>CM042854.1:3536903-3669469 GCA_023658055.1 Thaleichthys pacificus
TGAGTATGGCGTGACTGTGCTGTGTTGGATGCTTATCATGTTCTGTCTGTAATGTGACGCAGTAACGTGTGTTTGTTTGTTTGTGTGTGTGTGTGTGTGTGTGTGTCAGTGCGCACCCCCGGCCGCAGCTTCCAGACAGTCACATGGTCTGTGTCCATCTGAGCGTCTGTCTGTCTGCAGAGTCATCCTGTGTCAGCTGCCTGCTTGTGACGCCGTCTGTTTTCCATACACACTAGAGAATTAGGGACTGCTTGTGGTTTATTGATAAATACCTAACAGATTATATAGTCCAGTACAAAGGACTCGTGTGTGTGTGTGTGTGTGTGTGTTGGGCATTTGAGACTGGTATAGTGTGTGTTCCTACTCTGTCCTGAGGAAACAAGTGGCATGTTATATCTAGTGATATAGACATCGCCAGACACGTACAGCTATTGAAAAATTATTAGCATTAACACACATTCTTAATTGTTAGGATGAACAGGAACATCATGGTAAAATTAACTGAAGCTGAACAGTGAAACGCTGCCAGCGAGACGTTTTTTTCCCCTTCTCTGAACAAGGAGTGCCTGCTAGTTTGACACACTCTCAGACTGTCTGGTCTGGAACAGGATGTGGTTAGAAACAGACAAGGCGTGACCGTGTGTGTGTGTGGTGTGTGTGTGTGCGCGCATGAGCGACTTGTTTCCGTGTGTGTGCGTGTCTTTGTATGCGTGTGTGTGGCCTTGCGTGCGTCTTGCTCTCGTTACTCCAGCCTCCCTCGCTCGCCGTCTCAAAGAAGAATGAAAAGGCACCTAAATAAAGGCTGTTTTTCTTTTTTCTCTCACTCCCCCCCATCTCCTCCCCATTCCTCTCTAACTCGGGAGGGAAGTAGGAAGGGCTTTTCTGGCGTCCCCCCGTCCCTCCCCAGTCCCCCCCTGTGTGCCGTCACTGCTGGCTCTGAAGGCCAGCTATATGAAAGCTTCAGAGAGGGGCCACTGCTCAGTGTAGGAGCCAGTGGAGCGGAATGGGGGAGGGGGGACGGCAGGGGGCACAGGCACGGCTTTGTGTGCCTCCTTTATCCCCCCCCCCCCCCTACCACACACATCTCTCTCTCCCTCTGTTTTTCTCTCTCTCTCTCTCCCCCTCTCTTTCTGAGTCTCCCTACCCTGAGTGAGGTAGAGTGAGGAGCTGGCCAGGGTTTTGTTTGTTACCAGTGGATCAACATATGGAGACACGATCAGCCTGGTGAAGTGTGTATCCCCGTGTGTGCGTGTTGAGAACATGCTGCTAGGCCCTGTTCACCTCTGGCGTGAACACGCGTCTTGGCTGATCCTGTCAGCGGCGGGCAGCTCTCAGTACAGGTGTGAGTGCACCTGACCCACCGAGGACGTGTTGAGATCACTCGCACGCGGCCTGTGTAGCAAGTGTGTCTGTGTGTCCCTGGCCACGCTGAAGGACCGCCCCCTCATCTGACGTCCTCTGCTTTAGTGGAAGTACGTCCACGCTCTTCTGGTTTGGTCCGGAACCCTCCCAAGGAACAGACCCGGTCTGTGTCGTTTTGATCTTCTTCTTCTTTTCATTTCCGGCAGACCAGGCACAGGAAGTGCATTGCTGCTTCCCGTCGGTTAAAAAAAACAAAGCATTTGTTCTTTGCAAAGGGGAAACGATGCAGGCGACGTGTTCATCTTCATGTAGAGCGTGGGAGAGAGGTCCTATCTCATGTGGCGTCTGGAGACGTAGCCTAATGCCAGGCGTGAACTGAGAGATGTCCGTTTGTGACCTTATTACCCAAGACTCATGTTGACGTAGGTGTAAACAGGGCCTTAGAGATGGAAAACAGTGCCCACACACACACACACACACACACACTCCCCGGGGATGGAATGGTATAGACAGGTGAACACACTCTTTGTGTCCTAGATACATTTGTCATTAGCCTAGTTGAGTGTGTTCATACTATGTACGTGTGTGTGAGGGTGACACATGGTGTAACTGTGTGTTTAGAGCCGTGCTTGTTTATGTGTATGTTTGGCATGTATCAGTGTATTTTTAGCTACAGTTTGGCAGAGTGGCCAACTGGAGTGTGTGTGTGTGTGTGTGTGTCAGACCACGCCAGCAGAGCAGCAGTAACGGCTGAGTAGGGGGACTTGTGTGTGTGTGTGTGTGTGTCAGACCACGCCAGCAGAGCAGCAGTAACGGCTGAGTAGGGGGACTCGTGTGTGTGTGTGTGTGTGGTGTGTGTGTCAGACCACGCCAGCAGAGCAGCAGTAACGGCTGAGTAGGGGGACTCGTGTGTGTGTGTGTGTGTGTGTGTGTGTGTGTGTCAGACCACGCCAGCAGAGCAGCAGTAACGACTGAGTAGGGGGACTCGTGTGTGTGTGTGTGTGTGTGTGTGTGTTTGGTGGGCACAGGTCACATGCTCCTCCTATGGGAAGCAGCATGCAGATGGGTCTGTGTGCAGGCTTCTGTGTGTGCATGTTTTTAGTCGAGCAGTGTCTGACTCCTCATTGAAATGGAGTGTGTGTGCGGACGAGTGTGTGTGTACTGATGCGTGTGTGTGTGTACGCTGGTGTACTGATGCGTGTGTGTGTGTGTGTATGATGTCCTGCAGCAGACTGCTGCTAGATTAGAGCAGTGTGTAGCGGGGGCAGAGCGGGTGCCTGGAATGCTAATCCACACTGTCACGTAGGCTGGCTCTAACAGGGAGCAGGGGGACCCTGTCTGTGGGGCTGGAGCATGCAGGAATGCAGCAGTATGTGTCTCCCCCTCCCTCCCCCTCCCACACCCCCACCTTAGAGTGTGTGCGTGTGTGTCACAGCAGCAACCCTGGATAAGAGAGGTGCTTCATTACTGTAGATTAGAACAGAGCTGCATGGCAGGTGTTGGGAAGGGGGAGGAGGGGGAGGGGGGTTTGGACAGAAGGAAGGAGAGAGAGAGAGAGAGAGAGAGGGAGCGAGTGAGCGAGTGGAGATATGGAGAGAGGAGGGGGGTTTGGAGAGAAGGAAGGAGAGAGAGAGAGAGAGAGAGAGAGAGAGAGAGAGCGAGTGGAGATATGGAGAGAGGGGGGGGATATGGAGAGAGGGGGGGTGGATATGGAGAGAGAGGGGGGAGATATGGAGAGAGGGGGGGGTATGGAGAGGGGGGAGATATGGAGAGAGGGGGGGGTATGGAGAGAGGGGGGGGTATGGAGAGGGGGGGGGGGGGATATGGAGAGGGGGGGGTATGGAGAGAGGGGGGGGGATATGGAGAGAGGGGGGGGATATGGAGAGAGGGGGGATATGGAGAGAGGGGGGGGAGATATGGAGAGGGAGGGTGGATATGGAGAGAGAGTCGAAGGAGATGGGGAGAGGGGGAGGGAGGGAGAAATGGAGAGAGAGGGACTCCGAGATGTGGAGAGGGGGATGCAGGAATGATGAGCAGAAGGAGAGGTGGAATGAGTGGATGAAGAACAGACAGACGGGGAGAGACAGACCAGGCGATGCTTTAAATCACACAACACACACACACACAACACACACACACACACACAACACACACACACACACACACACACACACACACACACACACACACACACAGGACTCACAGAAGCCACTTCCAGATTACCAGGAATAATGAGCTGGTGTGTGTGTGTGTGTTTGTGTGGGCGGGGGGGGGGGGGGGGGGGGGGGGTGTTCTTTCAAGCTCCAGACAAGCAAGAATCAGAGAGAGAAACACAGGCAGCCATTAAAGCTGACGATGTAGCCTCCTGTCTGTGTGACACACAAACACACCTTCACCCAGACACACCGCACCATACTCCCACGCACGCACACACACACACACACGTTAACGAGCAGCTCAGCGGGCACTGTCACTGTCAGTGGTCATGTCTCTCGACAGAGGTTCAAGAAGATGAGAGGTCTCTCTCTGACCTGCTGCTAATGTTGGTTTGGCCCCGCGATGACACACTCACACACACACACTCACACACACACACACGATCGCACACAGTCCATGACAGTTAGAGGGCTCTGCAAGGCTTTCTCACCACTGCAGTGGGCTTATTGTTGTTCCTGTCATCCCTCCCTCCCTCCCTCTCTCTTCCTCACCACCCCCCCACCCCCACCCCGCTGCAGTGCTCTCTGGCTCTCTGAGAAAACACCCCCCACCTCACACATGTAGCCCTCTGCCTCAGACACACACCCTGCCTCACACACGCAGCCCTCTGCCTCAGACACACACCCCCTGCCTCTACATGCCTGTTAACGAGAAGTCTGGGCTAATATTTAACACACTCGTGTTTACAACCTTTTTACACATTTACATGCCAGGCCTACGCAGTCATCCATATCATTATAAATACTACAATGGTAGTCACCCCGTGCACTACACGCACACCACACACACACACACACACACACGAGCAGCAGAATAAATGGAGAAATATAAACCATATCATCTGATTGTCCTGTAGGCTCCCAGGATAATTCTTTAACGGGTAAATAGGGTGAGCCTGTTTATTATTCAGTTAAACTGTATTGAGTGTGTGTGTGGTGGCGCTGGGGTCTTGATCTGTGGATTAGTGTACATATGTTAGAGGGAGTGTGTGTCAATAATGTACAATATGGCTTTCACTGTTCCTCCTCTCACTCACCTCTCCAATCCTCTTGGTTTTGGAACTCTCCTTATCTTTCTTTCTCTTCAGCTCCACCTTTTCCTGTCTTCCTTCCTTCTCTTCTCTCCTCTCCTTCCCCTCCCCCTTCTCTGCAGGAAAGTCTAGTTTCCTTGGTGCCTCGGCAACCAGTTGGTCAGGTGTGTGTGTGTGTGTGTCAGCTCAGTGGAACTGTAGGCAGTCTGTATTGTCAGGCCTGTCTGTTAGAGATAAGCATCAGCCCATCAGCTCATGGTCTCTTGCTGACTGTGGCCTGGATAAGCTCAGAGAAACACACACATGCACCCACACACATGCACCCACACACAGCCTACACACACTCACCCACAGGCAGCCGTGCCAGCAGTATTTACCAAACAGACGAGTGTGTGTGTGCCAGACTGACAGACTCATGGACATGTCTCTCACACACCAAACAGGTCTTTGTGTTACATTTACATTTAGTCATTTAGCAGACGTTCTTATCCAGAGCGACTTACAGTAAGGACAGGGACATTCTCCCCGAGGCAAGTAGGGTGAAGTGCCTTACCCAAGGACACAACGTCATTTTGCACGGCCGGAAATCGAACCAACAACCTTCTGATTAATAACCCGACTCCCTAATCGCTCAGCCATCTGACCCCGTGTTCGTGTTAAACGAAATACTACTTTCAGCTGTGCTTCATGTAGCACCACCCCACCCCCCACGCACACACACACACACACCCAAAACACACACACACACACACACACAAAACAGTCTTTTGTCTGTTTTATTTATGTTCCTCCCACTATCTGTCATCTCCTGGTCTGTTTCTTTGCTCGTCGATGGTGCTTCTCTTCCTCTGTGTTCCTGTAGGACGCTGTTCGTCTTCCTTGTCCACGTCGGTGGTAGTTGACTGTCTTCCTCTCTGAAGGGTCATTGTTGTGCCTCTGTATGTCCTGGTCGCTGGAGTTCCTCAGGCTTGTCTGTGTGTATGAGTTTTGCCTGGTCGTTTTCCCTCGTCTTCCGTGAGGGTTTAGGTTGGTTTAGGTGCAGTTCTTTGTCCGTGTGTGAAGAGAACCCCTCTCTCTGCGACATTGCTACAAAAAGGGCTATACAGATAAATGTGATGTTGATCCTAACCCATGTCCCCCTCCCCTGGGTGTGCTTGTTTCAGAAGCCTGTGGACGAGGTGAGGAGATCCCCCACAGAGCTGTGCTCCCCCAGTGCCAAGCAGCTCGACACCGACTCCGGAAGAAAGGTCAGCTCTCTCTCTCCCTCCTCTCTCTCCCCTCCTCTCTCTCCCTCCTCTCTCTCCCTCCTCCCTCCTCTCTCTCCCTCCTCTCTCTCCCTCCTCCCCCCCCCAGTGTCCTTCTCTCCAGCCTGCTACACACAGGGTCAGACTCCCAGGTCACCCCCCCCTCACACACACACACCTCCATTCAAAAGGCACGCTTCACCCCCCCCCCCCCCCCACCCTTCTCAACAACCTCAACCCTCCCCTGCTATCAATACCCTGCCCCCCAACAGACACACACACACGCATGCAAGTAAACACACACAACACACTGAAAGACAACTATGACCTCCTCATCTTTCACTCTCCCACAGACACAAACAAGGACAGACACACCCTGCCTCCCCTCCCCCTCCCCTTCCCCTCTGTGTTGCAGCGGTCATCATGAGATGTGTGTGTGTGTGTGTTCTGCCTAGTAGGGATCTGGCCCGGCTCTTAGAAACCATCCATCTCCACAAGCATGGGTTACCCCTCACAGTTAGTTTACGGGCAGAGCCATGTTACACCCCCACCCTCTTCACCGCGTGTGTGTGCGGCACTCTATTACGCTCACAATACAAACTCGATTTGTTAGTATAATTTGTCTTCCTCGTTACAGCCGGTAGACACGTGTGAGGGCGTGGAACGTGCATGCCTTGCCCTTTGTGGACGCCACACGCTCACGTCATGACTCTCTCGGGCTTGTTTTTCCTTCCTATCTCCAGGGTAAAGGTCCACCCTCGCTGGTCTTCAACCGCCTGTTCTCTGACATCAAAGAGGAGTCCGGCCAAGCTCCTCTGGTGCATCCCAGGTACTACATTACCCACACTGCACCTCTCCACAGTATTCTGGATTGTGCGTACAGTCTAATCCCTAAACCATTGCCTCTCACCGTCCCGCCATTCCCAGAATTCCCTGGGGATGGCGTGAGGGCACAGTCTGCGGTCCCTGCTAATCTGCCCCAGATTAAGGCTGGAATTATGTGTGTTTAGCCCCGTGACAGCCAGCCAGGGCGGTAGGCTAGTCCAGACAGTAGGGTGAACCAGGATTAGCAGTGTGACCTCAGGTAGAGCTCAGACTAGTCTGTTCTCTGGGTCAGCAGCCCAGGATACACCAGGATGAGCAGTCAGTCCGGATGACCTGACCCCACCCCCCGACCACGCAGGCCAGCCGTGTGCTGCGGCGCTGCTCATTCAGTGTCTAACTGGAGTCAGGTGGCTGAGCGGTTAGGGAATCGGGCTAGTAATCTGAAGGTTGCCGGTTCGATTCCCGGCCGTGCGAAATGACGTTGTGTCCTTGGGCGAGGCACTTCACCCTACTTGCCTCGGGGGGGAATGTCCCTGTACTTACTGTAAGTCGCTCTGGATAAGAGCGTCTGCTAAATGACTAAATGTAAGTGTGGGTGTCCTGTGTGTTTCCCAGTTACTACCTGTACACCTACGATAAGATGGTGGCCCCCAACGTGTCCTTGAGGAGGGAGGAGGAGGTCAGCCCCGACGTGCTGGGAGCTCTGCTCAAACACCACTACAGCAGGAGAGGCCTGGCTGCCGACGAGCCCGCCATGGGTCAGTACACCACACACACACACACACACGTACACACACAGGTACACCGCACACACACACACACACGTACACTGCATGCAGACATGTACAAATTGATCTGCACACACACAATCACACACCAGATGCACACGGACATACTTACTCACACAAACACACACACACACACCTTGAGGTACCAGTCTCTGGGGTAGAGGTGTTGGGGTCAAAGTGCAGCAGAACCTGCTTACTTTCACTTATTTTCTCCCTCCTTCCCTCCCTCCCTCCTTCCCTCCCTCCTTCCACACTCTCCTTCATCACAACCTCCAGATCTCTCTCATTCCATTTCATCTCCTTCTCCTTTTCCTCTCTGTTTTTCCCTGGCTGCTATCTTCACATCCTCTCTCACACCTCCCCCCTCTGTGGCACCCTGACAGCTTTTTCTACTCTGATATTTTTTCCCATCATCCTAATTCATCTTAGTTTTTTCTGTCATTGTCTCTTCCATCTCACTCACTCTTTCTCTCACTCTCTCGCTCACACTTTCTCTCCCACCTTTCTCGCTTTGATCCCCCTTCCCCCCCCCCCCCCCCCCCCACACACACACACACACACACTCACAAACACCCTCTCTGCCTGTCTCTCACTCTGTGAGTCACCCATTTAGGTTTGTGAGTCTAAAAGCCACCGCCTGCTTCCTGTCACACATATATGAATATATTAGTGTGACATTCCCCCGTGGTGAGCGAGCCGGGGCACTAGCCCAGGTCCCACCGACACACCATCATTATCAGCCCATCAGGAAAGGCAGCGTCGCCATCCCTCTCATCCCTGGTGTGTGGGCGTGTCTGAGGGCTGGGCCTCGTATCCCGTGGCGATGGAGACTCTGACTCAACTGCCGTGTGGGAGGGGGGACGACGACAGTAGACCGTCCTCTGTTTCCTGCGCCTCTCAACCTCTCTCTCTCTCTCCTCCTTCTCTCCTCCCTCCCTCTCCCTCCTCAGACCTCCACGCGTCTCCTCCCGCCCCCTCCGAAGCCGAGGACGCTAAATCCCAGCGAACCGCCGCCGAGGAGAGAGAGCAAGAGCGGGAATGCGAACCGCGGGCTGTTTCCATGGAGACCAGCCTGGGCAGCAGGAAAGCCGCCCACTTCCCCGCCCCCCCCTCCTCCTCCTCCTCACTCGGGGGCGTCGGCTGTGACGAGCGAGGACGCGGGGGGAGAGGACGACAAGGACAGGATCGTGGTGGAGATCATGCAGATGTACAGCAGGCAGCAGGAGAAGCTCAACTGCACCCTGCAGAAACAGCTGCAGCTGGAGATGGTGAGTCTGGCTGGCCGGCCGCAAACACTCGCTCTTCACTGCAAACACACACACACACGCTCTTCACTGCAAACACACACACACGCTCTTCACTGCAAACACACACACACGCTCTTCACTGCAAACACACACACACACGCTCTTCACTGCAAACACACACACGTTCTTCACTGCAAGAGAGAGAGAGAAAGACCCAGAGTGTGACCGCAGTGTGTCCCGTTGTGTCCAGGAGCTGGAGGCGGTGTGCGGGGGCGAGGCGGCGCGCCTGCGGGAGCTGTCTGCAGAGCGGACCCAGCTGCAGGTGGAGCTGGAGGCGGTGCAGGCGGAGCAGGCCCAGCGGCTGGAGCAGGCCCGGCAGGAGCAGCGGGAGCTGGAGGCTCGTCTGGACCAGCTCAGGCAGCAGAGCTGCGTGTGTGAGCCCGGGACCACGCACCTGCAGGAGGCCCAGTACACCGCCCAGGTACGCCACACAGGCTGGGGCTGGGGACACACAGACAGACAGACAGACAGACAGGCAGACAGGCAGGCAGATATCCAGACAGGCAGACTGGCAGATATCCAGACAGGCAGGCAGGCAGACAGACACACACACCACCACACCTGGGAAATCTGCAAGTTATTGATTGAGTCATTTAATGTTTGACACTCAGTGGGAAGTGTGTGTGATATAGAGATAGTGTGTGTGTGTGTGTACTACTAGCCAGACATGCAGTGTGATCAGTCTGTGCAGTACACTGGGTCTTTGTTTGGGTTTCCACTAGACTTTATCTTGAGATAGGGGCTGTTATGCTGGGCTGGACTCTGGAATCTCGCCCCCCCTCCTCCCCCCCTCCAGCTCTCGTACAAAAGCCCAGTCTCCCTCCACTCGCTCTCTGGCATCTAGCGCAGACTGTCTGGCTGTAGGACTGTGTGTATGTGTGTGTGTGTCTGCATCTGTGTATGTGTCCAGTGCATGCCAATGTCTGCATACCGTTCAGACTAACCTGACCTCACTTTCCCTCCCTTCGTCCTCTCCTCCTCTCCCCCTCTCCCTCCCTCTCCTCCTCTCCCTCCCTCTCCCCTCTCTCCTCCTCTCCTCCTCTCCTCCTCTCCTCCTCTCCTCCTCTCCCTCCCTCTCCTCCTCTCCCTCTCCTCTCCTCCTCTCCTCTCCCTCCCTCTCCCCCTCTCCTCCTCTCCCTCCCTCTCCTCCTCTCCTCCTCTCCCTCCCTCTCCCTCCCTCTCCTCCTCTCCCTCCCTCTCCTCCTCTCCCTCTCCTCCTCTCCCTCCCTCTCCCCCTCTCCTCCTCTCCCTCCCCTCTCCTCCTCTCCCTCCCTCTCCTCCTCTCCCTCTCCTCCTCTCCTCCTCTCCCCCTCTCCTCCCTCAGCTGGTGGACCTGCGTCAGAGGTTGGAGAGTGCGGAGGCCGACAGGCTGGAGCTGCAGGGGGAGTTGAGGCGAGAGCGCGAGGCGCGGGAGAAGCTGGAGTGCCTGATCTCCCAGCTCCGGCAGCAGATGGCCCAGTCTGGCACGGCGGGAGGCAGCCCCTCCCCTCCCCCGACCCCGTCCTCCTCCACTGGCCCCCGCAGCCTCTCCCCGCCGCCCGCCTCCTCGGAGGCCCCCGAGGCTGCCTCTGGCCAAAAGTAGCCGCCGTCCCGTCCCCCCTCCCTGGATCCATCAATCTTCTTTTTTTTTTCCATCTCCCTCCAGCCCCGCCGCCCTTCCAACTCCACACCCCGTCACCCTCCCTCCCCGCCGCCAGTTCAAGACTACATACTGTAGACAAAAACAAAACAGCTTGAGTCTGAAAGAAGAACTCTCTTGACTTCTTTAGCCCCTCCCCCCCCCCCCCCCACACACACCCATAACTGTGGCTTGTTGTCTCAACAACTTGTCTTTTTCTCCTTCACACCTCCCTTCGATTTTTTTAATACATATATATATTTTAGCAATGTAGAAAAACTTGTCATTGTTTTATTTTTTAATACATCACTTCAAAGTTCTTTGTTGTTTTTTTATTTTTTTTATTTTTTATTTTTTCAATCATTTCCCTCGATCCTTAAAACAGTATTTAAAACCTTTTTGGGGATGTATATGTTTGTTTTTATTTATAGTTTTACTGAAACCGAACAGCTGCTTCACAGAGTTGGGTCTCTGTTTTTCTCCCCTCGTCACCTCGTTCCCTCGTCACCTCGTTCCCTCATTCCTTCTTTCTTCTTCTTTGGACACTGGACTTGATGTGTCGTAAACCTACAGACACTTGGGAGTTGACACACAGACTCTGATCCCAGCCTCTTTACTCCGATTGAGTTGAACTCTACTTCGTACTACAACTACCTGGCACGGCAACCGGGGCCCAAGGACACAAAATGGCTGCCATGCTCGCGTGCTCTGTCTCAGCGGTGCTCAGTACCAGCCACAAGCAGGAAACTGCATGGACATTTTCATTTCACGTTATATTTCGTTTCTTCTGCTAAGAAACATCTGAGAGAAAAAAGGTTCTATGTGTATAAAAACATAAAGTATATGGGGGGAGGTAGAACGTTATTGTACATAGCATTTGCAGTTATATGAAAATAGATGGTGGTGAATGTCAGATAGGTTGAAGATGAAAGATTCTGAGCAAGGTTGGCCTTCTTCAAACACAAACTCTTTAGACTTCCTCCTTTACTCCTCCTCCTGTCCGTCTGTCTGCAAAGCTGCAGCTGGACTCCCTCTCCCCCTTCCTCCTCCTCCTCCCCCCCCCCCCCCCCTCCTCGCTCTAGACCAAACAGCCTGACTGTGATTACAGCCGGCCATATCCTTCATCCCCCACCCCCCCCCCTCCTCTCCACCTTGTGACCTCACAATTTATACACCTGTTGGCAAACGCACCAATGCCCTCTACTGGGAAAACAACCTCCTGTCCACAGCGGGGAAACGGTCACGATGGCCAGAGACAGGAATTTACACTGCCCTTGAAGACCCAAGCTTTAAGGCTGAGAGGAAAATGTTGTGCATCAATCTGATCCCCCTCTGGGAATGGAATGTGGCGCGTTTTGAATTCACTCACGCTGTTTTTGGTACAAGGTCTCAGAAACCATCCATTCTGTTCTATTTCATTCTGAACTGTGGTTGGCAGTAGCACAGCGCTAGTCTAACACAGACACTTGGACTGCACAGTGGCCGTCTAGTCCACGTTATCAGACAGGGAACGACAACAGAGTTTCCCAGTAGAGGATCCATGCTACAGTACTAGCCCCTTACAAGTCTTTGTTTATCTTAATTGCTAACTTCATTGTTAGCAGAGACTTCTTTTATTATTTCTTTGCCACCCCCTCGCTGTGAAAGCGTCATCTTGTTATGAAAATGTGGGTCACAGGTGAAAGGAATTAGTCCAGGACAGTTTGGTCCTTGGATGTGGCCCCTGCTCAGTGTTATTCCGCCTGTCTGAACAAACAGTACTGAGGAGAGAGGGAGGAAAGAAGGGATAGATGGACTGACGCCCTCTCGCTGACTCTCTCTCTCTCTCTCTGTCTCTCTCTCTCTCTCTCTCTGCCTCTCTCTCTCTCTGTCTCTCTCTCTGTCTCTCTCTGTCTCTCTCTCTTTGTCTCTCTGTCTCTCTCTCTCTGCCTCTCTCTCTCTGCCTCTCTCTCTCTGTCTCTCTCTCTCTGCCTCTCTCTCGCTGACTCTCTCTCTCTCTCTCTCTGTCTCTCTCGCTGACTCTCTCTCTGTCTCTTCTCTCTCTCTCTCTCTGTCTCTCTCTCTCTCTCTCTCTGTCTCTCTCTCTCTCTCTCTGTCTCTCTCGCTGACTCTCTCTCTCTCTGTCTCTCTCTGTCTCTCTCTCTGTCTCTCTCTCTCTGTCTCTTCTCTCTGTCTCTCTCTGTCTCTCTCTCTGTCTCCCTGGCTGGGTGGCCCTGACGCCAGGATACAGGGGGAGCCCCTTTTATCCCAGGCAGAATGGGGGGCAGCTGCTGTTGTCTGGGGCCTCCACTGCCCCAGGGTGTGCCCGGTACAGGATCCCCCATCTCTGTACCCACCCCACCCCTCTCACTCCCACAACCACCCCGCTCCCTCCCCTCTTCCACACACACACACACACACACACACACACACACACACACTCATCTCCAGTGCCAGATCAGCTGGGGTCTTGGCTGTTGTTTTGAAGCTGCTCATGAGAGCAAGCAGACACACAGCAGAGGAAAGAGGAAAGGGGGAAAGGAAGCATTGTGGAGTTGCCAGGGAGAAAATCTTTTATAGCCAGTGAGCGGGATCCCAGAGAGTGAATGTGTAAATAATTGTTTAAAAGAGACGGGATCGGCCTCAGCTTAACTTCGAAGCTTCTTATGCATCTGCTATAAATGCAAATTGATAGACATTCCACTGTGCTCCAAACCTTTCAATGCAGATTTCTAAAGAGCTCCCTTGACAATAACAGGCCAATCAATGCTGAGGCAGAGTACAGTTCCTATTTGTTACCAGCCACGTTAAGCCAGTAACAGTTATTTTCATGAGGAGAAAAAAAACTAGACAGCTACTTTGATGTCTGAAGTCTATATTGCAAATTTACACCCTTCTATTGTTCCATATAAACTTTTCCTGAAAATAAGAAATGCGATATTTAATGTATTAACTAAAGATTTATATTCACTTTGTATATACGGTAGTCATTAATATATTAGCTGTTCTTATGAGTAATCTTTAAAAGGTTATATAAATTGGACCAGAACAGAGGCTCCAAACAGCCTAAATGTTTTTGTTTTGTTTTTTTGAATATTTTTTTTTTTTTTTGCTTGAATAATATTTGAAGAATTCAGAGTTGACTTGTGTATTTGGTTTAGCCCTGTTGAAGGGTGTAAATTGGTGTTGAGAGTGAAATGCATGGATTTGTGATACCCGACCCACAGGACTGAAATGGAATAGGAACAGAAGTGCTTTTGCAACAGTACCCCACTCTCCCCCCACTAACTGACTACTTAATTTTTTGTTAATTTCATCTTGATAGCTTACTGTGTACTGTAAAAACCTCCTCCTCGTTCCATCCTCCACTGACCTCCCTCTCTCGACACATTTTGAAATGCTCTGAATATTTGTAGAAAGAATAATAATTGAAATTAAACGGAAAATAATTCCTGCATGTGTCTCTCTACCCGATTATGGTTTATGTCTGTTGTCACCAAGCCACTCAATTAATGTTTATTGTTCACGTAGTTGTTCCCTCACCCAAACGCACAAACTGTTAAGGTCGCTGTTTAGCATGATGATTTACGAGGGCGAACACGGGACGATTTTTCGATTTAATTGAAGTGAACTAAACGTTTGTTCAGCAGACAAACCCACCACCACACAAATGTAGCCTCGTTTGATTGGTCTTTGACGAGAGACGTGAGGAAGCGTCACGTCGGTGTGGGTATTGTGGGGCGTGTGTACCGTCTGCTTGGCAAGAGACTGAAGCACAGTCGCTAAAAAGGGATACACGTGTTCACGTAGCCCTGTGGCTGTTTGTGTGTGGTCGGTTAGTTTGACTCGCTGAGACTTTACTCTTGGGGAAGGTCATCCTTGTAATAACGGAATGCATGGTTCTGATGTGTGTTTACATCTATCACACGATAAGCAGTATTGTTTTGATTATTGCCATAATTACCTCTCCAGCAGGCAACGGTTTTTATTTAATTTTTTTACACAGGTATGGGGTGTCTGATGTATGTTAAAGTTTTTCTGTGTAAATTGCGTTTTATACACAGGGGGGTGCTGTATATCTACTTGGTTGTATGCCATATTGATAATAAAACAAAGGACTAGAAGTAGGAGGAAGTAGGTGGAACAAGCTGGGTTTTCTTGCAGTGTTATGACAAGTTAGATATGCTTTGTACAGATTTTTTTTTATTGGTGTGCAGTTTGCCCAACTCACTTTTAAGGACTTGTTCTGGCCTACCTTGAAGTGTACAGTTCCTAGCATTCGCATACAGAAGTAGCATACCCAAGAGTTGTGCCCTTGATATATAAAAAAAATAAAAAAATAAGAATAATCAAACGTATTTAGGGCTCATCAAAAACAAGCAGGATTCCTAACTGTTGAAGGGATCCATTTATGCTTTGTTGCGTTTAGGTTGACAAGCAGCATTATGATATAACAGTGTAGAGGACTAGAGTGTAGGCTACAACTGTGATACGATTTCTAACATGATAAGGTTTGACTTGTTACTCGAGATAGGCACACCATGTTAATCAATTTGTACACCTTACACATTATATTAGAAAGATACAATATTTATGGCTTTGTTTAATGATTCAAACTTTATTTTTCTCGATGCTATTCTGAAACAAGAAACACAGTGTCTGTGAATGACCATTGCATACTATGTTGCCAATAATACAGTGTAATGAGAAGTTTGTTCTTGCATGAAACGAGACACTGTTCTCCTACCTCATGTTGTGATATAAAATATGTTTTTTAAGCAGAAGACACTGCATCTCTAACCGTTCATCATAATTGATATTTACTAGTAAACAACATACCTGTAAATGCTTTTAGCTAATACCTCAGTTGTATCTAGTGTTTTGTTTTGTCAGTTATTTTCCACCCCTCCCCCTGATTTGAGATATTGTATATACCCTGTATAGACAATGAACTTGGATCAAATTCAAGTAAAGTTCTGTAGTGTCAAACTGGTGTTTTCTGTTTCTTTTATTACAAGTTTAGGAGGGTGAGTCATTCACTCTCAGGAGTCATTCACTCTCAGGAGTCATTCACTCTCAGGAGTCATTCACCCTCAGGAGTCATTTTCAGGAATCATTCACTTTTAATTTAGTGTCACCATAACAGCGTCACCATTCTGCGAGGGCTTTCTTTTTTTCTTTTTTTTGGCAGCCTGTGTCAACACAAACACCATGTCCAGGGGCCTGTACTACGAATCAAGATCAACATGCTCTGGATTACTTCCAGTTACCCGGCTACAAGAAGCCTAACAATCGCAATCACGATAAACGGTATCACGACGGCGGTTATCAACTCTCTAACTCAACCCAGATCTTTCCAATCTAGAGATGTGCGCGTTCACATAAAGGGGCGGTGTTTGCACCGTATGTCCAATCGCAAAAATGAAAAAAAAAACAAGAGCCGCATATTTCACGCAGGAGGAGCAGACAATAATCTTACAAACTTTGTCTACTTCTCCTGCGTGAAATATTGTAATACAAACATATCAGGAATATAGACATATAATACAGGCAACAATCAACAAAGTCACTGCTGCCAAGATGGCAGAAAATAGCAGACGCTGTAAATGCGTAAGCTACATGACTTATTGATATCACTGCCCCAGGCACAAGATGTGACCGTAATTACATGTGTGCATTCCATAACGTTAAACTTTTGTTGCTGTATTATTTTAGTTGCAACCCTGGCAGTGGCAAACGATCGTGGGAGCAAATAAAAAATACACATAATTCAAAACAGTAAATAGCAGTAGGCAATACTTGCACATATTTTAAGGCCAACAAGTACAAGGCTGAATTGCCTGAGTCAGTCCCTTTTGTAGGATATTGGTATAGCTACAAAGGGCCTATAGAACAATGAAATGGCTTGCAGCCAACAGGAAGAAAAAAAAATTCGGCAAAGAACTGGAGCTCCACTTTCTCAAGTGGAGGTCCTAGATGATCAGGAAACTGTACAGACATGTCTGCCTGCTCAGAGAGCATTTTGGGGGTACACTTTTGAGTTTTATTTTCCACTTCCAACACAGATGGTGAGAGTGTGTGAACGTGTGGCTGTGATTGAAGTGTCTGTAATGACTTGCTAATGGTGGTGGTCTGAACATGAGACACAAGTCCTTACAGTGCTCATTTCAAATATGACTCAATTGATTAAATTGCTTTGGTGTTAAACTCAGCAGGAAGAGGAACTTCTTCCTCCCCCTGAGCCTAGGGCCTCCACTTCAAGGCCAAGACAAAGACACGAGGTATAAGCAATGAACCTTGAAACACAGTAGTCAAATGGACACCTTTAACTATCTCCATGTGTGCCTTGCAATGGGACAATGTTCTTTATTTGTTTCAGGTTGGAGCAGACAATGTGAGGGCCCTGTATAAAAGAACCCTGGAGCTCGATATAGAGTATAAGAGGCTTTTAATTAAAAAAAAACAAAGCTGGAGATAGAAAAACTGGAATATGAGAAGAGATAGCACATGACTGAATGAATGACACTCAACTTAGTTACACTGACATTCTTTTTCTGTGTTCCTAAGGAAGGGAAAACACATGAGGGTGTATTTGTTAAACTTTTTTCTACGTTTTGGTCTTTTTATACCTTTTTGTGTTTTTTTTTTGTGCCTTTTGAGTATTTTGTGGGAGTTTTCACCATTTCTTTCTTTCAATGTCCTATTTATTCTTTTTGAAAAATGCTATAAAAGTGAATGAAACATCCAAATTCAATGAAAGTAGTGAAATTATCATTTATTTAACTTGTGAAGAGCATTGTACGGTACCATACACATTGTTATTTTTGGTTTGAAATGTTTTGGTTGAAGGAAATGGGTATTAGAAAATGGGTCAAAGCAAACCAAGGACAACGGAAGGGGTTAAGGGGAGACTCCCCAGTGAATAGGAATAACATATCAACATGACACTACATAAAAGTACCCGTAGCGAAATAACGCAACGCTATGCACAGTCCGTGGGACTGTGAGCGCACGGCTTCGATGTGTCGCATTGGCAACATACAGCTGAAGAAGCTGGCAAAGATACGTAATTCTCTCAGCTGAGAATCTATATCTTTCATAAAGATACTCATCAGGGAATGCCAAATGGATTTGTCGGTATCTAAATGTTCTGGCTCTGAGCGCACCTCTCACTATCCGCGCACCAAGCTCCACAGGATCTTCTATGAACGGTGACGTCATTATCCTCAAGAATGAGTTAGTGGGCGGGGCTTTCATACCGGTTGATCTCTGATCTACAACTTAACTACCATGGCGATCTACCCCGGTAACAAGTAATCCACCGTCGTAATACAGAAAACCCTGGTTTGAACCTGAAGTTACCTCGTTAACGCCAAATCTTGATTCGTAGTACAGGCTCCAGGTCTTTTTAAGAGTTTGTTGCATTACGGCTTCATGGGTTTTCCTGATCGGTCAGGAAACTTAACCTCCAGTCGCAGAAATAGTCACTGAAGGCTGAACACTCCTCTAACTGTGGGGCTGACCACCTTGTACAAACAAACACACCTATAATAAAACTGCGGGTGAAACACAGCCAGGCGACGTTCAATCCCAGGTAGGCCGGTATCCCGTCAGGCAGCATCAAGATAACAGCCAGGAGCACTATGAAACAAACCCAGGTACTCAGAAATATCCACAAACACCGGCCAATTGTAGCATTTTTGGACTTTACATCGGTCTTGGTTTCTTTTGAAGCCCTGTTCTTTGGCATGGGAAGCCCTGTTAGCACGTGCAGTACCGCACACACAATAGTCAGGAAGAGCACCATGGCAACCTGTGGCATCTGAGTGCTGGATAGCACCCAGCATTGGTGCAACAGGTGGTGGGGCTCGTTCCCAAACACAGGACGGAACCCCGATACCAAGAAAACATAGAGAAGGACCAGAGTCCACAAAAGGCAGGTGGCCGTGATGTAACAAAGCTTCAGTCCCCTTGACGCAGATGTCGGACCAGGGAGAAGGATCCAGAAGTGGTCCAACGCAGACGCGATCAGAACTGGCCAGTTCAGGGCATCGTAGGTGTAAGAGAAGATTTGCACCAACAGGCACACGTGATGTCTAGTAAGCCGCACACCCAGGACACAAAGGTCTCCTTGGAGGTGGAGGACAGAAAGACTGAGGGTCAGGAGAGAGTCCACCAACGCCAGGGAACAGGAGAACACTCCTAGAAAGCTCCAGAACATGTGTTTCTTCTGGAGCAGAACCAAGGTCCAGTTAAGCAGACTCTTTCCTCCCAAGCCCAGCAGTATGGATGGTACTGAGATTTCCATGACGATGCCTGGGTTTCTCAGATTTTACACTGTGGCTTGAAAGAACACTGTAGAGGAACAGAGGAAGTAAAATGAATTTAAAGATCCTGTAAAGCAAATTCCATGATTTGCTTCTCAGTACATTATATAGGTGTGAAATGAGTTCCTGAAAGCATGTGCAAAGCGAGAACACGTTGTCGCACTGAAATGTGGAGTTTGATCTTTGAACAGTTTCTCTTCCGTTTTCAGCTCAGGGTTTGTATTGGCGGAGCCAAAACCCGACCGATCTACGTCACAGCAACCTACACAGACGGTTAATTATGTTAATCTGCTGGTACACAAAGACAAAGTAATTAATACATAAAACACTCAGAGACTGCAGGTAGGTCTGTTCTGATATCTGCAATTGGTTTAGCTAGTGTTGCTGTTGTTGCTAAATTCAATAAATTCGAGGGGGCGGAGATTCATCTTCAGGCGACACGCCCCCCAGTCTCAAACAGAGAATAAAGACTGCTGATTTTCTCACGATTTCAAAGCCTAATTTAACATACTTGTCTGTTTTTTTTTAAATTCGAATTTGGATGGGTAGTTAACAACAAATTCTTCTGTGGTGTGATGAACTTAAAACTCATTTTCAAATCCACTTTACAGGATCTTTAAGGTTGAAAGAGGCATTGGGTATGGAATCCCCAGGTGACGCATGGAACAATGTTTGTGTATTTCTGCATATCGGTCATACAAAGTTTCATAGATTTGACCTCCCGTGTTAACGTAAATAAACCTGTTATGGCATGCAGTAGAACAAGCAGGATCCCACCTTGAGGATGCTCTACTACAGAATTTGTTTTACACGTTGAGTCACAGCTTTTAAAAACGCGAAAGTGCCAGCAGAATATGAATAGTTGTGTAGAAAGCTGTGTGTGTTGAATTACAATGAGTTAATGGGTGTCGATACGACCAATAGTCTGCAATGTAACGTTACACAAGGTGATCTATACAGTTGAGGGTTTTCTTGGTGCTTAAACAAGAGAAAAGGGAAATATGACACAACGCCTAAAACAAATGAGCGATGTCTGCGGTTTAACAGTTGGGTCCCAACGACTAATATAGCCTACATACAATGATACACAGGTAGGCCTAAGTAATGCAGTAGATTTATATTACAGTTAACTTCACTTAGATTGATAGCAAAGGAAATTCTATTATTTTATAAAAACAAATCTGAGTTACCTTGAGGAAATGCACTGAAGACACTGTAATAAACACGCCAGTAATCCTGGCTGGTTTTATGCACAAGGAAGTAAAGACTGCTGACACTTCAGGTTTTGAGGAACTGACAGAGGAGCATTGCAAAATACTGTGTGTGTTATATGTCGTATAATTTGTGTGGAGTTCAAACTCTTTAGGGTTTGATGATGCACATGGGCTTAGCAGGCCAGGCATGTACAAACAGGTCTCAAGTTCCACGAATGCTTTTTTGACTTAAACTGGTCCATTATAGGTATGAGGAGGGCGTGAAAGCTAGACTAAACATACTTGTTTGTGCGGTTTCTCGGCTTTGTTTTCATTCGACTTCATTCGAGTGTTGGCTTGTACCCTTCGCATAGCCAAGTCCCATTGAACACAGGGCTCTCAAGTTTTGAAGACAGGCAAGAGTGACATCCCCCCCCCCCCCTCCCCGGAGGTCAAAATTAATTAATTGATTAATTGCTTTTTACTTGACATCTTTGAAAGACAGATGCAATGATTTAATGCATCCATGGCCAGGATATAATTATAAAATTGCTGCGTTAAATCTTACCCAGATACAATAGTGTTCTTTTCTGATTGGCTATTGTGTAGCCCATTTCTGTTTTTTGGCCAGAGACATTTTGGTTGGGCGCTGCGGCATATTAAATATATTATAAATATTTTTTCCGCGTGAGAATTACAATGTGTAGCGGGAGTGCGTGACAAAAGACCGAAATGAGTGACTGTCACGCTCAATGCGTGACACTTGAGAGCTGTGAACATCTTCAGCATACAGTCTTAGTTGCATGCATATAATGGCAGTTATATCTTCATGCTGTGTTTAACAGCATAATAATCTCTAGCCTACTGAGCTAGGTCTATAAGGGCCTGTCTCTAGAGAAACTCTATGCACAAATAATAGGCTTTCTTTTCGTAATGCTAGTTTGAACATAGTGGACAGGTATTCTCCCAGTACTAACACTGATCACACTGCTCATGTAGACACGTGTGAATTTAATTCCAGAAACCCATTGCAGTTGTCAAACTAGTATTGTATCTTCTCAATAGTAAAAAATCTACCATTATGAATACCATGAAGATCTATCAGCTGCTTTTACGTACTTGCGTTTGACCACTGCAACCCGCACGGCGATGACGCGTTATCTGGCCACGCCTACACGATTTGTTTAGATTCGTCACCTGATTTTATTGCTAGGTTAGTGTAAAGTAGTCCATTGCTAGCTAACAGGAAAGCCTGTTGAATTATTTTTCATAGTTAATATAATTGTTCTATCATTACCATTCTTTGCCCAGTCAGTGATCTACAAAGAGAGTGCTACTAGTGTTGTGTCCGGGGTGCTAGCCAGCTAGCTTGCTAGCCAACGAAAGTATTTGGACCAACAGATTGAATACTGCCTGGCTAGCTAGCTACTGTAGGCCTACCCAGGTAAATACATAACTCCAACATCAATGTATACCATGTACCATACTTTTAATGCAAACTATAGCTCTACGCGAAGCCAAGGTCACGCTCACAGACACACGTGAGACGGCGTAAAAGTGAGAGGTGGGGTTCAGTTTGTTTGTGAGACGGGCATTATCTTACTGTGTGCCAACGTATTGTACCACACTACTAGCTCTAGCGACAACAGTCAAGTTACTTACATATTGCAAACTGGCAAATGTGGGTCACTTAATGATTGCCTGACTACTACTGTACTGCAATTTATCAACTTAACCTAGTACTGTAGGTACCGCTGTGTTGTATAGCAATACACAGCTAGTCTAAAAGGCGGTGCAGTGCACTTGCTTTCCCAGCAGCCTATTGGTTACGTCACTGACATGTTACATATTAGACTGCTGCATGGTGTCATTGTACAGCATGGATGAGATGGAGGGCGTGAGCCCCTCGACCACAGCTGCGCCCATTCCCGAGAGGCGTGCCAGGCCGCCTGAGCAGCAGACGGAGTCCTCCCCGCCCTCGAAGCAGCACTGCGATCACCAGGCCAGGTCACCACGGCGACAGCAAGATGGAAAGCGGTCACAGCGACGGCAAGATGATCACGACCAGATGCTCGGGGAGTCGGAGAGGCCGAGGTTGCCAGGCCAACACGAGCACTTGCCGGACCAGTCAGGCCTGGCGTCAGATACAGCGGAGAGCTCCCCTAAGAGGTCTGAGATGTGCGAGAGGGAGGCTGATGCAGAGTTGCCCTCGAAATGTTTGGCCAAACCTGAATGACACTGTGTTTGACTGTCTGCATGTCATCTTCCTCACAGGAGGGCTCACTTTCTTCATGGACCATATCCTGCAACTCACTTCGGACCCAAAGCCTGTATTCTGCCCAACCCGACCTCAGTTATGTAAGCATCGGTGGGAAATGGATAGTAGGTAGTTGTACACATACACACTATTAGAATGCACCAATAGAATAAGGAAGCCAGGTCTGTGGTCAGGTCAGTTGCATCATTGACAAAGTCTTATATAACTTAGTGTTGTAAGATGGGATCTGTGGGGGTGCAGTGGGGTGGGAGGATGGTTGTGATTGGTTGCCAAGGGGTCTGTGGGTTGGAACTCTGATGACACCACAGATTGAGAGAATATCAAGTGTCTCAGTGTTGCCCTGCTTGGCTCTGGGTCAGAACATTTAGCTGGAAGACGGTTCCTGTGTGACTACACACAACAGCAACAATGCCTGCCATCCACCTTTCGAACCAAGAGAAAGCCAAAAGGTAAAACGACATTTTAGTGCAATATTAAGGCTCAGATCAAAGATCATTCAGATTTTGGACCTTTGCTCAACAAACTATGTCAACATCAAATCCCTCAAAACGGTCATGTTAACTAGTAACTACTGAGTTACTGATATGAGGATTTTTTCCCTGTACAGTCATTGGGCATTGATGTTGGCACGGTAAAAAATGTCCTCAGAAAGGTCCAAATCAAAAGAAACCCGGTATGATTTTTCAAATGTAACTGGATAGTAGCGTAGAGTGAGTCTTTTTTGTCTTTTGAGGAAGATGTGTTGCCGTAGCAATGTGTGTGTTGCTGTAGCAATGTGTGTGTTGCTGTAGCAATGCGTGTGTTGCCGTAGCAATGCGTGTGTCATGTGTGTTTGTCTCAGGCACATCCAAGACCCAGCCAGTCAGAGGCTCACCTGGAACAAGCCCCCAGCCAACGTGCTGGTCATCAGGAAGATCAGGGACGAGAGCCTGGTGGAGCCCTTCAAAGAACTCTGCAGGTTCCTGGTGGAGGTAGTGTACTGTTGGTAGGGTGTGGGTGTGTTTGGAGTGTGGGTGTGTTTGGGGTGTGGGTGAGGGTGAACTACAGTTCCTCAAATGTGAAATATCCAGTCATCGCTGTGCTCTGGCGCAATACCGAATGTAACACCTCATCGTTTCTGCTACTCAGACAAGTGGGTGAGAATGACAGTCCTTGATGGCTCATTGCTGTCTTTCACCTCTGTCGATTGCTGTAACACCTTCACTGGTCCAAAAACTTGCTCAACTCTTCAAAAACCTGTGTTAGTTCCTTGGGTACTTTGGCCAGAAGATTAGATCACACTTTTCTGGACAGAATCCACAACAATCCCAGCTGTGTCCAGTTCAACTGAGCGGGCCCAAACCACACACTTCAAATCACTTTTATGATGCTCCACACACCCTCATCATCCACACAAGCTGGATTTTCTTTATGGAAAATATTTGCAAGTAAAAAAAAAAAGTTTTTTGCAGGTTCAAATTCCTTCCTGGACTGTTCCTCATTGTGAATAAATAAGTCTGTTACACGAGGACATTATGATATGATATTGTAACGTTTCTAATTACATGCTCTTATTGTTCTTCCCTTTGGGACTTATTTGGTTTTCACAATGTATGCTTCATGTTTGGCTACCCGCAATGTTTGGGGCTATCTCGTTGTTATGATCAGTGACCTATGCACTTTTGTAAAACTCTCTTGGAAGTCGCTTTGGATAAAAGCGTCTGCTAAATGCATAAATGTAAATGAAATATCCCGTTATTGTCTGTGTTCCAGGAGAAAGGGATGATGGTGTACGTGGAGAGGAGGGTTGTGGATGATGCCACCTTGTCCCAGGACGAGACGTTCGGATCGATCCGTGATCAGCTGTGTACCTTCAGAGAAGGTCAGGGTCCTCTGCCATGCGTGCTCTGGACTGTAACATCCAGGCCACAGGCCTCCTTTGAACGGTTCTGTCTTTGTTGTTGTGTTTTAACAGGTTATGACGACATCTCTGACTGCATAGACTTGATCATCTGTCTGGGAGGAGACGGGACTCTGCTCTACGCGTCCTCTCTGTTCCAGGTAGCTGTCGTTAGAACTGCTTCATGGTGTGGATGGATGGAAATCGAAAATATTTAGTGTTCTCAACCTTTCCAAAGTTTTTTTTCTCCCGAAAAACATTTTCAAACTTTCAAAACTTTGTAAATATTTTTTCAACCTTTAGAAACTTTTTTTCCCCATCAGTACTCATCAATGATGATGGAAAACTATATAAACATTTTTTTTTTTAAAAGACTATATACTTTTTCAACCTTTCAAAACTTTTTGTAGAAAATATTCTGAAAACCTTTAGAAACCTTTTTTGTAAAACAATTATCCGAAAAACTTGTAACTAAACCTTACCGTAAATAAACCTTTCTTTCTTTCTTCCTCCTCTCCAGGGCAGCGTTCCTCCGGTGATGGCGTTCCACCTGGGCTCTCTGGGTTTTCTGACGCCGTTCAAGTTTGAATCTTACAAGACCGAGGTGGCCAAAGTGTTTGAAGGTAAAGTTCACTCTCAGCTTTGAAACATAAGAATGTCACATTATTGATCTCCCCGAAACAACCCTCATTGGTTGTCTTTGCTTGTGTGTGTTTATGCAAATCTGTGTCCATACTTAAAACACAAATTAAAATACACACACAAACACACACGCACCGAGGTGTAATAGCAATGTATTGCAATAAACTGTCTTTGTCTTAACATCTGTAATATCTATATAGATCTATCTCTATAGATCTATATAGATATCTATATAGATAGATAGATCTATCTATAGTATGTGTGTGGGTAAAATATATATTTAGTTTGTGTGTGTGCCAGGCAACGCTGCCATCACGCTGAGGAGTCGTCTGAAGGTGAAGGTGGTGAAGGACCTGCTCCAGAGGGCGCAGCAGCAGCAGGAGCACAACGGCCTGCTGCCTCCCAGTCACTCCACCAGCGAGGCTGGCAAGGTCACCCTGCAGCTGCAGGTCAGTGCTCACCTGGGATTAGAGCCCACCTGGGCAGTCATGGAGTTAGAGCCTACATGGTTAGTTCTGGGATTAGAGCCCATCTGGTCAGTCCTGGAGTTAGAGCCTGCATGGTTAGTTCTGGGATTAGAGCCCACCTGGTCAGTCCTCACCTGGGATTAGAGCCCACCTGGTTGGTTCTGGGATTAGAGCCTACATGGTCAATCCTCACCTGGGATTAGAGCCCACCTGGTTGGTTCTGGGATTAGAGCCTACATAGTCAGTACTCACCTGGGATTAGAGCCCACCAGCCCTGCTTCCAGTCTCTGAACAAGATCATCCTCACATGCCAGAATGGACCATGTGGAAATGAAAATACATCCTCTCAAGTACTGGGCAGTTAACGCATGTTTATACTCAATGTCACATGACACTGTAATACCTGTTGGGTAGGTCTTTAGAACCCTTGTTTTCAACTCAAATATTAGAACAATACACAAACTGACTGCACCTGGGGGTTTTAACCAAACAGTGGCTGTGGGCTAGAATATGACACCAGTTCTGTAACTGACAGGAAGTGACATCTTTTCTCTACTGTGACTTTTCTATTTCCTGGAGAAGGCCTGTTAAGTGTGTGTTCATTTGGTTTCCCGGAACAGTTAAAGGCAGTACTAATGCTGTCTGGGACATGAACAGCAAATGACGCTAAGGGACTGTCCACTCCAGGCCACTGATGTCCAGTCGAACATCATTTACAGTTAGTTACATTTACATCGACCATATGGTGCTTAGCTATCTTTCCTCCCAGTTTACTCCTATTAGCCTAACGACAGCAGAGATGCAGGTGTTAGTCCATAGGCCCTTAATGTGATGAAGTCATGTAGGAGGCGTGTGTGTGTGTGTGTGTGTGTGTGTGTGTGTGTGTGTGTGTGTGTGTGTGTGTGTGTGTGTGTGTGTGTGTGTGTGTGTGTGTGTGTGTGTGTGTGTGTGTGTGTGTGTGTGTGTGTGTGTGTGTGTGTGTGTGTGTGTGTGTGTGTGTGTGTGTGTGTGTGTGTGTGTGTGTGTGTGTGTGACACACAGAGAGAGAGAGAGAGAGAGAGAGGGAGAGAGAGAGAGAGAGCAGACTACCAATGGGGATGCAGACATCACATCCTGTGTTCTGAGACCAACCAGACACTCATTTCCCTCCGCTGGTCCTTCGGGCACGCGAACGTTTCAGCCGGTCGCCATGGAGACAGTCATAATAAACCCGAGGGTGAAAACAAGAGCCGGTTGGATGGCGAGCGGCTCTGTTGCGCCTGTTGCCATGGCGACAGCAGCGTCACTTTCATCCTGGATTCTGACTGGGATCCTAATGGGCTCTGCTTGGATGTTTCCTGTCTGACGCTCTCTGGAACAACATACCTCATAGCTGCACCCACCCTGACGTGTGTGTGACTTTCAGAGAAAAGGACAGAGGGAGAGAGAGAGAGAGAGAGAGAGAGAGAGAGAGAGAGAGGGAAAGAGAGATTGTATGTCAAACAAACAGTTTGAATGGGGATTAGTCATAGCCTACATCAGTGTAGAAACCATGGCGCCTGTTAAACAACCTCAGGAAGATAAAGAATCCAATAGCTGAAGGACAAAAGATCAACACGAGTTGGTAAACTGACCAACATGAACTGAATATTACATTGACTTGACCCGTGTCAGAGATGGAGGCGGACGAATGCTGGCGAGGCTTTGACTCAAACCTGCCCCCTGTTGGTCACAGGAGAGGCTGGCATCCTGAGAGGATTTGAGTGGGTTAGACTTCAGTGTAACTGTGAAGGGGTCTGTGTGTTTGGCAGGTGCTGAATGAGGTGGTGGTGGACAGAGGCCCCTCCTCCTACCTGTCTAATGTAGACCTGTACCTGGACGGCCGGCTCATCACCTCTGTGCAGGGCGACGGTGAGGAGAACAGGGGGATCTCCTCTCACTTTACTGCCTTGATACTGACGACTGTCAGGTGGCTGAGCGGTTAGGGAATCGGGCTAGTAATCTGAAGGTTGCCAGTTCGATTCCCGGCCGTGTCAAATGACATTGTGTCCGTACCCCTACTTGCCTTGGGGGGAATGTCCCTGTACTTACTGTAAGTCGCTCTGGATAAGAGCATCTGCTAAATGACTAAATGTAAATGTAACTATCTCTCCATCTTCTTTCCTCTCCCTCTCTCCATCCCTCTCTCTCCCCACGTCTCTCCCCCTCTTCTCCTCCCCTCCCTCTCCCAGGCGTGATCGTCTCCACGCCGACGGGCAGCACGGCGTACGCGGCGGCGGCCGGAGCCTCCATGATCCACCCCAACGTTCCGGCCATCATGGTCACGCCCATCTGCCCTCACTCGCTGTCCTTCAGGCCCATCGTGGTGCCTGCCGGCGTGGAGCTCATGGTAGGCCGCAGCGTCTAGGTGGTGGCCACAGCGTCTAGGTCACCAAGGGGGGGGGGGAGCGCGAAGCTGTCTTCATGTCACCCATTGTCCTCCCTGTCGTTGACTAATCACCTGTAGTTGTTCCTTTATGACCCGCCCCTCTCTCTCTCTCCAGATAACCCTGTCCCCCTGACGCCCGGAACACAGCCTGGGTGTCCTTTGATGGCAGGAAGAGACAGGAGATCCAGCATGGAGACTGGTCAGTTCCTGTTCAGAAGCTTCCGTTTCTGAGATAGTCGTGGTGGTAACATCCCTTTGCCGTCCACTAAGTAACAACAACCTAGTTCTACTAATTCATGAGGGTATATATGGTTGTGGCTATGAACTCGTAAGTTACTTATCAGCAGTGATGGCAAAAGTACACACATCCTTCACTCAAGTAGAAGTACAGATACTCTTAAAAAGACTCTGGTAAAGGTTGAAGTGCTGTCTACACTTTTTCACTCAAGGTAAAGTAAAGAATAGGCTCTGACATATAGCCTACTTAAGAAGTAGCCATTACTGCTACCTGTTTCTGTCTCTCACGCTGGTAACTGGACCTCACATCAGATTAATACACTATATATAGACACGCAGTGCATTCGCCAGGAATCCTTTTTGACACAGACAATTTCGAACATCTCCCTCGGCCTGGGTAATCAGGAATGTGTCTATTCTCAGTCATGTCAACATCGATAAATCCTTCTGTCTCTTCCACAACATGGAACGCCATTCTACTTGTTGCCCTCTGCCTTGTATTTGTACTTTGTTACTTCCCATCTCTGGCTACCATTGAGCAATCTTCAGCTTCTGTTCCTGCCTGTCCCTGCAGCATCAAGATCACCACGTCCTGTTACCCCGTGCCGTCTATCTGCTGCCACGACCTGGTGTACGACTGGTTCGAGAGCCTGGCCCAGTGTCTGCACTGGAACGTGAGGAAGAGGCAGGCCAGGCTAGCCGATGACCTATCCGACGACTCGGATACCGAGAACTGAAACAGCTGTTCGCCTCAAAGCGGTTACATTTCCGAGCTTTTTCAAAAACACGGCGAAACCCTTCAGTTGATCCGTAGGGACCAGAGCTGCGGCAGAATGCTTCTCCCGCTAAACTGGGGGCCTGAACAACACACACAAGCATATATCAACCACTCTCAGGGTATTCATACTGTGAACATGCTGTAATCAACTTGAGCAGTGAATCTTTATGAAATTATACTTGACTATCCGACGGATTAGGTTTTACCCTACTGCAAATTACTGGAAGTAATGCTACCAAGTAAATAAATAGCATGTTATATCTGGATAAAGTGTAGCATAGCATCTCTAGAAGTCTGGCCTTCTGTGTAAATGATTTGTACATATTTGCCAGAGTACAGGTTACTTTTGCGTAATATTTATTGATTGATTGAGTTTATGGTGGCTAAAAAGCCCATGTAATTGACTGAAAGGATTGACACAGATGTGGTTTCACTTTAAACGCTTGTCATTAAGATCAATCTTCTTTTCTATATTTCTAATGTTTGCAGATTAAAGCATAAATATATACAATGTAAGCCTCAGAACATTTGATGAAAGGTTGATGTACACAGCATTTGTGTCTAAACTAGCATGGTGTGCCAGTATGCTCCATTATCTATCAGATTATGCAAAGGAAGTAACCTAGATAATTACATCAAAGCGTTTCTAAATGTTTGGCAGACACAGGCTCATCTTATTTGTGATCTTATGTTAAATTAAAATGTATTTCTTAGTTAATACTGTGTTTCATGCTCAATTACATTTCAGTTCTGTATCTGTGTTAATGTTATTTAATGAGGCTGCATAGCTTGCTGTGGCTGTGCTGTTTCTAAGCTCTAGGGGGCAGCATTTCATCCCCACTACTAGAATTAAGAGTACAAAGATTGTGATTAATAATATCCACATGTATTCTCCTTTCAACCATAACCACTCACCAGGACACAAAGTTGATTTCTATATTTTATTGCAATGATAACATACAGATATACTTCCATCCAATTAATTAAATTATACTTCAATATTGCATGGGACAGTCCTCAAAATGATATTGATGCCAACATGGACAACTAAAGTAGCCGAAGACAGTTGAGCAGATGAAACATGACGGTCATTTTCTATTCATTTTAATTCCAGAAAAGCAGCATAGAGAATAACACAACCATATACAACAGACTGATACTGTGCAACACTTTCTGCCGAATATTTAGAATAAAACTACAGACATCTGTCTCTCTCCAAAAGACAGATAGAGAAAGTTATCACCTGGTTTAAGACAACGCTGACACTAGAAAACCAAATCAAAGGAAGCTACATATTGTACAAGTGTAAGTACACGTTCCTCAGGTTAGACAGGTGACTAGGGGGACCAGAGTTGGGGGTCCAGAGTTGGGGGACCAGACAGGAGATCAAGCTGGAGAGAAGCTACTGACATCAACGAGCTCTTCCAATGAAGAAAAAAAAACAGAGAGCGGTCGATGACTTTTTAGTTTGGAGACGTTGGATTCATCGTGTGCAGGTCTAGGATGTCAATCACACTTTCTGTATGCAACAGAGCAGTTGTAAACTTGACTACAATGTGTGTGTGTGGCTGCAATATACTGTACTGGTTGTGTAGAACAGTAAGTTTCTCAACTATAGTTAACGAGTCGTGCGTGGACTCAAAAGTAAGCCCCCATATGGACAAACTAGTTACATACCATTATTCATCCCACACATTCAACAATAATAATGAAAGATGAATAGAATTCAACTCAAATGATTCAACTTCAGCCTGAGCTTGCTAGGAGGTCCCCGTAACAATCTCTTGACAGTTTTCCCATTTGTGATACTACAGAACATACAAAGAGTATGATGGAAAAACTTCACATTGAAATAAACAGAAAGTGAAAATGACAACACCATAAACTAGGATACTGTTCATGTTGAAGAAGTTGGTTTATAATTTCTTGGACTGTTAAGTATGTATATCTATATTCGATATATCAATAGAATCCATATATAAATGATACATTTTTCTTTGCTTAAATATTGTCCTCAGTATGAGTAAAAAAAAGCATCTAAAACGACTCTAAACAAAGTAATGCAGACCTACCATTGGCCAGTGTCAAAACCCAGCCTTATTTAGAATGCTGACCCACTGCCCCCATTGGTCTCAAATGGATGTGGAGTCACTAGTCATTTACTGAGAACTCAAACCCGGTGATCCCATCTGACTAGAATACCAATGAAGGTGATGCACCAAAAGCAGGGATGCTGATGGAACCGCTTCCTGCTGCCTCAGCTGAACTAGTGGGAGCATCAGGGAGAGTCCTGTCTGCTTTGCATGGCTTGTTGAAAACAGGAAATGGAATCCACACCAGGACATGATTTTGGTAAGAGCCTAAACTCAACAATTAGATACTACAACTGTGCTGGGTTTGGAATTTGACACTATGATTTACAAAAACGAACAAATGTACCAAAGTCCCTTGCTTACAATTGTCTTCCTATGTGAAAACAGCATGCATGAAATCAGTTTGTAGTTTGGCACTAGTATTCATTTCATGTTTGAGGTCTGAGTCTATGAGTAAATAGAAAAACAAAAGCTTGAACGGTACCTTTTCCACCTACATTTATATGCCGTTTATAAGATTTTTTTAACTCAAAAACAGACTCTGGCCTGCGTAGACTAAACGCATGCCTGTCAGCCGTTGTTCTGAGAGTGGACACAACGACACAGGCCATCACTTCCTTGTAGAAAGAGGAAGTGACCACGGCTGCCCGGTGGTCACATTTAGCCCATGCATACGACCAACACTGGGGGGGGGGGGGGGGGGTAAACTATAGTGTTTGGTCCATCCAGGTTAGTGAATTATTGGTCAGTTATATTACATGTAATCAGGGCCTGAGACTGGGCGAGCTGCCCAGAGGAGGGGGCACTCAGAGCTGTGTAGCGCTGGACACAGTCACTCAGAGCAGCTGTGTAGCGCTGGACACAGTCACTCAGAGTAGCTGTGTAGCGCTGGACACAGTCACTCAGAGCAGCTGTGTAGCGCTGGACACAGTCACTCAGAGCAGCTGTGTAGCACTGGACACAGTCACTCAAACACTGCTCACCCTTACCTTGATTGTACCAATCACACGGAATCTTTTGCAAAGAAAACTCACAATTTGGAAGGCAAAAAAACAGCCAGTTTCCCCACTGACAGGCAGGACTAAGATGGCCTTGTCCTTCTGTCTGTACAGACTGACAGGGGACTTGGCGTGGCATACAAAATGTTAAAACGATGACAAGAAAAACCTAGACACACAACAGAACAGGTAAACTAGTCATGTTCACATGACATGGGTGAACAAACTCAAACCAACATCATAAAAGAGGGGTCGGATCACGTAGTCTGAACTAAACTCATGGGTGACAACTCTGTTAGTAGTTTTTACATTGCATTTTCTCTCTCTCTCTCTCTCTTAAATAAAGAAGGGATTTCCGATCTACAATAAGGCTTTTTTTCATCTTTTCCATTGTCATAGCTTTTCTGTTGTTTCTTTTCACGGTTGTCCATATCCAGAGGGGGTATCTGTATTCTTGAGTGGAACATCTCAACAGACAGATGGGAGCCTCTCTCCTTAAACATGGTAAGAAGTACTGTAGAAGGTCCTGGGACCACAGGGAAGGTGGGCAGGTGGTGGTGGGGGGGGGCGCGAGGTCGGGATGAAATGTTTATGTTTGACCGGAGGGGGGCTTGGTCTCAGACTCTCCCTGCTGTTGCTGTTCCTCCCCCCCTCCCCCTCCCCCTTCCCCTCCCTCCTCCTTCTCCTCCTCCTCCTCTCCCTCCTCCTCCTCCTCCTCCTCCTCCTCTCCCGTGTGCTGCTCCAGCTCCTCTCTGGTGATCATCTCAAAGTCATTCCCGTTGCTGTGCTGGGATCCCTCATCCTCCGGCCGGTCGCTGTCCGTGTCCGACGGACGCTCCGCCCCTGGCGCCTCCGCCTCCTCCTCCGGCCCCGCCTCCTTGCTCTCGTCCTCTTCCTCCTCGTCCTCCTCCTCCTCGTCGCCGTCCTTCTTCTCGCTGTCGGACTTCTCCTCGCTGTCGGACCGGTGCGCCGCCGGGGCCGCGGTGCTCTCCGATTGGCCGTCCTCGCTGGCCTTGCCGTCGTCCCCCTTGCCTTCCCCGCCCTTCTTGGCGGCGCCGCGGGGGCCCTTGTACTCGTGCGTGTAGAGCGGCCGGAACGAGTCGATGAAGCCCACGTCGGCCGTGAGGTTGGGCAGGAACCAGAAGTGGTGGCGCCCGCCCGTCACCAGCCAGATGATCAGGAACAGGATGCAGCGAGCTGACGAGAGACAGGAAGTGACACGGGGTCGGGTTTCAGTGTAAAAGCATCCTGCCACCTGCGACAATCTCATTAAAAGCACCCTTCCTGAAGTCCTGCGATTGATGTGTTGGCTGAGTGGAACAGGGAGGAAGAGTGGGGGGGATGGTGGGAGGGTGTGTGTGCTTCTTACCGACAGCTAGCAGCAGTATACTGGCAACAAAGCATCCAGCCGCCACGCTCAAGTAGTACACGCCGACACGCATCTCCGCAGGCCACAGAGGGAACAGCGTGGCAGCGATCACTGCAATTACTGTCAACACACACACAACAGTGTCCCCCCAAAGAGCCTGAGTCATGTCTGTGGAACCTGATCACATCAAATATATTCTTATCAACAGCAAGAAAGGAGATGTTTTCTCAGTGTATAATTAGAATGCGTCACTCACCCAGGATGAGGCCCATGGCGAAGGTTTTGAAATGGACGGGATCATAGATCCAGACATACACCTGCCGAGAGGACAATCAGTCTGGATTATCACATCATCCTGTTCTACACTCTGTCATAATATCTATAATATATCATCTCTACATACTCCATATTATACTATAGAGTATATCTGTCAAACATTTGGGAAGAAGACCAATGAACACGTATGTGAGGAGACCAGTGAACACGTATGTATCTCACTGACACGGTCTGCTGCCACACCTCCCGTCTGGCCTCTGCCTCACTGCTGCCTCTGCCTCACTGCTGCCTCCATCTGCCTCACTGCTGCCTCACTCACCTCGTTACCATCGAGGAAGAGCTGGTCGTCATGAGGCTCCAGCTTGAACTTCTTCTTCACGTCTTTCTTCTTCTTTGGTGTTCCAGGGCTATCATCCTGCGCACACACACACATATTAATTTACTGCATGTCAAGTCAAGCAGTGTCTAGCTGTCATCTACGATAACAAACTTGTGATGTAATCCTGAGGTAGCTGACGTCATGACAACACTGTGTTCCAATGCAGAACTCTGCTGCTCCTGTGAGGAGCAGCAGAGAGGACGCACTGTCGTCACCACTGCCGAGACAAGAGACTGCCAAGAGCTTTGGAAAGATAGACAATAGCTTACACTCTTCTCCTTCTTTGAGTCTGAAACCTCTGGATCCTTCTTCTTCTCTTTCTCCTTCTTGCCCTTCTTCTCCTCCTCTCTGCCACTGTCGCTTTTGGCCTTCTCCTTCTCTTTCTCCTTCTCCTTCTCCTTCTCCTTCTCCTTCTCTTTCTCTTTCTCTTTCTCTTTCTCCTTCTCCTTCTCTTCTCCTTCTCTTTCTCCTTCTTGGTGTCCTTCTCTGGCTTCTTCTTCATCACTTTCAGAGCTCGATGGTAAAACTGCTTTTTCAGCAGTCTGGACGGGAGACAGGGACAGTATGAAAGTGCATAGCTCAACAACACCGAGAGACAAAGATAGATACAGACAAGAGTGAGAGAGCGAAAAGGGGCAAGCGAAAGGGCGAGAGACAGAAAGGGAGATATAGAAAGGGGAGGGAGAAAGAAAGAAAGGGACGTAGAGAGCAACGGAGATAGAGAGATAAAAAGGGAAGAGAGAGAGAGAGGCACCTGTTGCAGTAGTCCACTACAGACTCTCTGGTGGTGAACACAGCCTCATCCCCCTTTTTGGCCTTGGCCCATTTAGAGTCCAGGAGACAGTCCACTGCCTTGGAAGCTAACACACACACACACACACACACACACACACACACACACACACACACACACACACACACACACACACACACACACACACACACACACACACACACACACACACAGTGTTATCTTCAAACACATAACGAACAGTATCCACGTAGGCCACCATGCTACAGTGAGCCAATGATCTGGCCCCGTGGGAGGATGTTTCAGTGTGTACAGCAGATCAACAGGCCAGTTCAACAGCTGACAAAAACCCCACGGCTGCAGTCCAAAGAGCATATTCCTGCTGGCCAAACGCCTACAGGGGCCAACATCACCGGTCAAGTGTAAACACCACGACTACTACTGCTAGGAATACGAGCAAGACAAGCATTGCCTGGTGGTAACATTCTGCTCTTCACAAACTGCAATATCAGGACACTCGGAACTGTAATGCTACAATGTGTCAGTCGTGCAGGGGCTCAGAATGTCACACGTCACAGAATGCCGTCAGAGACGCTTAGCGAGAGGAGAGGTGCAGAGAGGATGCTGACCGATGAAGTAGTCCACCCTGTGGCCCATCATGTTGGTGGACTTGGTGGGGCAGTTGAAGCGGAGGTACTTGGCCACCGCCTTCTCCTCCTTGGAGGGCTCGCTCACCTCCTGAAACACGCACACACACACACGTGTACACACAGTTACACAGAGCGTACCAGGGACACACAATGAGATCTTTACACTATGAGATCCTTTGGGATGGACAGAACAAACGGCTTTCGTCCAATCAGAACAAACGGCTTTCAACTAAAAGACGACTCCTACGAAGCTGCTTTCACAGCTGTGCACATCCAAGTCTCACAGTTATATTTAGGATGACACAGACAGCCAGGATGTCAAGAGACCAGGGCTCCATGAACTGGTAGATCTACGGTAGATATCGCAGGCTTATGTGTATAGATCTACGGTAGATATCGCAGGCTTATGTGTATAGATCTACGGTAGATATCGCAGGCTTATGTGTATAGATCTACGGTAGATATCGCAGGCTTATGTGTATAGATGACACTGACACACCACCTAGCCCCCTTCCTGAGCCCAGCGGCCCAGCCTCGGCCCTCGGCACCCTGGGTCTCACTGCGTCTCTGGCCCAAGGCACTGGACTGAATGCCAACATGAAGGGAATGAAAGCATCAGCACAATGGGAGCCAATGCTGCTGTCCTCCAGCCCAGCTGGCTCTGACAACACACACACACAGACACACACACACACAGACACACACAGACACACACAGACACACACACAGAGACACACACACACAGACACACACAGACACACACAGACACACACAGACACACACACACAGTGTGATGATGTGCCTTGAAGCAGGGCTTTGTTAAGGTAGGGCTATCAGTCACTCTTCCAGGCTATTTGAGATCCTACGATCAGACATCCAGAGACTCCCCCTCCCGTCAGAGAGGCTGGGCCTGCAGCCTGTCTCAGTCATGTATGGAGCGGCTGTTACACTGGCCAACACCAACAGACCTCAGGCTCCCTCTGTCTGTCCCCACACACTGAGAAAGATATCAAGAACGTGACCCAGGCTGCCGACAAACTCATTCCTCTGCTTGTGCCAGGCATTGTGGTGTCAGAACGTACTATCTGATTGGATGTGAAAAACGTTTCCCATGAACAAAAGATGCTTGATATTCTGCTGCTAAATTGGAATCTACTATCAATATCTAACAAATAACCCCAAATCTGATCACAAAGAAACATTTATACGTGTATGTATTCAGTGACCGGGGGCCAGCTAAGGAAGGGGGGGGATTGAATTCCATTGGTTGCATAATGACCTGTTCTGTTCTGGGAAGTGTTCAGTTAGAGAAGAGATATGAGGATGCACTATTGACATTTTATTATACCGCGTCATTATGCAACTGCACAACTGAACTTCTAACAGAGATTGACATGTCATAATGACACACAATGGAATAGCGGCATGTCTGTCCCTACTATTTGCATAACTGAGCAACGAAAATACTTAGACACCACGTAGGCATTGCTAGCTTGCTCTGTAATATATTGAATCAACCAAAAATAGTGTTACTTGCCTTGACAATTTCAATTACATAGTTAGCAAGCTACAACTAGGTAAAGTGCATTTAGTAAATTCCAGATTTGAGTCGATTAGTCAACATCGTTGGCAGCTCGAGCTATTAAACTACTGTTGCTAACACTGCAGCTGCCAACGCAAGTTAGCTAGGTTAGCTTGGTTAGCTTCGTATGTTTTTAATCAATTGTAGGCTCAAACGTTAGTTTAACGTAGTTATTAAACAATTGACTTGCTAGCCACGTAAAATGCTAAAATTAAATAGTCAACTAGCCACATAGCTAGATACTAGCTACTAGTTAGATACTTGATTTTGTCTGTCTGGTCATATCCACTGCATCAGTTCACCAGTGATTCTCAGTATTGAGCAGTTGTTAAAAATTGAAATATTATATTGTGTTCCGTGATCAAAGCATTTTTCTAAACTAGGTACATGTAAGGGAAAAATGTTTTCCCCTTCCGGGTGGTTGTTAAAAAATGTTACCTGAATTCGTTTCTTTTGCCTTCTACGCTCCGCCATGATCCTCCAGCTCACTCTTCGTCTGACGTATGAGACACGCGTAACGTCTCTAGCCTCGCGAGAGAAAATAGTCTTCCAGGCAAAACTGGAAACAGACAGTGACGACAGAAATGCGATATATAAAACTACACTCTGATTGTAGTTATATTACTTGATGTAACTGCATCTTGATGGTTCTATTTATTTTATGGAATTTATGTTCTAAATAGTTTTTGAAGTCTGTCAGGTGAATACTGTCATAGCCATAAAACAAGTATAATTTCAGATTTATGTCAGACTTTATTCTCATTACAAAATATGTTACAAAACATTTTCAGCATTCATAATAATTCATTTTTAGATTACTTTCTTCTTCAGTCATTTTGAGCGGCTGTACACTCCACACAAGTCTTTATTGTGTTTTAAAACATGGTAAAAAAAAAAAACGGACGAAAGAAAAATAACGTAACAGACAACTGATTAGGAACTTAATTCCAAACACTTAAGAATGCGTTATACACACTAGAAAACCGAACAGCTCGTATGAGGCCGACAGTTAGCAGCTTTAAACTGGTCTTGGGGCTGAAACACTTCATATGTCCATGTGGTCACGTGTCCTCCATGTTGCTCAGACAGTCTCACTGTTGGCAGAAGGGGGAGATAGGTTCTCTGATTCAGGGAGTTGCTCTGTAGGTTTCAGGACTTCTGTGTCCCTCGTGCAAGGACTCGCCATCATCTCCACACTGTTGCAGTTGGCAGGAGAGCTGATCTCTGACGACCGATCTCCTGTCTTCTCAGCGGTGGCCTGCAGGGCGGCGGCAGAGAGCGGCAGGTTCATCATGTAAAACATGTTTCCCAGTCGCCGAGACACCTTGTGGGGAAAAGAGTGGAAAGGCATGCATTACAAATGGCTAATACGTATGGACATCTCTGCTCTCACATAGTAGAATAAAGTGAAATAATGCATGTGGGTGTTGCAGGGTCCCTGAAAGGCAACTGTCACTGGCAACTGTGACTGTGTGAGTGTGTGAGTGAGTGAGTGAGTGAGTGAGTGAGTGTGTGTGTGTGTGTGTGTGAGTGTGTGTGTGTGAGTGAGTGTATGAGTGTGAGTATGTGTGTGTGTGAGTGTGTGTGAGTGAGTGAGTGAGAGTGTGAGTATGTGTGAGTGTGTGTGTGTGTGTGTGAGTGAGTGTGTGTGTATCGTACCTGTGATCGTATCTTGAGGGCAGGTCCCAGCTTGAGGCCCAGCGTGTCCAGCAGGTGTTCCTCTGTCAGGAGCGGCAGAGTCTCCCCATCTATCATGTGGTCCTTGAATGTCTGTGGGGAATAATTATCCCAGATTAACAGATTAGCTGGAGTGATGGATTATCCGGCAGGCGTAGAAGCAAGCAAGGCCACTGACCTGAGCATATTCGGAGCAACTGGGTATGTTGTGGATGAAGGTGTAAACATCATCCATCGTCCACTTCCTGATGTCTTCCAGTGAGGAAACATCATCTCCGTTGAGAAAGAGATTGGGTGGTACTGATCGACACAAAAAAAAACAAAAAAAACAATTAACACACATGTTCTAATGGAATGTAGCTGCTTGTGAACTGTGATGTTAGTATTGTTCATTCATGAATGACTGAAAAAACCCATTCACCCATTCATATACATTATGGATTTAGTGCCTGAAAGGGCTACGTAAGATTTTAAATGCACCTGTTGGAAGCAACCCGTTCCCTGGACTGAGAACATGTAAGGCATCCCAGCCAAGGGTCCAGCAGCACACATGAACTTCTCCTGGAAAGCTGAGCATTGACTGGGAAGGTCTTTCTCGCTGGCACCACTGTTGCAGTTGGGCAAATCGGAGCAGCCCTCCTGACTCTTCCGCAGGACATGCTCCGCCTCCTTGTAGTTCTTTCTGCTTCCTGTCGAGTGCTCGGTGTCCATTTTGGTTTGAGTCTTGCTGCTTGCTGCCTCCACTCCGTTGTCCCCTTTCCCCTCCGCCTCCTTCTCCTCCCCAGAAGCAGCCCCAGGACTCTGCTCCACACTCTTGTCCTCCGATTGGCTCTTCGGCCCGGTCATGTGATTCTCTGTGCTCTTCTGATTGGCCGCCCTCCTTCCTACCCTTCGGCCCCTCTCCCTCTGCAGAGAGCTGATTGGTGGGTAGGGGCTGGAGGACATGAGAAGGCTGTTGGTCTGCAGGTCCTCCAGGGTGGTTCGGTGGACGAAGACATCGTGGCCGTCGGGGAGGCGCTGACGTCCTCTGAACGCCATGGGGTTGGACTGGTACAGCTGGGTCTCCAGCCCCATCAGGCCCTTCTGGTGGGCGTTCTCCATCTCCTTCTGGTGCAGGATGGCGTTCATCTCCATTCTAAAGAAGAATGAGAACAATGTTTTTCACATGACGGTAAGACCATTAGGATCTCCGTGTTAAAATATTGTGAAGTGATTCTTCAGAAAGGATTCTTCTTCAGGGGCTTTGTAGTTAGTGACAAACTGTGTTGTGTGAGACTCCATTGTGAATGTACCTGGCAATGTTCTGTTTGTGAATGAGTTCCTGACGTCGAGCGACTGTTTCCATGGGCTCTGTGGGCAGGAAGCCATATCCTGCTGGGCGTTCACACAGACAGAGAAGGACGAGCAGGGGACAGGAAGAGAAAAACAGCAAAAAGATATCGTCAATAGAGCCATTAAACACCCAGCAGTTTAATTATATATGTTTTACTCCGTACGTGGACATCATAGCATGTTATCAATGTGCGAATAGAGACCATAATCAACAACCTCACAAGTCAAGTATTGATTGTTATGTAGCAAAGAGTGAATGTCCCCCCCCCCCCCCCCCCCCCCACAACAGATACATGAGTATCTGGCTTACCCGCTCCAGGAAAGCCCCTCCCTGGCATGATGTTGGCGTGTGGCTGTAGAGGGGGGCCGAGGTGTGCCCCCATGTGCATCTGCCTGGGATCGGAAGATACCATCTCAGAGGGGGGGCCCAGTTCTCTGAGAAGAGAGAAAGAAATGGAAAAACAGTCAAGCCGAATCAATGCGGTGCGAATGAAAAGTCATTGCAGTCTTGCACTCCCTAGGTGACATTGTGCTGATGGATCCAGTGACATTGTGCTTTTTGTGACAGTTGGTTAGAACGCACCTCTCCATGAAGCGGGGCTCGAACTGGGTGGGAACCCCCTGCAGCCTCTGCTGCCCCTGGGTCAGGATCTGAGGTGCCATGGCCATCTGGTTCCTCATCATCATCTCTTGTCTCTGTCTCAGCTCTGCAGGACAACGGAACACACAGCCACCATCACTGCCGGCTCACAAACACCATGGATCCAACATTCTAGAACAGCCTTGTTCACGTTCATTGCGAACAAGGCTGTTCTAGAATGTTGGATGTAAAGTACTTTTACAGCACTCCTTTTGTGTTATGTTCTACCAGTAGATACGAGCTTACCGAAACAAAATAGTTTATTAACACCTACAGTTTTTAGCTAACCGTGAATCTTAGTTTAGTTGTTCAGAACAAGTACTTTTCAGAAAGACATTTCAAAGACACATTTGGTCGTGAGAAGTTGACATATTAGTGAGGTTTGAATGACTGATCCTGTTACCTCCAGCAGACATCCCGTTGACCAGGCGGTACCAGTGCTTCTCGTCCAGCGCCCCCTGTTCCCCAAGCGCTGACATCTTCCTCAGTTGCTCCCTCGGGGTCATGACACAATCTGTCTCTTCCAGAAAGCCTGTCTTCCTGTAGAGGAGGGACAACCAAGAGGTAAAGCTATTGTCTCAATGAAACACACGTTTAATGCAACATGTGGGAGTCATGTGGCTGAGTGGCTAGGGAATCGGGCTAGTAATCAGAAGGTTGCTGGTTCGATTCCCGGCCAAATGACGTTGTGTCCTTGGGCAAGGCACTTCACCCTACTTGCCTCGGGGGGAATGTCTCTGTACTTACTGTAAGTCGCTCTGGATAAGAGCGTCTGCTAAATCACTAAATGTAAAGTAAATGTGTGGAAGTTGTGGACGCTCCCTGAAACCACATTTAAAAGGCTTGTTGTGTTTACATGTGACCAGCAGGTGGCGCCCTTGTTCTAGAGTGCAGCGTGGCCATGACACTAAAGACATGCGCTCAGACTCGCTATTAATAACCTTGCAATTTAACGGTTTGTTTTATAGTTTTATAAATTAGAAGTAGTAAATCCTACACATGAGCAGTCTACCTGACTGTAATGCACCACACATTCCACACACAATTTCTTCTGACATAGTCATTGACTGGCACATCATTACATGCATATGTAGCCCAGCTATACTTTCCACTGGGTTACACATATATAATTGATCTAGATACTTCCAGTTAGCTCTTTACACTCGATAAATCCCTTAACAATATGGAAAATAACCCAGGATGGGTAATCTGCGACTAATAATCTGGGGTCAATCAGACCTCACATTTAAACAGGGCAGGAATGTGTCTACTTTAGCACATGGCACTTTAACATACATTAACCTCTTCCTCCTGCCCACGCATGCCCTCCCCCAACCACTATCCCGAACATGGCCATAAGATTTGCACTAGCCTTTTTGCTTTATCCACAGTAGGCCTACCCTAAAGTTCCCCTTAGAAACCAATCTAATCCAAGGGCTGTAATCCTCCTGTTAGTCCAGCAGTCTGCCGGTAACATCTGCTGACCCGTGTATGTTTGGGCCCTGCTAGCCTTCCCACCCCATCCCACCTCCCGGGCCTACCTCAGGATCCTATTAGCTAAGTCCTGGCTATACAGCACTTTAAAGGGATGTGTTGGAGGTAATCCTGGCGTTTAGAGTTTTACCCTCAGCAAACCTTGCCTGTAAGCATCATGGACAATGCACCCTAAGTGCTAATCCTATTAGCCTCCATTAGCCCCAGAGATGTCCTAAAAACACCTTGGGGGATAAATCTGGGACGCAATCGGATTATGTTAAAATATGTGGCGTACGCAAACACCCAGCCTGTCACCAATGTCACAACACCATAGTCAGCAAATACGTTGGCAGCAGACACTGTAAGAAGATCTATGGTAGAACATTCAGGAAGCAGATGGATGTGTCTCATGCTTATCCATCGTCTAATAGGTTGTGGGAGATATCAAAGCAAGCAAAGTGCCCTGTATTGAAAGTATATGTATATACATATATGTTTGAACAATTTCAATGAATACTATGAATAATGATTTGTCTCTCATACTATAAAGCCGGCGGATATGATGAAAGGCAATGTTCCTCATTACTATTTTGTCTTGTGTAAAGGAATTAGAACTCACCTAATTAGTGATCAGATCAAATCTTCTACAACAAGCGTTGAATTATACAATACATTAAAACAAAACTAATTTGCATCTGTGAGACACTGTTCAAGACGCAAAGGATATCGTTTTGTGAGTGTGTTAAGATGGAAAAAGTCAAACTCAGTAATAAATCCTACAAGCAGGAAGAGTTGGCTTCCACGAACTTGACACTGGCTGCAAGGCTTTTCTTATCAGTGGCCTGAACTTCCATCGGAGCTAAAAACATCTGTCAATCATCAAAATGCCTCCATTCTTAATGTTTTACATGGTGTTTTTCATTAGATATAGCTGACCGGCATATTGTTCTGGTTTGATAAGGTTTAAAAGAATAGTTAGGTTTAAAAGTTATAAGAGTTATCTGTTGTTGTCATTTGCTAATTTGTATAGTTGCCTTCAAACCATGATACAAGTAATATTATACAAAGATGGATTGTTAAACTAGCCTTTTTTTGTCCACTTTTAACTTTTTTTAAATGGTTAAATACAGTCCCATTCCACTTGTGCTTTACATTCAGGTAAAACTTTTTTCAAATGGTAACGTAACTGAATGAAAATAAATGAAATATCTGGTTTCAGCATCTGAAAGTTCTCTCACCACAAATGAACACCATATTGGCGGACACCACATAACGGATTGGACTACACGGATTTGCGGCCTGCCTGGTTAATCTCATTACAAGAATGAATTAAGGGAAAATTGCTGACGACTTACAGTACATGAAGTCTTGAGGTCATAACAGACATACAGAGGAATTGTCTAGCCCGTATAATCCTCCCCTTGACAGCACACTAATGCTAGTCTTTCTGAGACAACGGTTTTAGCCACTTTCATGTTCAAATAAACCGAATAATACATTTTTAGGAGGCAATCTGTTGCATATATATATATATATATTTTTTTTTTTAAGGTTGACTATTTGCAGAAAAATAATGATAATTTTAATAACATCAAAAGCTTAATATTGGTATTATGAACACCTAATGCCAGATTTGAAATGTATTTATTTTAGGGTAGACTAAATCATCTACGTGGCAAAGATATATTTTATCATAAAAATGCAAGACTTGTACTTGTATTGTAAAGTACTTGTCAAAGTACACACTCTCTTCTCATTTGTTTTAATTATTATGTTGTCAAGGAAATAGCATGTATACATAAATATATATAGGAAATATAGGCCATGTTTTCCTGAAGCAGGATCTACTGTACTAGTCCAAACACTAAGGAAATTGAAAGTAATCTTAAAAATATATAATTTTCCATAACAGGAGTAGCAAAAATTCCTGGATGCATGATGACCATCATGTTCTATGACTGATTATACAGACAGGTGCTTTTTCCTATATTTGAAATGTTCTAAGTGAACTTATTCCTCTATGCCAGCTAAATCACATGCACTCAATGTGATTTAAAGGAACAAAGGCACAATGCCAGAGTTGCATCAGAATTTTGTATGAATGATCCAACCAACTAACCAACCTACCAACTTGCCAACCTACCAACCTGCCAACTTACCAACAAACCAACCAACAAACCAACCAGCCAACCAGTTATACACAATCAAATGATGCATACAAGGATAGATTGTAGTTTATGGGACTCACCTTCAGCTTCCTGCCAAAGCAAAGCTCTTGGTCCCAAGTCAGCAAACAAAATAGCTGAATAAAATGCTAATTCAAAGCCAGGAGAAAACCTTGACCTCACTGACACTTAGGTTCTCCCTGTCTCTGTCGAACTTTCCCAACAGTTCTGTGGTATTGATTGGCTTTTCCTCAGACCACCAACTGTACAAACACACAGTGCCAACAGCCTTAACCAAAAAAGACCTTTAAATACAGATTGATTTCATCTCTATTAGCTGCCTTTATCTCCTCAGTTAAGCCCTCCCTTTCCTGACATCACTGTGATCTCCTGTCCAACTGCTCGCTGGACCCCGCACTAAAGTGTAATTACTGCAGGAGTAGTGGCCTAAGCATGGAGGCTAACCCTCTTTCAACATTTACCTCACTAATCCCTTGTTAGCACTTTAGGCCGCGGTTAAGACACCTAAATGCTCAGCTTCCTTTTCCGATGGCAAAAAAGAAGACTCCGACCAGAGGATAGCCAAATACAGAGAGGCAACCGGGGGATGCCTCAGGATGAGGACTGGGGGGGTCAATGGGGACTGGGGGGGTCAGTGGGGACTGGAGGGGGGGGTCGGCTGGGGAATGGGGCTGTTAGTGGGGAGTGGGGGGTTTGGGGGTACGATGGGGTCAGGTTGGGGGGGGGTTGGGTGTGGAGTGGGGAGTGGGGGGGGGTTGGGTGTGGAGTGGGGGGGGTTGGGTGTGGAGTGGGGGGGGTTGGGTGTGGAGTGGGGAGTGGGGGGGTCAGGTGGAGGTGGGGGTGTCAGTGGCGAGAGGGGGGTTGGGTGTGGAGTGGGGAGTGAGGGGGGGTGGTAAAGGGGGGCTGACTATAGTTTTTTTTCATCAGGTGTCATTGTCATTTGAGTACTCATAAGATGAGACTCCCCATGGTCACTTCTTGGCCAAAACATGCTAGCTGGTAATTTGCAAGAAATCCTCCTAAACGTGTTGCCGGGATCATCCTCCCAGACTCCCTAATCTGGCAGTTTGTGCTCACCACATGTTTACAGCAAGGCCTGCAGTTGCTTCAGTTATGTTTTTTTTTTGTGCTTAAAGGATAAAGGGTCTTAGTCTGCAGATAGGTGTGTGGGTTGGGTGGGTTAAGGGTGTTTCTACTCGGGGGCAGACAGGCAACGGTGTGTCTCTTCCAGCGTGCATGCTGCTCCCCTGTGGAGCTAAGCAGGCTCAGGGGTCATTACACTGCTGCTATGCACATCACACACACACACACACAAACACACACCTCTGCTGACCTGACTAAATACACACGCACACACGCACGCAAACACACATGGGTTATTTGGATTTGGGGTGAATAAATTAAAATTAGTGATTTTTTTCCACACCTACACAACTGTATGGAATTCCCTGATTCTGATTTTTTTTTCAAATGAATCTGAATACTAAATGTTGTTTAAGATTAATTTGATGGAGAACAACAACCATTCTGTTTCTTTCTTGGGTGCCATGACAACAAACTTAGACAGTATGTCTGCCTGTCTGGACATTGGACTAGACAGCCATATTGTCAAGACAGTGCTGATTTGAACCAAAAAAGGAAATCTCTAATAAAGGATTTAGCAGTTAAGTGAACTGAGTATTAAGACATTTAAACCGCTAATTTAAGAATCTCCTAGATGTAAGCTTTTTACCGTGGGATTTCGAACCGGCTTGTTTACACCCAGTATTATGGTGTGACAGCGAGGCGAAGGGATCAGAAGAGGTTTAACCTTAAAAACAGCTCTGCCTATAAATTCCATGGGTAATTTTGTATTTCTTTTTTCTCAATTCGACAAATAGTTGCTAATGACTGACTAGCTGCAGCTCTATCAGTTTGGTGTCCATTAAGTCAAGAATACATATTGTTTAGTTGTGCCTTACACCTTAAGTTGGTTTCACTTGGATGAAAACTGTCTGGACACTGTGTCAAAGCCTAATCCTGTTTGCAAATGCATACAAACAGGCTTTGAGCACGTCACGTCCAGGATAAACCGGTGTTGGACTGTATCTTTTAATTAACCAAATCTGAATTTGAAACTAAAGGACAACACAAATGTACTAAACAATACTAATATAAAATGCATTCAAAGGAGTTGCAGAGTAATAGAGAAGTAACATCAGGTTTATTATGGGAGTCAGATGGCTGAGCGGTGAGGGAGTTGGGCTAGTAATCTGAAGGTTGCCAGTTCGATTCCCAGCTGTGCCAAATGACGTTGTGTCCTTGGACAAGGCACCTCACCCTACTTGCCTCGGGGGGGAATGTCCCTGTACTTACTGTACTTGTACTGTATGTCCCTGTACTTACTGTAAGTCACTCTGGATAAGAGCGTCTGCTAAATGACTAAATGTAAATGTAATTACTTTAAAAGGCTGGATGGTTTTGTGCTGGATCTCTTTCTTCTGTTGGTGGAAATGTTAATGCTAAAGCTAACTTTTGCTCAAACAAAATGCCATTCTAGACTATTCTGTGAATCAAACTTTGTGAAAACAATTTGGGGAAGGCCTTTTTCTGTTTTGGCTTGATGATGGCCCCAGGCACAAAACGAGGTCTATATAGAAATGTTTTGTCGAGTTTGCTGTGGATATCTTGAGTGCCCTGCACAGATCCCTGACCAAAACACCATTAAACACATTTGGGATGAATCCCAGCTCCATCTACAAGCCAGGTCTGATCACCTAGCATCATAGTCCAACCTCCCTAATGCTCTAGTGGCTGAATGGAAGCAAATCCCATATCTGTGTTCCCATTGGGAGAACCCTTTTTTGAAATGAGAGGTTTGAAGAGCAGGTGTCCACACACTGTTGACCGTATAGTGTGTAGGTGCTGGTCAGTCAAACAGCTAAACCTCAATCTAACTCATAGCGCCATCTAGTGAGTAAACCATGTGAAGTACACTTCACACTTGTTTATGTAAAGATCTTGTACTTCATCATGTCCTTATGAAGTGAGAAACAGAGCAGCTGGGTCTCTCTCTCTCTCTCTCTTCTCTCTCTCTCTCTCTCTCTCTCTCTCTCTCTCTCTCTCTCTCTCTCTCTCTCTCTCTCTCTCTCTCTCTCTCTACCTCACACAAAACACATCTTATTATTCAGACATTTAATAATGGAGCTTCATTGAATCAAAGGACAGTGAAATCATTACAAGTATTCCAACTCCTCTCCCTCACTCAGGAGTCTCTCAGTCACTGAGGCATGCTGCTGCAGATGCTCTGGTCGGTGACCTGGAGCTTGTCAGCAGGGATGCCGTGAGACCTCAGGATGCTGCGCAGCTCCTCCACGGTGTCGGCGGAGAGGGTACGCTCTCTGCTCATGATCCAGGCAAAGTCCACGTGCAGCAGGCCCAGGAAGTCAGTGCAGGCGTAGACCAGGGTGTAGCTGTCGTAGTCGGTGGACAGCACCCAGTAAGGAGAAGGAGGGGAGTCTGCATGGGAGGGGGGGGAGGGTGATGAAAACCGTGACGGGGGGGGGGGGGGTTGTACTTTTGCTCCAAAAGAAAAGAGGAATACAGAAATCAAACTTGCTGAACATTTATGGAATTCGTCTGAGATGATTTTGAAATGAAAAAGTATTTTGATTATAATATCCCTACCCTCAAAGAAGCTGACTCCTAGCTTTGCAGGCTCTGCAGGGTCCATGGCCATGGCAGTGCCAGAGATGGCGTTGATGGTTCCATCATCCCTGACAGAAAGAGAATAGAGAGAGTGAAAGCGTAGAAAGAAACAGACAGTGAGTGAGAGAGAGAGAGAGAGAGAGAGAGAGAGAGAGAGAGAGAGAGAGAGAGAGAGAGAGACGGAAAAAGAGAGACAGAGCAAGGAAAAAATAGAAGCACCATTAATGCCTAACCGTGTCTGACAGAAGTCCCGTTTGGGGTTAGTCTACTCACAGCAGCTCCTCGTTCAGAACAGCAACCACTCCAGGGCTCTGCAGGCTGTAGGTGGCCTGGCTGCATTCCCCCTTCTGGAAGACGGCAGGCAGTTTCTGAATCTCATACCACCTGCCCAGGTACTGCAAAGGTTAAGGGACAACATGACAATGTTACTGGGTAGACTGGTAAAGACTGGTATGTGGAGATTTGTTTTCCTTAAAGGAGGAAAAATGGTTAATTGAGAGCTACAGATCCCATCAAACCAATAGTACTTTATACTGCTTAGTTAGATAGTCATAGAGTTGTCACCCTGGCTGTATCGAAGTTGGCCTGGACGGGAGGGTTGGGGCATTTTCCAGAAACAAAGGTCTGAGCGCTGGCTGCCAGGACGGACAGCAGAGTCAGTGAGAGCACTTGTAGAGTCTGCATCTTCTTACTTCAACCTGGAGGAGAGCAAAAACACAAAATGTGAACAGAGGTTGAGAGAGAAAGAGAGAGAGACAAAGACACAGAGGGACAGAGACAGAGAGAGAGAGACAGAGAGAGAGACAGAGAGAGACAGAGACAGACAGAGAGAGACAGAGAGAGAGACAGAGAGAGAGAGAGGAGAGAGACAGAGAGAGACAGAGAGAGAGGAGAGAGACAGAGAGAGACAGAGAGAGAGAGAGAGAGAGAGAGAGAGAGAGAGAGAGAGAGAGACAGAGAGAGACAGAGAGAGAGACAGAGAGACAGAGAGAGAGGAGACTCCTTACCTGCACTTCAGGGTAAAGAGATCAATCTGATTTCATCGCAGTTTTTAAAGAAAAAACACACTACCTGTTTTGACGATGCATAACTCAGTCCCGCCCCCTCACGTTCACATCAGGCTGTCGCAGAGAGTGGGAATCATACTTTGGTCCAAAACATATGTTGCATAATGCATATTTCAAAATATTTCTATAGTTTAAATCACATTGGGCCATTGATGTAAAGCCAGGTATATGGAGTTTGGCTTATTTACTGACAAAATGATGGTTTGTAATAAAATACAAAAATACAGCGCAAACTTACAATGACACATTGTAACACAATGAAACATTCATGTTGTGTTGTGTTTGTTTTATATTCAGCAACACTGAGTATTTGTCTTTTGTCTTATTTTGTTTAGTTTCAAATGCAGTATAATTGGTCCAATCAGCATGTGCAACTGGAATGGCAGCTGGTAGGAGATGTATGGGGTCCCATACTACAAGGTTATGGCGATTTTAGCCTGATAATGGGGGTCAATTTTAACATATAGGGCTATCTCAGAAGTGCCCTCAAGATAGAGAATGCATGAGAAGGACACACTTGTTCAAACAGATGTTATATATCGTAAACAGGACTCTGGTTAGCCTTTCTAATGAGTGGCATTTTTGTAAACATTGTTACCTGACAATGGTTTTCACACTTTTCCAGGACATTTTCCTATGTTGTGTAAAGTAGCATGTGACAGAACACTTAGAAAAGGTATTCTCGTCTTGAAACGTTTTGTAGAAAATATTTTTAAAACCTTGAGAAACATTCTTTTCGAAAATATCTTTTCAACCTTTAGAAACCTTTTTTCAAAACTTTTTTTTCCACATACATTGAAAGGAGAGAGGAGAACAGAGAGGCCAAAACAGAGTAGAGTAAAGCAGAGCAGAGTACAATAGAGTACAGTAGAGTATAGTAGAGTCCTCATCAAGTACTCATCAATGATGCAAACCTATGTTTGGAAAAAAAATATTTTTTAAATCAACCTTTTGAAACTGTTTATTGAAAATATCTTTCAACCTTTTGAAACTTTTTGTGAAAATATTGGTAAAACCTTTAGAAACTTTTTTTTCCACAGTAGCTTTAAGAGTCAATTTATTACAGGTATCTTGAAGTATGGTGGAACTATCCAAATATACCAAGTGCATCAGACAAAGAGTAAATATTGACATTAAGTTGAGTTTATAGTATGAGTTGTGGTCTGATTAGACCCTTTCATCATGTATCTACAGTTGTTTATATAATCTAGAGAACAGAACCCTTTAAATGGGAGGGAGTCAGATGGCTGAGCGGTGAGGGAGTCGGGCTAGTAATCTGAAGGTTGCCAGTTCGATTCCCAGCTGTGGCAAATGGCGTTGTGTCCTTGGGCAAGGCACTTCACCCTACTTGCCTCGGGGGAATGTCCCTGTACTTACTGTAAGTCGCTCTGGATAAGAGCGTCTGCTAAATGACTAAATGTAAATGTAAATGTAAATGCATTGCTTGATTTCATGTGCTTGAGGTAGATTTCTTATAAGAAACGCCCACTTTTCAAACCTCATAATACATTGACCGTGTATCATCTGACTCCAACATTTTCTTAGTACAGATCGCTAGTGAACACATGTGCCATCTCTAAGATTTAAAGAACGTGAAGATTCACTAAAGGATATATATTTATTATATATATATAAAACACCTCAAATAAGTAAGCAGAACATCAGTCTGTTTTCCAGTTGCAGTTGTATTGCATCAATGCACAGATATCACATGTACATCACAAACGCAGTCAATGAACATCAACCACATCATATATGCATGCCGTGTCTGGAAATCCATCCATCCATCCTCCTCTTCCCCCTCTGAGGTCAGGAGTTACTCTGGCATGCTGCTGCAGTCGCTCTGGTCTGTGACCTGGAGCTTGTCCACGCTGACGTTGTGAGACCTCAGGATGCTGCGCAGCTCCTCCATGGTGTCGGCGGAGAGGGTACGCTCTCTGCTCAGGATCCAGGAGAACTCCACGTGGTACAGGTTGAAGTAGTCCGTGCAGCCGTAGACCAGGGTGTAATTATCATAGTCGGTGGACAGCACCCAGTAAGGGCCGGGGGGCTGGTCTGCATGACACAGAGAGGGAGACAAAACAAGGTGAAGCGCAAAAACTGTACATCTAATAATAATCTTGTTTCAACATTTGTAATCTAGTTGGACTTGTTTCTAGTATAAATGGCTTATCTAATGACTTAATTAAAAACATTATTACACATATTATTTTAAGGAATCTTCACAAGTGAAATTTTCTTACTGTACTGGCAGCCAGATTTACTTGTTTTACAGTTAAGCATAAGCAAGCTAATAACTGATATTTTTGTACTTAAATTTGAGAGTGCATTTTTGCAGTGTAGCACCTCTTTTTGCTCCAAATCAACGTCTAAGCCCGTACTCTGTGGTTCCAACTGTGAAGGTCTGAGAAAAAGGGCTTACTCTCGAAGAAGCTGACCTCCAACTTGGCAGGTTCGGCTGGGTCCTTGACCTTGGCAGTGCCAGTGACACCATTGACTCTCCCATCAACCCTGAAGGAGAAGAAGAGACAGAAAGGCAACTGGATTAGTCAAGGTAGACTGAGGGAAGAGAGACAGAAAGTAAGAGAGAGAGAGAGAGAAGAGAGAGAGAGAGAGAGAGAGAGAGAGAGAGAGAGAGAGAGAGAGAGAGAGAGAGCGAGAACATAATATATAATAAAATGAAATAAAATATCCCTAGTATGGCTGACAGAAGTCCAGTTTAAAGGTCAGTGTGTTCTACTCACAGCAGCTCCTCGTTCAGAACAGCAACCGCTCCAGGGCTCTGCAGGCTGTAGGTGGCCTGGCCACACTCCCCCCTCTGGAAGATGGCAGGCAGCTTCTCGATCTCATACCACCTGCCCAGGTACTGCAGAACACATTAATATAGCATCAAATAAAATTAAAAAAACATGCCAATTTCGACACATGGGTGGACTGGTAAAGACAATGTCAAGCCATGTTACTTTTTCACGCTACTAATGTGGATGACTAACTTACAGGTCAACAAGACTGAAATGTTTCATTTAGCCTCCGTAGGAAATCTACTGATTTTGTTACTACGGGTGGGAATTTTTTCGTACCTCACGATTCGATTCGATTCTTGGGGTCACAAATCGATGAAAAATCTATTCACTGATTTTTAGCGATTTTTATTAAAAAATAAATAATTATAAAATAAACAAAGAATTTACATTACAACCCCCCCCCCCAAAAAAACCCACAAACAAACTGATTTTTACATTTGTTAATCGATGTGAATCGCTAGAAGACTGAATCCCGATTCAAATGTGAATCGATTTTTTCCCCCACCCCGCGTTGTTACCATCTACTAAACTATGGTGGATGCTGTTTGATTAGATATTGTTAAAAGTAGTTACCCTGGCAACATCGAAGTTGGCCTGGACGGGAGGGTTGGGGCATTTTCCAGAAACAAAGGTCTGAGCGCTGGCTGCCAGGACGGACAGCAGAGTCAGTGAGAGCACTTGTAGAGTCTGCATCTTCTTACTTCAACCTGGAGGAGAGCAAAAACACAAAATGTGAACAGAGGTTGAGAGAGAAAGAGAGAGAGACAAAGACACAGAGGGACAGAGAGACAGAGAGAGGAGAGAGAGAGACAGAGAGAGAGAGAGAGGGAAAAAATACACCTCGGAGATCTCTGTGGTTTGAGTGAGTATTAAGTATTTTCATCTGTGTATTTATAGATACCAAACTACCCTTTCCTTGTGCAAAATTCTGGCCCACCCCCTTGCTTGCATATAGATTTGCTATCACAGTTACTCTCATTATGGATGATTGGTGAGAAGGGAGACACCTGTAAACATTGTTTGATCTTGCAAACATGCAAATATCAGGAAGAACCTCAAGTGTTCCTCAACAGAAGGCAGAGTCTCAGGAGTGTGTATGAGCGTGTGTGTGTGTGTTTGTGAGTGTTTGTGTGAGAGAGAATCTGCCTAACTTGACCAAACATGAATGCAAGTTAGACCCCCTAGTGTACACAGGTGCAATGCTCCAAGGTTCGGACTGTTTGAGGTGACATGTGTAGGTTCAACTGTTTCACAACACTGACACTCGTTATGCAAACAATCTTTATGTATTGTATATGTATATAAACCATGTGCAATCACGTTCATCGCACACAGACTGTCTCCAGCACAGGTAAGCACCAATTTCACTACTATGGCAAGGTCTTGTGAAAATGCTACAGTACCCATTGTACTGAAATTAAATCCTACTGTAATTACTTTACCTTTCAGGGGTTTAGGTATTGCATATTTGTTAAGCATTAAAATATATTTGTGACAGTATTAAACCTATAAGTTAATGCAAACTTCAACTTAAGGAAACCCATAAGAACAACATGGTGAACATGACCAACGTGGACATTGTGGCTCCTCCTGACTCATGACCATCAGCTTTCAGTTTGCATTTACATTTTTAGTCATTTAGCAGACGCTCTTATCCAGAGCGACTTACAGTAAGTACAGGGACATTCTCCCCGAGGCAAGTAGGGTAAAGTGCCTTGCCCAAGGACACAACGTCATTTGCACGGCTGGGAATCGAACCAACAACCTTCTGATTAACTAGCCCGACTCCCTAACCGCTCAGCCATATGACCCAGATGTTAAGTCTCTCTCTTTCTGAACCTTCCTCACTGGACTGACTGAACCTTTGTCTCAGCTCTAAGATGCAGATGTTCATGGTGCTTGGTGTTGCTCTCCTCTCCCTGTGGACCACCAATGGGCAGGTTATCAACCCTGGGAGGTGCCCTCTGCCCCCGGTCCAGCAGAGCTTTGATATCTCTCGGGTAAATGGATCACGCTTGACTTCTGACGCTTCCACTCCCCAGGGCTCCTAGGAAAAGGATGTACTAATGGTAATTTCAGACAAAAATCCATAAAAAGTTGAACTGTCCATTTGAACAGTTTTTGAAATTGTGAATGACACAGGGCAGATTTAATTGCGGCACAGACCATTATCAAAACTTGAATTCTACAGTTCTGAATACAGAATCCCTATTCAAAACTAATGTTTTTTTATAAGTCCCAAAGACATTCAGTCTCCCAGTAAGTGTTTAAAACCTGATTTTTGTTGTTGTGTGTGCAGTACATGGGAAGGTGGCATGGCATACAGAAAGTGCCTGCCTTCTTCCAGAAGGGAAAATGTAGCCAGGCCACTTACAGCCTTCAGAGTGACGGCACAGTGGAGGTCATCAATCAGTCCCTGCAGTGAGTATACATTCAATGTCCATGTGTTTAATGAGCAAAGGGAGGGTTGTTTGAACACATGAGCGATGCTGTTGCAGGTCCGATGGGCGTGTCACCTCGTCGGAGGGAATCGCCCGTGTGGTAGACCCCTCTGACCCCGCCAAGCTGGAAGTGAACTTCTTCACAGGTATAGGGACAACTTTTTCACAATGTTGAGGACAAGGTTCCAAGTCCTTAACATTGAACACATCTGGTCCCAAAGTTTCTATCTAAGCCCTTCCATCTGAGTTTAATTCCAGTGAAATTCATGAACGATACTTGAAAGTGCATGTTGTGTGGAATTAGATTGATCCACTTATCTATGGTAGAATTTTCACAGTTAGTCATAACCTAAAATCTGCAGAAACATAATCAAAACAAAGCTAAATAAGTCCATCTTGCTTTTTGCTTCAATGGTGTTGTCTGTTTCAGGTTCCAGACCCGGCCCTTACTGGGTGCTGTCCACCGACTACGACAGCTACAGCCTTGTGTACTCCTGCACCAACGTTGAAGACCTGCAGCACAGGGTCTTTGTCTGGATCATGAGCAGAGAGAGGACCCTCCCCGCCGACACCGTGGAGGAGCTGCTCAGCATCCTGAGGTCTCATGGCATCTATGACAAGCTCCAGGTTAGCGACCAGAGCTGACTGCGGCAGCATGCCTCAGTGACAGAGAGACTCCTGGGTGAGGGAGAGGAGTGGGAATACTTGTAATGATTTCACTGTCCTTTGATTCAATGAACCTCCCTTATTAAATATCTGAATAATAAAACGCGTTTTGTGTGAGGTTGTTTTGGGATGACAATTATTTTGTTTTAGATTTTCACGGATGCTGTGAAAATTGTGTGTTGCTTCCAAACAAAACCATCAATTATTCCCTCTGCAAATAAATACCTACCACAGAAAATACCCGTCACAGGCAGTGGGGAATAAAACAAGATGATCTGAAAGACCTCAGAACGCCTGGAAATCCTCACAAATCTCACAAAAACATCCTAGAAAAGGATCTGTCCATCCGAAAGAAGAGACCAGCCGGCCAGATTGTTTTATTACATTTATCCTGGTGTGTCCCCCATGACTTTAATTAGATAATTGTTTACTTTATGTCAGAAATAAGCCCTGGTTTCTACAATGGGGCTCATTCAGGAGTCTGGGTCTAAGTGCAGCGTGACCTAAGGGAGCTAACATCTCTTATAAATACACAGTGTCCAGAGCTGCACCAAATTTGTAGACCTACAGCACACAGAGGTAAGACAAGATGTTTATTATTGACAGATAATGTAGGATGTCATGTAAATTGACATGGAGATTTTGTTTAGATTTAAAGATTGTGATAACTTGTTATTTTCCGTTTGCTGTATTCATATGTGGAGCATGGCTATTGCTGTAATATCTTTAGCAGGGGGATTTTGTAATAGTATTTTATATTTGTATAGTATTTTGTATTTGTAATCATTTTTATACATTTTATTTTCATATGACTTGACTAGTGGACAGAAGAAGTGTCCATAGTTGTACATTTTAAAAGAAATCATCCAATCTCACATGCTGTACTATAGCCTTTAATAAATGAGTTAAGTTTAATTTCATGTATAACATAAATATCTATAATCTAATGTTTAATGTTCCTGCATGCTCTCGGGGTGCTTAAGCTTCAGAACTGCTGGATGCAGACAAGGGCGTATGTTTGGTTGGAACATTGGAACACACAGATACGTGACAACAACAGGCGTCTTTGCGCTTGATTTACATTTAAACTCAAAACGTTGTTGATTCCTCTCTCAGATGACAGTTACCCTGGGAAACATGAGGCTGTCTTTTACCCTAGTTCTGCCCCTTCTCCTGCCCCTCATCAGTGCCCAGGTGCCCCATTGGGGCCCATGTCCAGAACCAGCAGTCCAAGCTTCTTTCAGCATCAAGAAGGTACCACAACACCTCTTATTTTATCTGACCATATATTGACCCCTATACTGTACATGTAAAAAATAAAAAAATAAAAAAAAGATTACCACTTTCTATAGTTGTTTAACCCTAAATTAAACATTGCTAGAATCATGCACACTAGATTTTTTGCTGAATCTGTGTGTGTTTTATATTCTGCCTGATTCTAGTTTATGGGAAGATGGTTTGAAATCGCTAAACTGCCAGCCCAGTTTGAGAAAGGAAGATGCATTGAAACCAACTTCACCATGAAGCTTGATCAAACCATTCGAGTTGTCAGCTCAGAAATACTGTGAGTATCAGCACTTAATGAATACAAGATAACAAACCAGTTAGACGGTTTTATCTTGAGCTCGATTAAGGACGTAAGCATATTTCTGTATTAGCCTATATAGTGCAGTTAGTGGAGACATATTTTGATACTGACATGAGCTTTTGACCCTTTCATAATTCATATTCTAACTGACAGAAAAGGAGAGGTGAGAACTATTGAGGGAACAGGAGTCACCGAGGATCCGAAGAATCCTGCCAAACTCGGGATCAGCTACTCCTATGGTGAGTGTGTCTGTGTGTTTGTGTGTGTTTGTGTGTGCGTGTCAGTGTGTGCTTAACTGCTGTTTTAGTTGACCTTATAAGAAGGACAATGTGATCGCATTGTTTAATCTAGCGTTCACTGAAATACTGAAATAAACGTTTGCGTTGTTTCTGTGTGTCCAACAGTCCTGCCTTATTCTCCATACTGGATTTTGTCCACGGACTATGACAACTCTGCCTTGATCTACTCCTGTACTGATGTCCTGAGACTGTTCCACGTAGACTTCGCCTGGATCCTCAGTCGCACGAGAACTCTACCAGCGGCCACCATTGAAAAATCCAAGGCAACTTTTACAAACAACAACATTGACGTTAGCAGAATGATCGCTAGCAGGCAGCAAGGGTGTGACAAGACACTTTGAGTGATCTTAGTTGAAATTATAGGGCAGAAGTATTAGACTGTTTACTGGATCAATTTACTTAAATAAATTCACACGTCTAAGTTAAGTTACCAAGACAAATGTATGCTTCAGTGATGGGTTTTCAGACGTTTTTCTTGAGCGGATACTTGTAATGTACAGTAATATTGTCTTTTGTATTTAAATGCTATTTTATTCAGGCATTCAGTATTTGTGTCGTATCACAGGAAGTTAACTGACCTAATTCACATGTTTATGCCATAAAGTGAAAACGTGAGGTCACGTATTAGATTTAATAAAGTTCAATGATTACTTGATTGACTCAAGACCTTTCTCTCGGGAGCACTGGCAGACATCTACCGCCACCATGTGGTTTGAGACACGTTTATGGGAGGTCGATATGTGAACTCAAGTTTAAGTGAGTTAGGCCTACAGTATTAGTGTATATTAATGCTGCACTCGTAATATTGTAAAGTAAAGTTCTATAACCTAGAAGACCATACGTAGATCTTGATGCGATTTGCTGACTGAGTTGCTAGTGCCAGTGTAGCCTCACTGGTTGCTGATGAAGGCCTACCTCGAAATTGAAAAGCCTTCGCTTGTAACAATATAGGCCTACATCGTGTAGCTATATTTTTGGGGCTTTTTACTGAAAAGAAAAGCACTGTTTGTTAAAACTAGCAGCTTTTCCTTGACACACTGGCACTTAGTATAGTATACTGTAGAGCATTAGGACATAGTTTCATTTTCTGGGCTGAGAACAGCAGAGGCCTTTTTTCTAACGACCTCCAACAAATCAGTTTAATTCACCGAACGTGTCCCCCCCGGCTACCAGGTCTCTGTTTTTCCAAGGCTGTAGTCTATAAAGGTGCACATGAAAATATAATAGCATAAATCCAGTTGTACTCTGCTCACACCCAAGATTTCTGTGGATCATTTCAACTGATTAAAGTAAATGGATTGGCATTGAATCTCATCCTATTTTCTTAAAAATGTTTGAATAGTTTTAGAGTTGAAGAGTTTTAAGGGCACATTGAATCTATTAGCAGATGCTTTCCACTTGTAGACTTCTGAAGCCTGTTGGCTCTGGGGCAGCAGGCTTTACTGCCATCCCGTTTTACAAAGTGAGTTGTATCATGGAGTGTGATCCTTGTCCTGAGGCCAAACAACATCAAACAGGCATGGCTTCTCCCATATGCCACACAGATTCATCCCAGACCTCCACTGCGGGAACACTTAGACTCGTTAGGTGTGCATGCTCACTTGAGGAGACCTGCTTTACTGCCTTTTAAATAGGCATCCAGTATCTTGTTGGAAAGGCATCCAAAAACCAAAGTGGAAAATGTGTTATTTTATAAACCAGACAGATAGCTGATATTTTGAATCCAGGAGCAATTGCAATCAAAGTTATGGACAAAATGATGTTTAGATGTTGATCAACAGGAGAAAATATGAAATTCACATATCTACTCAAAGACATGTGCACCACCCGAACACTGTTGTGGCTCTCTAAATTGATACGTTTCCCCTAATGCATTTCACAAAAACAGATTGAGAAGGCTTGCACTGTGTCTATAAATGTGTCTCTTAAAAGTAAAATAAAATGTACAAAAATGACATAGGAGGGGGAAAAAACAAACATTTAAGTGCCTCGTTGATCTGAAGGAACAGGTAATACATGTGTGTTTCATAGGTAAAGTCTTTCATTTTCGTGTTGTTGTTGTTTTTGTGTGTTTAGCTGTGGTTTTAGATGACAGCTTTTATGCACAGAAAACGGAACGTAGACTGAGAACAAAGCTCAGCTCAGTGATGTCTGCATACCACAGTCTTATGAGAGCTAACATGTGACATGCCTCCAACGCTTCATGTCATTTTGATGCAAAGACCGACATGAATAGTTTAGAATTTAGAAGGTTCATTCTTCTAAATAACCCAAATGTGGGTTTTAAGGCAAAAGAATGTATTTCTATAAGATTACTGTAGGATTAGACGATATGCTAGTCGTGTCTGTACAGAGTTCTCAGATTGACCTTTGACCTTGACTCAGACACCCACAGGAAGGAACTGGAAACAAGTGAATTCCCAGAGCTGTTTGCTTTTATCCTCTTGCTCCTCTGTGACCCAACTTTCCCACTTAAAATGTTATAGGAAAATGCTTTGCTTGCATGATGTTGATATATGGCTGACATGACATAATTTGTTATGTTTCATCTGTCTTCACAGATTTTGAAGATCTCTTTGACGATGATGACATCTTGTAAAATGTTTCAACATCTTTAAATTTTTGATATGTTAACAGATGAGTGCACAAAACTCTATTTTCATCATTTTTTACTTGCAAGACTATCAATTTAAAGTGTAAATGACATGTTATTTTCATTCATGTAAGTTCCAGGTTTGAACAAATTCTTAAAAAGTCAACACTGGCTCCAGATGTTGTGAAATTCTTCAAATCCCCCAAATTACTCCATATACGGTATGCAAAAATTATGAGTTTCTATCGTGTTCGTGTTCTAAACTGCTTCCAGACTGGATTGTAGGTTTCTAAGCATTGAGGAACACCTGTTTTAAAAATAATTACATATGTGATTTCAGGGTCCTATATGCAGTCACCTTAAACTTACTGCAGATGGCAAATGATGAATTGAGGTCTGCAAAAAAAGTAAAAATGGACAGAATTATTTATGCTGACACAAATCACTCTCTGACAATCTCACAATATGTACAGTATGCCTCTGTATTAAATACAGCATATTCTGTGACATTGTTTTAATATATATTAAGTATTGAAAAAGTTATAATATTATAATAATAATAAAAACTCAGTTCTTGTTGTGTACAGGACTATTACATGTTAAGGAGCATAATAGTAAAACTGCTTATGTGAAAGTGGTTGTCAGGGCGTCATCATTTTTACAACAAGGGTCTGGTTTTCTAATGAGTTTTCCTTTCACATGCAGTTTTAACGGCTTTCTAAGCCTTTGACACAAACTTTTTTTTCCCATCTTTATAAAAGAAATATTTTCTGTATTTAGTTGTTATGGCTGCAATAGCATTAAATAACATTTGTGACATATGAAATTCAATACTTTTCCAGTAAGACACATACTGTACCTTAATGACATGAGAAAAACAAAGAAAAAGGTTAGCCAAGTGCCACACACCTTAACATACATTTGCATGTATACATATGTATACATACATAACATACAGTATCTGAACATACATTTCATTGAAACAGAAATCAAAAGTCAACATTTTCACTGTATCTTTCAAAAGTATCATTAAAGAGATTGTCCCCATTGATCAACATGCTTGGTCAAACATATGCATTAGATTCACTGGATACAAAGAGTGCATCCATTGCATTCAGAGTGAAATGGCGTCTTCTTACGTAAGAGACCATCACTTGATATAAACCTGCAGCAGCTTTCTCTGGCCTCATCAAGTATGTTTTAGCCTCTCTCAGAGACCAGGTGGACTGGTGGCTAAAATAACTACTTGTGTGATTTCTGTTATTTGCTTTATTCAGTCTTCTCTTTCAGAACACACATACATTGACATACATTTACATTACATTTAGTCATTTAGCAGACGCTCTTATCCAGAGCGACTTACAGTAAGTACAGGGACATTCCCCCTGAGGCAAGTAGGGTGAAGTGCCTTGCCCAAGGACACAACGTCAGTTGGCATGACCGGGAATCGAACTGGCAACCTTCGGATTACTAGCCCGATTCCAGTACAGTTACATACAGTAATAGTCTCTCCTATACTGTTACCCCAACACAGTTACTCCTGACTGTAATTGAGCGAGAGATGGTCACGGGCTGTTTGTCTGCGGGAATCACATTTTTTCTGTCTTCTGTATGTCATCATGCACATAAATTCCATCTCAGAGCAGAAACTTGTATCCAACGCATAAATAACACCCTGTGGATGATCCTTCAGCAGGCTTGTCTTACTGTTCGCTTCGTCCTAATTACAGGACCCCCATTGGCTGGCCCGACGGTACAGGAGCCAATCCTGTCCCTCCTAACAGCGTGCTTCAGCCGTATGACATGCCTTTTTGTTTTTAATGATTAAAGGGCTCCTTAAAAATGTTGCCCAGCCCAACTGTCCCATACAGGGAGCAGAGAGATAGAGTGTACACATCTCAGACTAACAACACCTCCTCAGCACTCAGTCCAGAGAGCCTGCGGCTCTTGAGGTGATCCTAGGAGGTCTGAACATTCAACATCTTTACAGGTAGGGGTCCAGCGATTCTTATTTTCGACCAAAACTGGGTAATTGGTGGACAGAAAAAATACTTTTCAGTGTTTTTGTAACTGAATTGAGATGTACTTTGTTGGAGTTATGGTTACAGTCACAGCCAACAGTGTTGTGAGCAAACACAGTTTCTCAGTTCACAGCAGTTCAGCTTCGAGTTCCACTAACTCTCATATTTTCTCTCTTTTCACATTTAACATGTTTGATGTTTATGACAAGTTTTTTTTTAACTTCACTTTACCTTAAAGTTAATCACCTAACCAGGCACTGAGAGGAGACTGTCAGTATCCCATTTCAGAGGTCATGTCTCTGGACTCGAAGGTAACTGTTTGTCCCATTGGGATCCTCTGAGACAGAATCTCCTCCATCTACCTTAGGAAAAGAAAGGAGACACAAAATGGCGCCTGTTGGAAGACAGTGGTTTTCCCTGACCTGCACTGGAATCCTGCTGGCAATTGTCTTATTACCAGGTGAGATTTCAGTGTTTCATTGTCTCAGCTGTCATATACACGTTAACTGGTAGGCAAACATACCACAAAAGGAAATTACTCTAGCCACAATACACTGCAGCTGTCTCTCATAAAGCCAAAGTCTCATGAAACTTTATGCATACAGTATTATCAATATGCATAAATTACTAAATGCCACAAGTCATTGATAAAGAGTATACAAATACATTTATGAGATGCCTAAATGTCAGTGATGATGGATAGTCATAGATCGTTAGATGAAATGTAAGGGATTCAGATGATCGTCTGTTACAGCCTTTTATGTGTGTTTCACTTTGCCAGGACAGTATGTCATTAATACTTCAGAGCAGCACTATTTCTCCTTGGCGAAGGTGAGCGACTAGGGGCTTATGTATAATCAGCTGACTGTGCTTTTTCCTTCAAGTCGTAAAGTTCTAAAGGCAACCCCTGCCGCTAAGTACATACGTGTGGAGCTGTGATGCCCGCTGAACATGTCACCCCCTCTTGTCGTCTTCACATGATTTCAATAATTGGAGTGGAGGGTGTGTGTGTGTGTGTGTGTGTGTGTACGTGTTGGGTTGCTTTGAGCATGTTGCTTTGTAGTTTTATGGCTCGACTTCCAGTGGGCCCCCCAATATCAGGAGCACACACTCCCCCCCCGTTGCGACCCCGTATACTTGTGATTGTGTTCAAAGGTAGGCAGCAGCGTGGGGGTCTGCAGGACGCTGCCCTGCGCCCGCCTGCCGTCACCTCCCCCCTCCTCGGGCTTGTTAGCGGGTCAGCATTTTCCCCTTCTGTAGGAGGGAACACAACATCTGGTTCCAGTCCTCTCATGTCCCTGTTCCTGTTTTACAGAGTTCCTGGGGGCCGTGCCTGTGGGGCAGCAGGAGCAGGGGGAGGGTGAGTGAGAGGACCATGCTGAGTCTGGATGTATCGCTCATAGAGGATGGGAGATGCAACTCCTGTACGGTACATTCCTAAACACACACACACACAGCTTTACATAGGATTTATCGACATTCTCCTGTTTTTTGATCAGACACTGCCGTATCTAGTGAGGTGAAAAGCCATGCCATGGCCAACCTGAAGAAGCTGGTTCGCAACACGAGAAGCCTGCCCCAGTTTAAGCGTTTGCCAGACTTCTGGGGGTGGTACAAGTACTTCATGGAGACTGGAAATCAGGAAGGAGTGAGTGACAGCAGGAATGATTATTATTAGACTTTTTGTTCTCTGGGTACAAAATAACTTGACATTTTGACAGTTTGACAATCAGTCACTCTTGGGGAAAGGGGTTAGTGTGTACACTGTATGAAAGGAACCAAGGGAAGTCATTCCCGTCGTATTATTTCCCGATCTTGATGTCTCTCTCTCTCTCTCTCCCTCTCTCTCTGTGCTCCCCAGGTGGAGGACCTGGACCGCATGTACATGGCTTACCTGCAGAACAAGCACAGATCTGAGGAGGGCCCCACCTTCAACCACTACCTCACCCACCTCAGCGAGATCTACAAGTCGTGCGCCGACTCCGACGACCCCGAGTGCATCGCAGAGTCCACCAGCAAGCCCAAAGCCAAGTTGGTCATGCCTGCTCCCATCAAGGCAGCCCCCGCCAGGCTGTGCAACCCATACTACGACCCCTACTGCCTGTTCCCTCTGCTGCCCAAGGCCGCAGCCCCAGAACCTGCCCCGGCCAAAGTCCCAGCTCCCATCCTGACCCCTATGCTGCCCATCCCCATGAAGTCCCCCACAGGGTTCTACTACTACGCCCCTGTCCTGGAGTCCTTCCTGAGCGCCGAGCAGAAGACAGAGCTCCTACGCATCTGCAACCCCTCCGACGTCGAGTGTCTCCAGTACCACCTGCGTGCCGCCTATGGGTACCGCCCCGCCCCCGGCCCTGCCCCGTCCTACTCTGCCCTGGGCTGCGACCCCACCAAGGACCCCTACTGTAAGCCCCTGCTGGTGCAAAAGGCCCCCACCGGCTACTACCACCTGTACCCCACCTGCAACCCCGAGATCGACCCCCTGTGTGTGGCCAACGTGGCAGCCCCACCAGCGCCCGCTCCCGAGGCTGCTGCGGTCTCTGAAGCCCCCAAGGAGCAGCACTGCAACCCCCTCTTCGACGAGGGCTGCAACCCCCTGACCGCCACCAAGTTGTCCAGCCTCACCAAGCCCGTGCTGGAGTTCACCCCCAAGGACGAGCCAGCGCCCCCCGCCCCTGCCCCATTCCGCCCCGCCCTGGCTCCCTGCGACCCCACCTACGACCCCTTCTGCCTGCTGAGGGCGGCCGCCGCGCTGCGCAAGCCACCCCAGCTCCTGCCCCAGTACGAAGTCCGCTCCCGCCTGGGGGTCAAGGGCAAGACGAAGGAGGGGTACGACTGCTACATCCACTACGACGAGGGCTGCGCGGCCGTGGAGGCCAGCGATGACGCCAAGGCTCCCGCCGCCCCCGCCGCCCCCGCCTGCCACCCGTTTGACCCCACCTGCAGCAAGTTCGCTGCTCCTGCCCCCGCCACCGGCCCGTCCAAGAACGGTGTGATCGAGCCACATCCCGACTGCGACCCCGAGGTCGACTACAACTGCCGTCTGCGTCGCGCCGACCCCGCCGCCGCCGCCGATGAACCCGCCCAGCAGGAGGAGCCGAGCCACGAGGCGCCACACCCCTTCGCCGGCTACGCAGCTCCCGAGTACGCCGGCCCACGGTTCGAAGACTTCCTCAGGGGATACATGAGCCAGTACAGGAAGAAGTGAATCATCCGAGTAACACGGTCATGATAACGAGCCATTATATGTGTTGCACTGGCACACTCACACTCACACACAGTCTAGCAGGGTGACAGGGTTCAATCAACACTGACACCCAGATCTGGAATCCAAACTCTGATCACAGAGACTTATAATGTCCCGATATGTTCCAGTTGCAGTCAGTTATATTAGTGGGCTATACGTTTCTATAGGTTTTATCGTCACATAGAAAACTAGGTAAAATGTGTGAATTAAACACAACATTGCATGTCTGCAGGAGCAGTTCTCTGTGTAGATGGTGTGTGTTCTAGAGTAGAGTACTGTACTTGAAGGTGGATTAGTCATAATTCATGTGTATGCAAAGTATCTCCCTGTGTTGTACATTGATTTGTGAACATTATTCTCTCTAAAATGTATTTAATGTTGTTTTCATAGCTTTTCTGTAGCTGCAGACCTCAAACACACTCCACAATTTTTGTTTTTTTTCAAGTTCCAAATAAAGACATGTTCTGAAACTAAACTGGCTTTTACTTCTGAGGATGATAACAACCTATGGCCCTGACAAGTCAAGTCACAAGCACATCCAACCGAATTGTAAAGAAACATCAATGAAACTAAAACAAGATGAATTTTTTCAAGTTACCTTGACAGCTTAAACTGTACAAAAAGATACACTGTACTTACTTACTACACAGACCTACATGGAAGTCACAAACTCTATCCACTGCTGTCTTCTCTTACATTGCCACTTCAAGTACTCTCAACAACACACATTCCTAACATGTTCAAGAAATAGAGGCCGAGATGAAAAGCTCTGACAACCAACCTTTTTGGCACCATACAGAACTGACAGACCAATAAACAAGAAACACCCAGCAAACCCAGCTTTCAGTTCAGTTGTGTCATCTTGATCAAGATGTTAGATCAATTTTGCGCATAAACTAAGGACTGAATAAGACTGGTGTTGGGATGCGTACCATGGCTATCAATTTGTATAACAGCATCTGTGTCAAACAGAGGGGTTCGAGGCCTACCCTGTGGTTGAGCTGTCACCAACCCCTAGCGTGCTACACCCTAGGCTGGGGGCTACGGCCGCTGCTCACAGTTTTAAAGGCAGCTAGCACGCAGCGGGACACAGTAATGAGTACCTGAACGTCAACACGCTCCGTTGGAAGCCGGGGGAAATATGCTCCCTAATTGCAGGTGTCTCCTAGTAAACGTTTGGTTTTATGGAGGGTTCTCCTTTCCTCAGGTTGAAACGGACCTTCCTCTTCGTGTGTTCAGCTGCATTTGGCAGTGAAAAAAAACCCAGACATGTAGAAGCGGAGGGAGACTGACTGACTAGTTGTAACAGCTCAACATTTAAAAAATGATTACGAGGCGTCCTTCAAAATATAAAGAAATGAAGGAAATGACTGTTAGGCTTACTGCTACTTCCACAAGGGGGCATCAGAAACTCACTACGTTCTCTTAAGCAGTAATGAGTCAAGCACCACAGGACAGGGGAGATTCAGAGTAATATTACACTCCCTTGGTAAAAAGATCACGAAGAGAGAATGCTGTTGTTCATAATCGAATTGTATAAAAACTATTCTCCGAAGGCTCAAGATCAAATCCTTGTCTGAAGAAATGAGAGGAAATAGAATATCTTATGAATTAATTTCACACCTCTGAGAATGAATTGATTGGGATTCAGATTTTTATCATGTTATAAAATGACTTTCAGCAATTCAGTGCGTGGAACGTATTTATCAAAATGAATATTCCCAGAGAGGCATTTACTGTTAATTACTGACTGATAATTCCATGCCAATTCCTGGCTGTCTCCTTCTGTCATGGGAATTCACGTTGGTTCTCTGTGGTAAAGTCCTTCAACAGCATTTTAATATTACATGATAATAGGATTGAAAACTCCCATGCTGAATTATAAAATGATTTACTGTACATGTATCCTATATCGAAACTGCCCATGTCATGGTAATTTGCTTATTAGTTCATGAAGCACAAACATCTCTCTTTACTTCTTCAGTACACCACCAGAACTATAACCTTAAATTATGATTGCTATCTCAACATCATTTATTTTCAAGATTTACTCTAGCTTTCATAAGCAGCTACATGGCCAACGGGAGCAAGAAGGTTGACATGGACTAATAACTCTTTGGGCTTCTTTCCAGCTGGACAAATCTGAAATTGGAGTGGGCCGGAGGAGATATGTGTGTTTGGAGGGCTGTCAAATGCCCAGGGAAGTCATAACCTCCCATTTACAGAACCACAGAGAATCCCTCTCCACTGCAGCTGATAAAGTCAACTGCCGTTATGAGGCATGGAATTTAATTTCCTTTTCTATGTATCGGTGTCGAGTTCTCTCTCTGATAGGTAAGGGACAATAAAAGCAGAGATAGAAGTGTACTGATGTGTTACTTATTGCTTGATTTGTCAGCACCAGTCCAGTGTAGTAAAACACTACAAACTGGAGCAGGCAGCGTGTGTTTACAGGTCACTGGTTTTATAGTGTCTGGGACTGTAGGCTGTGCTGTACTGCAGGTTACACACTGCTGTAACTATTTCAGTGATGGAATTTTAAAGTAGGGATAATTAAATGGGGATTGACTTGGGGGTTGAGAACCTGAATGTTGTTGTAATGGCTTGTTGTTGATGTCAAATAAAGCATGTTAAAGTGGTCTGGGATGCTGTTAAGATCTCTGGTTTTGGATGATAAGATTGAATATGAAAAGGAAGGATGGGAATGGTGATCAGAGGGCCTGGGATCAGTGAACTAACAGTCTTTTATTAATTGTTCTGAGGACAAAAATTCTGTTTACATTTATTTGTTTTTATGGTTGCATGATTGTTCCGTTGTTTTTGTTTGATGTGGTGGTGTTTGAAATGATTTCCTTTCACTTGTTTACATTTATATTTAATCATTTAGCAGACGCTTTTATCCAGAGTGACTTACAGTAAGTACAGGGACATTCCCCCGAGGCAAGTCGGGTGAAGTGCCTTGCCCAAGGACACAACGTAATTTGGCTTGGCGGGGAATCAAACCGGCAACCTTCTGATTACTAGCCCGATTCCCTAAGATCACGTATGTAGACAAGATGTAGCTTTCTAAGAGGAGCAACAGTAAACTGCAGTCAACTGAGGTTACGAAACCTAATGCCAAACTCAAACCCACATATCTCTTCCCACCTTGAAGTGTATTCCTTGAAGATTTCATTACTTTTCAATTTAAAAACATAGCTGAGCCTCACAGCAAGATGCCAATTGAGAAGAGGAGCCCCACAGAGATCTGGATTCTTGTATATTATTGCATGTACTTTCCAAATCTATTTTCACACATAAACATTGGCGGTAATAAATGAATAGAGGAAATCTGACTGTTGCTGTTTTCTCTCTCAATACTCCCTGTGGTGTTGAGGGCCAGTAATTATACTGTACCAAGCAATTATGTTCAAACTTTTTGATATTATGCATGCGGTAGATTAACCTGTTGAATTGCTTATATTGTTGCTCACCCCCTGCAATCTCATTCAGAGCTAAATAGAAGTGCTCACTTCTTACAATTTGAAATTGATCTTTGAAACATAACAACCTCAGATTCTAAACTTTAGATACCTTGTGTAGTCTTGTAGGTTTGGTCCAAAACCAAGTTCAAGCATTTAAAAGCCTGTGATAAATAATTACCAGACTGAACTAAAACAATGCCTTAAAATCAATATGCCTATACATATTGATTTGGTAGTAATCAGAGATTTGAGAACCACAGACATCAAGCATGTTCACAAAGTACATGATGTTAGGACGTTGCCATCTTGTCTTGTGACATTACCCTCCATCACTCCCTCCAGGGGAGAATGCAACGCATGTGAGATATTGATGGTTGTCACAAGCCCTGATCCGACTTGGCAGTGCACCTCTTTAATTCATTAACCACATGACACATGGCCTTTCAAACCCAATCTAGACAGACGAGACACTGAGCTGCTCTGACAGGCTTTGTCATCGATCTGTTTCCCCCTCACAAACATGCTGTAGAGAGCATCGCTTCTGAGGCTGGCTCTGCTCTGCCATGGAGTCCTCCATCCTGCCTCACTGCACCAGCACAGGAGACTGTTGTACGCAATAGTACATTGTGTTAAGTTACAGCTGTGTTTAGAGGGCTAAAAAAAGATGGAGGAAGAGAAAGACAGAGAGAGAGAGAGGGAGAGGGAGAGAGAGAGAGAGAGAGAGAGGGAGAGAGAGAGAGAGAGAGAGAGAGAGGGAGAGAGAGAGAGAGAGAGAGAGAGAGAGGGAGAGAGAGAGAGAGAGAGAGAGAGAGAGAGAGAGAGAGAGAGAGAGAGAGAGAGAGAGAGAGGAGAGAGGGAGATAAAGACTTTTGGCCTGCAGTGGGAATCCACGTTATCCGTACCTTCTTGTCATTCAGGGTGCACTGGGGTTTTTGTGGAGTGTTTTTAGCTGACTGACCACCCTCTCACAGCTCCTTCCTAAGCTGTAGTCTCAGAGGCTGGTGAAGACCCAGGAGTGTCTTAGCTGTAGTGGTTAGCAGCCCGAACACAAATACTGCTGACTGGCCTCCTGTGGCCTCCTCAGCCCTGGAGACCAGAGGAACAGCATTAGCTCCTGTCAAACTGGCTCATGAATTGTAATGAGGATCAGCGAGAGTGGATGAAAACGGCAACCAAAAATTAGCCTTGTGTACATGAATTCGCTTGAGCCAGGGTAGCTGTGGAACCCTGTGGTTCAGAGTTGGGGTGTACAGTAGAGGGCATTTGCATTCAACTCACACACACCCTGAGAGAGAGGCGACAGACTGTTCATCACGTTTGAAGCAGAATTTGACAGTTGGTTTCCAAGTGAGAATGAATACGGACCTTCAAATGTTGAGGCATCCATGTTTGCAACAAACCTGGCTGAGATTCTCTCACCTAAGTGGCAAAAGAGGTATGTGGACTGAAGTGCTATCTTTCTGTTTCTCAGTAGATGTCTCAATTATTTACTAAGAGATCACATGTATGCACACACACACACACACTCTCCTCCCCCCCACACACACAGACATAACACACACACACACACACTCTCCTCCCCCCCCACACACACAGACATCATAACACACACACACACACACTCTCCCCCCCCCCCCCACACACACACACACACACTCTCCTCCCCCCCCCCCCCACACACACACACACACACACACACTCTCTCCTCCCCCCCCCCCCCCCACACACACACACACACACAGTCCATCCGCAAAAAGAGATCTGCACACATGTTCCTCTGAAGCCTTCTGAGTGCATTCTCATTCATCCCAATCAATCTTGTACGCTCTCCACAACGGGACGACTAGAACATCTCTTGCTGATATGTTCACTCTCTGACATAGTCACACCACACCTGTGGCAGTAGAGGGCCACAGCTTGCTGCAGCACTAGTAAACATCACGGAGGTTGACAGAACCAGAGCAGAAGAGATCGTGATGTTTGTTAATCTGTTGCACCTCCCTTTCTTAGTGTCTCTCACCTCAATATGTTATTTTTGCAATTAATTGTAATTTACCTCAAAATCACCAGTGAATACCTTGAGCAAGTCCTACACACACCCGTCACTGTGAATGTGTGACTGTACAGTAGAGGTCCTGTGAGGACTCTGGTGATTGTCATCCACCTGTTTCGGACTAGAATATTTGCTTCTTCTCTGCGGTGTACCAGATAGAGACTTCGCTCTAACTAAGTGGTTCCACTGGGACCTGTTTTTCTCACAGCGTGATTCAGCGGCAACACTGTGCTAGGCGCGAAATCCTTCTCTCTTCTTTCTTGGAGACGAGAACAGAGGACTCATATGGAGTTCCCCTTTGAATGAAGGCTTACTCTCTCTTTTCTTTCTGAGCTTATTTTTCTTTCAAAAAACTACTCTCAGCCTCCGGAACATAGTCTCGAACAGTAGGTTCAGCGGCTGCTCATTACTGCAGTAGGAGAACAGTGCACTCTATGAGGGTTTTATGTTTGGTGTATGTTGAAGGTATGAAACGTTGACCAGTACGCAGTAAATGACTGGGTGCTATGGCTACCAGATGTTTACCAGATGTCAAGGTGAAACAAGAAATAGTTTCCTTCCGTTGAAAAAGCCATTACAGTTAAAACAGTAAGTTTTAACTGTACAGTTTTAATACCTCAGCAGCAACCGTGTTCCTCTAACTTGTGTGTGTGTGTGTGTGTCTATGTGTGTGTGCCTACGTTTCTGTGTGTTTGTCCTGTCCTTGTGTGTACATGTGTGTGTCCGTGTGCGTGTGTGAGTATGTGTGTGCCTGCAATCCTTTCGGTCGGTGAGAGAGGTCGAGATTTGCAGTCACCGGGGTTTGAAATACCATGAGATAAAACCCCCTTCAGTACACCGTGTATCAGGCCTTAAGAGAACAATGACAAAGCACATGGAGCAGGAACAGACCTGCCCTCAGCGGAGGAGCAGAACTCTTCAACTTTCAACCCAGATGGAAACAGACGTGAAGAGGATGATTATTGTCAAGATTCAATTGAAGACGAAGGCCTGCTGCCTTTCAGAGAACATCTGCCCCCCGGTCTTTCGTGTGCAACACGTGGGTGGAGATCCTCATCGGGGTGACTGAAGGCGTTGGAAGGAAAACGGAAAGCCAAATCCAAAGTATCAGGGAAGGAAGGAGACCAGGAGATCATTTAAACCACAGTTATAAAGCCAGCAACTGACATGAATCTTTGTCTCACATATTAAGATCCTCTCAGAGAGATTCCTCTCAGTCTCAGGTAAACTAAACAACACGAGAACACAAACACCGAACCCACCCTGAACCCTAACCTTTTTTTCAGCGAGGCTCATTATGAGGAGAATGAAAGCCATTTTAGTCAATATGGGTGGTGCCTGCTGCCTGTTCCTCCCTAATCACTAACATCCAGATGTGATTGATGTGTGAGCTGCATCGGGGCCAGATCGCCGCCTAGCCGGCTTGGTTCCCAACCTCCTCCTCTACCTTGTGTTTGAAATATCAAAAAGGCAAAAGCAATGTCAGCACAGCTCTATCTGCTTATCTCCATAAGCCCCTGCCTCTATTACACACCGCGGCGTGACCTTTGATGTATTCATGAATCTCACCGTTCCTCCCGGTACCGCTCTGCTCCGAGCCCGAAGGGACCGTGGACCTGAGACGCTCTGTCGCGCCGGTGCTAACACCCCCTCTGCCACTCGGGACACGGAGAAGTAATCCACCACCTCATTGTCTGCTCCAGGTCAGCCCAACAGAACCTGCTCTATAATTCAAGCTGTGGCTCTGAGGGCTGGAAGACAGAGGCATGTTGGGTCATGAAGTGTGCTAAACAGGACAAAGTAAGCCTCAGTGATCTGTCTGGATGGATTAAGAAACACAGAAACCTACTGTTGTGGGATTTAGAGCACAGCGTGCAACGATTCTTATTGTGTGCTACAATTGCTTTGGCATATTTGTATACGTATATTATACGTATGTAAGTATTTAATAGGATGGTTTCAATTTGGCACGGAATAATCTAGTTGTGATTAGCTGTGGCAGTGTGTGCAAAAATGCGGTGTGGGAAATTGTCTGTGAAAGAGTTAAGAATAATTCATCCCCAGCAAGAGAATTGTCAGTATCCTCTACAATTAGAATCATGGAGAGAGGAAGATGAGCTCCTTCTCTGTCGTCCAAATGAATCAAGAGTCTCGTCCTCTTCGGGACAGAGCGGCTGTGCATCTGCTGCGACCTGTCTCCTGACGCCACATGTCCCAAACTGAACTTCCAACCCTCGAGCAGAATAGAGATAAGTCACAGTCTGCCTCCATTAGCCTTTTACATCATAGTGTGGAGTCGGCACTAAGATCTAAGTTAAGTGGCAAGACTATCCCCAGGAGGATAGGTAGACTTGACATGGCAGTATTGGTCTTACCAGAGCAATCTGAACTAACCCTTCACAAATCAGAGTCACTTTGTGTGTGTGTGTGTGGTGTTTTTTTTTTATTTATTTTTTTTACAAAATAGAGAGACAGGAAGTGCAGGGGAGAGAGAGGAGATGACATGCAACAGTTGCAGTATATCCCAAATGTGGGTTACTGACAAGCCTTCGCACATCAAGCGGGAGCCAAGCCTTGAGAGAGCTGGTTCCATTCACATGGGAATATCGATTCCCTGTCCACTTCAGTGACAACAGTACCCATTCCAAATGGTCACACACATACTGCCTAAATGAGAAACAAAGGGTTCTTAATGTTCGTTTACTTAAATTCATTCCAAAAGAAACATTGTGAATTTGTTTCTACATCTCAGCATTGGAATACATATGAACCACTCCACCTCTCTAAAACACGATTGACGTTTTGAGTTGAACTGTATTTATGGTTCTTTCTTCCTGGTTGTGCACACCATTAAGGTGGCTGCTGCCACCATATGGGAGGCCAGATTGAGATAGGAACTAACCAGATGGACACCAACTCCAACAGCCAGGAGGAGTAGAGTCAGGGAAGATTATCTTAATGACTGACCTCTAATGTTAAAGGCTTAGACCTGGGTTTTACGAGTCTGAACCAACACTAAATTAACGGGAGTCGGTGAAGGAGTCAAGCTAGTAATCTGAAGGTTACTGGTTCGTATGATGTGCCATATGATGTTGTGTCCTTGGACAAGGCACTTCACCCTACTTGCCTCGGGGGGAATGTCCCTGTACTTACTGTAAGTCGCTCTGGATAAGAGCGTCTGCTAAATGACTAAATGTAAATTGCTGTGACAAAAACAGGGAAGTGGCGATGACTGTCCATAACGGAATGTTTTTTTCTGAACATATGTATACGGTTTGTCTTGCTGTTGACTAGAATAATGTTTTTTGTTTTGAACCAGTACAAAGGAAGGTTAAATCGCATTTCATACAGTGAACCATTTCACCACGGTATCGTTTATGGGGTAGTGATTTCTTGGTGTTGTGTCGTATGACAGCTGTGACAGCCGAGTGGAGTGTGTCTTAGAATGTCAAGTGTATTTTGTTTCAGTGAGAAACCTGACAGATTCCGGGAAATGTCAGTGTGTAAACATTATAAGGTTTTCACTTCATTGGTCACACACACGCGCACATACACACACACAAACACACATTCACACACGCACCAAAGTAGCTCCAGGTTGTAAACAGCAGGAAAGGTACAAGGACAAGTAAACAGCTTTTTTCTGACATTTCCTTTGAGTAAGTGGCACCATTTTTTTTTTCCTTGAATCACACCCTAATGGATTGAGGCCCTCAAACAATCACAAAAAACCTGCATTCAATTGTGTTTCTGTCACAATTTTCAATTGTTGATGTTTTCTTTCTTTTGCGCAATCCCACACTAGTTACAGTACATCATATAGTTTACTCTATTTTACTGTAATAGGTTTATCTCTTTTCAGTGGAATGATGTATCTGAGAAGGATATTGTGTGAGAACCAAGCACATAGACACTTTGGCCACTTTTCATTTTATTCTATTTCATCGCTCTGTCCTTACTTTAGTTACAGCCCTGGTTCAACACAGACTACAGAACATACGTTCTTCACAGTTCCTCAGTAGAGAACAGGCGTTCCTCACAGTTCCCTGCTATAGAATGCATGTTCCTCACTGAATTCCACACTATGGAACAGACGTTCCTCACAGTCCCTCACCACGAATAGATGTTCCGCACAGTTGCTCACCATAGCAACATACTAGATGTTTCCCCATGAGGTAGAGTAGGGAAAGTGCCACAGTCCAATCCCCTCAACACCCCCCCCCCCCCCCCCCCCCTGCACGTCCGACGGTGCTGTAGCTGTATGGACACATGGACATGGCCGGGGAGTTGGAGAAGCTAGCTGAGCACGTTAGCTATCTGCCAGCTACTGTTTGTTTATCCGATCCACACGCTCGGGAGCTGGGCCAAGGCATTACCATGTGCACTGGACAGAGGAAAGTGGAAGGAGATAAAACGATAAAAGCTGCAATCCCTGCTAGTCCCATGTTTGTCTGGAATTGGAATGGCCTTCAGAAATGTGTTTCAGAGAGCGTGAACTGAATAGGCCTTTTTTCCCCCTCCTCACTTAGCTTACCCAAGATGATGTCTTACTGACTGTTTTACTTCTTACCTGGGTACCTGGGTACAACCTTTGTGTCACCCTGTCTGTGCTAGTATTAGCTACGAAATCTGTGTTTTCATTTGGCAAAGAAAGAAAGAAACCTGAAGCATCAAACCTACAATACAAACAAGACAGTGAATATTAAATGACACAGTCATAGTTAATAGATGGCCTAAATATTTAGGCCAATAATATGTAATTATCTACTGTCGGTTTATCAATCACTTGGTGAATGAGCCTTTGATCCATGTACACCCTTTTGTCTACATTACATGACTGAAATTAGCTGTTAGTGCAAACTATTTAGTTTTAGAAATAATCACGAATTAGTTTTAATATTGATATTGGATCACTTTGTGTTTGATAATACTGTAGCATACCACGTAAAGTAAAGGCTATTTTATAGAAGGTTTTCAAATGCAAGCCTGATCTCGTTCTCGATATATTCTCACAGGAATTGGTCTACTTCCAATCAAAACCCATCGTGAACCACGAAGAGTGTTGCACATCTAGTGTGGGATAGCTCCTGTTGGTACAGTAGCACATAGCGTGAAGAATGGCTGTACACTGAATACTTTGGCTGTGGAAAGCGTGGATGAATTCAAAAACTGACCAATCCAATCCCCTGTCACATGACAGAGTCAGAGGCAGAGAATGAGAGCGCGAGGGACGCAGAGCTTGAGCTTCGACACACGAGCTTACACAACGCCACACAACGCTTTACGCCCAATTTGTTTTTAATTGAAACATTTTACTCCCGCTCGGTGAGTACATTTTTCCTGACATTTTCGTAACATATTTTTATCCTCTTTTTCTTCTTTGTCTTGGTGTGTCGACATGGGAAATTATGGTTTTACCCGTGTTTTCTCATTTTCTGCATGCAATGATTTAAATCTTGGACGCACAGTATTGGGGCTCCGGCGACAACCGCTGATAAATACGTGCTCGCGGACCTTTTGGTATTTTTTTTCCCACTCAGAATCAGCCCAATCAGAAAGATGCAGCCTCTTATTCTTTCTTTCTTACCTTTTCTTTGTCATGTCTTATTTTGGTGTGATTTTGGTCTTTCTCCATGTTCCTGCTGTTGTTCTCAGTGCTGAAAATGTAGTGTTTTGATTTTCACCTTAGAGGATTTTCTTTTTGACATAGGTGAGAATTTAACTTTCATTCGAGTTGCTTTTTAAAAAACTTTTTAAACCACTTTACTTTCAAGTCAAGTCCCTAGTGTTTTGTAAAACTTCGTTAAAGATCTATTTATGATCAAAATAACATTCTTATATTGAAAATATTGTTATGGTACAATTCACATAGATGTACTGTATATCATATTCGATTTGTTATGAACTTTTTAAATGTAAGTATTAATTTTGTGAAATGGACTCTGAACTTATAATATGTAATATACAATAATTAAAACAATAGGCTATACATTTTCTTGGTAGAATTGAGTGTGTTAAAGTAAACAGTACTGCAGGTGGTGCAGTGGACCTACAGTTATGCGGTATAATTTCGTATGCAAATACAAACGGAGGTCGCCTAATTAACAAACATGATCAATCACTTGACCTTGGCAACAAATCTCCCTTTTGCAGGCTACAGTTGTCTCAATGAATAACATTAGAATCCCATTTTTTTCCAATTACGTCTAAGCTCAACTTTTGTTAAACTGAAGATAGGGAAGAAATCCATTGCACCATTCAGACTTGAAGACAGACAGACAGGCTGGTCTGGGAACAGGTGGGGGAAGCCAAGCATGAAATATGCTTTAATGCAAACAATACTTATCTCTCGCTGGGAATGCTGGTGGAGACTGGGCCTGGAACGGCGACTGAGAGAAACAAGCTCTGAATGCTTCTTCTGAAATGAATGTCTATGAGCTCTGAGTGTGGACAAAGTTTGCTTGAGGAAGGAGCTTAACTTCTGTTCTGTGGCGGGGTGTGGATATCTGGCGCCATCAGAGTTTCCTATCCCGTGCCATGATAGGGCGTGGAATCCAGACAAGCTCGGACTGAGAACCTCACAGTATGTGTGTGTGAGCGTGTGTTTTTGTTTGGGTGTGTTTTTGTTTGTCTGTGTTTGTGTTGTGTGTGTTTGTGTTGTGTGTGTGTCTACGTGAGAGGGAAAGTGATTTTGCGTGTAAATCCTTCTCTGAAAATATGTATTTATAACGGTTTAAACTGGCGTTTCATTGAATTATATATGCTGCAGTACCCATTACAAATGCACCCCATTGCATTTCCTGTGTACTGGAAGGTTCAGTGTGCCCTGCATCATGAACATGTCATGTTTGACAAAACAACTCTGATGGGATCCATTGGTTTCAGCATGACCAGACAAACCCTCAGAGGACTCAAGATGCAGAAGCTCTGCCGTGTTTTCAGTATCTCGTGCAGACTCACAGCAGTACCTTACCCTTCACGTTGCGCTGTATTTGTTTCAGAACCATGGTCAGTTCCATTCCTTCGTTGTTCTAAGCGCACAGTTTTCAGCACCATAGACAGCGTTCTGATTCAAGCGTTCTGTTCCATGGATTCCATTGAGTCAATGTGTATGCGGTGTGTTTGTTACGAGACAAAGCCTCTGCTCTCGTACATATCATGAAGAAGAAAAAAAACCTTGAAGTGTCAACCTATCAGGGGACTTAAGGGAATTCTAAATAGAGTATCTTCCAGTTTCTAATCCATTCTATTATTTAATTTAGCCATTGGGTGACAACGACCACTACATAAAAACAACAACTGTAGGTCTATAAAGTTTGACCTGAATTCAGCGAATGCTTTTGTTGAACCCTACGGACATTGCCTCTTGCCCTGTTTACAGACATTTAATCTACAACCCAGTGTTGGTGTTGCTCAATGTCACATTGCCTCTGTCTGTCCACTTAAAAGCTGAGCCATATTGTGTTATCAGCTAATTACTCCCAGTGCCAGTGACCTAGTTACTTTAGCCTGGTGGAATGGAAGCTATATTTGGCATCCCACACAAGAGAGGAATTAAAGAAATGGAGAAATCTCCGTATGCCAAGAGGTACGTGAAAGCATGGCATATGTTCTCTGGGCCTTTGGCACAGAGCAAACCAGCCAGCAGGAGGCTGTGGATGCTGATTGCTTCATGACTCTGTTTTAGTTAGGGTAGTGGTGAGACTTTTATATATTAAAGCTTTGATGGAATGTATTCCATTATTATTATGTACTATATTGTAATGCTTACATTTTTAAGTGCAGAAAACCATTTGCAAGGTATTGTTGATTTTCGTTTGTTGTGTGGAATCCAAATGTTCTTCTCCATTATGAGGGGCATTATTCGTCATTGACAAGATTAAGTGTTAAGCACTTCACATCATAGTGCTGGTTGTGTTTTAATATTTGAAGAGTTATTAGAAATGTGGAACTAATGTATTTACTGGGTGACTTCAGGACAGTGTGAAAAACAAAGTTCCTGAGATGAGCTATTGCACACATTATCAAAGCCCACATCTACTGTAAGCAGTTATTCCTCAAAGCAATTTCTAATGATAAGATGCAGATATGATTTATCAAACTGATAATCACTGTCTTCACCAGGCTGCATCTCTCTCTCTCTCTCTCTCTCTCTCTCTCTCTCTCTCTCTCTCTCTCTCTCTCTCTCTCTCTCTCTCTCTCTCCTTACCTCCCTCTCTCCCTACCTCCCTCTCTCTCTCTCTCTCCTTACCTCCCTCTCTCCCTACCTACCTACCTCTCTCTCTCTCTCCCTGCCTCCCTCTCTCTCTCTCTCTCTCTCCCTACATCTGTGGTGTCATACTGTGTGTTGCCCATGTATGTTCAAATCAGAATCAGAATGCATCCCCATAAAGCTCCTGGGTATTTTCCCACTGTCTCCATGGTCTAAGGAACATAGTTCACAGGAGGTAGAGAGATTGGGCTGTTAGAATATGTATGCTGGTTCTACACAAATGAATAAGAAATAAAATAAGAATTAAAATATTGGATAGAGAAAAAAGGAATATGTAAATCTATGAAAATGCCCAGCGACTCACTACTAACCCTATACAGTATCTGTGTCTCTCTTGCAGTTTGGGCTTTGATATTCTGGTCCTTGGCCCAGTTCTAAGCTCCTTGAAGATGATTGGCATTGAAAAGGCCCTTCTCCTCCGTTTTTGAAGTCCTCTCCTCCAACCATTGTACCCCCCCCCCCCTTCTCTCTCTTAAAGATATATATTTTTGTGTCATTTCTACCTTTACTATTTTTATGGTGACTGTAAAGAACGACAGGAAAGGCAAGGGAGAGAGAGGGGATGGCATGCAGCGAAGGGCCCAGGCTGGATTTGAACCCACTGCAGTAAGGCTTCAGCCGATGTGGTACATAGACTCATCTCCTCTCTCTCTCTCTCCCTCTCTCCCTCTCTCTCTCTCTCTCTCTCTCTCTCTGTCTCTGTCTCTCTCTGTCTCTCTCTATGTTAATGTGAAGCACCTCACAACCTGATACTAATAGAGCATGGGATAGGATTTATTTGGATGTTGATACTGTATAGTCAGTACACTCTAAAAGCTAGTTTGTCATAACATGGAGGGAGTTAGGTGACTGAGCGGTTAGAGAATCGGGCTAGTAATCAGAAGGTTGCTGGTTCGATTCCCAGCCGTGCAACAAAAAAAAACGTGTCCTTGGGCAAGACACTTCACCCTACTTGCCTCGGGGGAATGTCCCTGTACTTACTGTAAGTCGCTCTGGATAAGAGTGTCTGCTAAATGACTCAATGTAAATGTAACATCCTGCACTGTGAGTGTAGGTGAGTGAGGCAGCAGATTGTTTTGGTCCTGAAGGAGTGATTAGACTCAACTGAGTTCTGTTGGGCTAGGTCCAGAAGGGCCCAATATGATTTTGGCCCTAATTGCTAATTGAGGTATTTTTTTAATGATTCAGCACTAGCTGTTCTGCTGTCAAGGTATTAGCTGAGTAACTCATGACTGCAGTGGAACAAGAATGTAGGACATAGTGGTGAAGAGGTCATTGTTTCTTAAAGGACAGAATCGTTATAAATAGAGTATCCTTGCGTGGTACCAGTGAAACATTTAACTGTATAACTGTGTCAACTCAAAACCTGATTCTCTATACAACAGTCCAATTTCCCAAACAATCCATTTGGTTATTATTTAACCAAATCTGAGATTTCCGCAAAATGAACCAGTTTAAAGTGATAAAAGATCTTTCATCTCAGAACCGTGGTAAGGGGTGTATTCCTGACAAGGCAACAGTAATTCCTTCACCCTTCAGTATGTGGGACAAATGTTGATATCTAACTGTTGACAGGAAATGAATGAAGAAGTAGGCAAGTCAGACACGAGCATCTCCCTTAATAATGATACATTGGCTTGGGCATTTTCAGTTGTCAACTGTCAACATATTATGTGGATGAAATGTAACGCACACCGCACTGCAGGAGAGCGAGGAGTGTTCCTGTTCCTTACATGTCATGGATGTCACAGAAGACAGGGTTGTTTCATCATTGGCAGACAGCAGAGTGAGTCACTGAGAGGCTGTGAGTGCTAAAAGGGCCTTCCTAACCCCCTCCCTCCCCCCTCCCTCCCTCCCCCCTCCCTCCCTCCCTCCCCCCCTCTCCCGCCCCCAGTTTCTCCCCAGGAGAATCCAATACTTTACTTCTGCCTGAGGTCTAATTGTGTTGAAGTTGCCTGTGATGCAGTAATCCTTGGCATGATCACAGTTAACAGTTAGAATCCATTCCAAAGTCTGTGAAAGCTAAAAGACTCCCAATAAACTCTTGGCTAGTTAGTCAGCGCTTCTGTTTTTGGGATAACATGAGAACAATGGGGGACATAGACAGCATCAACAATGCATTTGAAAACATATTATTAATCATTTATGTTAGAGCCAAGTATGAGATTGGATACATTCTCTGTCTTTGAGAATATATCTGGGGCTGGTTTGAAGCAATGCTAGTGTCACTGGACTGGGACAGTTTCCATGAGTGTTTGCCAGCAGTCTTGTTATGCTTTTTAAAATGCTTTGAGGATTTGAAGCCTCATGAATATTGTAAAGAAACCCTTTGAAGTTCTCTTTTTTTTTTCAATTGGACAACCCTTCCACCGTGCTGTAGCAATGACTGAATATCGGCATGCTCTGATCTTTTTTATTAAGTTAGTAACTGAAAATTATTCTGGAAAAACGTTACGTTTAAGCGGAGTTGCAGTCTAGTTATCAGAAGCCACGGATATTTTCGTGTCAATATGGGCAAATATATTGAAGAATCTATTGAAATGTGATCTGTACAACAGGTAGTTGTGACATTTGAATTCTTATTGGTTGACTCTTGGTTGGCCATATAAACTCCACAACCTTTGACATTATTAGAGGATAACGCACAGGTTTATTTATGTACAAACCATAGGTAACTATACAATACCTCCTTTATAACTCACTGCCCAATGACGTCATTTACTCCTACTTGTCACCAATAGACTGATATTCTGTGGCCAGTTAGCGTGAACAGAGGGAAGATAGCTCTCATTTTTCTCTCAATTAAACCCACTTAACATGTACCCCGCCTGGTTGATTAGCCCGCTAATGGGCTAGTCTCTATAGACTAGCTCTAATGGATATAACAGCATGGCCTCTGAGTTTCATACATAACGTACTCAAACTCCACTCATCACAGGAGGTTCATAATGTGCCAGTGTACTAAGCTGACACTGGTGAAATGAACAAAAATTTACATGAATGATTCAAATCACACAACCTTGAACTATAAAGGTTTTTGTGTATGAGAGACAGAGACCAAGGGAGAACTGTGCCTGCCTGTCTGTCTGTGTGTGCGTGTGTGGACTTACCTGAAGGACGTGGCGAGTTATCAGGTTCATGTCCACAGCTGCCTCAGCCTCAGATTCTGGCTCACTTCACACACACTCCAGCGTCACAATGAGGCGTGGGGACATAACGCCACTTGTCATGACTATAGTGGCCTGTGAGAAGTGTGCAAGGAAGGCTTGTAATTGCTTTGGTCTTATTATTATTGCACGATATATACTTCCTGACAAAAAAACGAAATTGTTGAAGGAATCTTCCGGGAACCAATTACCTCCTAGGAGCTTTTCCTTTAATAGGTTCCTTATGAAAAGGTGTGTTGCCCATTACAGTGGTGACGCTTTCTTACCTAGAAAATTACAGTGGAAATTGATTGTAATTAGAGTAGAAGGTTGGATGTGAGGGAAGGGAGACAGAAGTGGGAATAGCCCCAGAGCTTCTTTGAGATTCCTTGTTATAGTTCTGCCCAAGCCGTGTCCATTTAGTTCTTTTTAAGTCATTAAAAACACCAGGGCACTTAGTGTTTCGCCTTGTTCGTTTGAAAAGTTCTGGTCACTGGCGTGGATTCACCATCAGCGACGTATTAAGATTAATGACAAAGCTCCCGTGTATACAAGACACAAACCACACCTCTGAGCAAGGCTGCCTTCCAGACGTGATTACTCTTCTGCTACCAAAGGTGAAGGTGAGAGGCGGGGGAGAGAAGGTGAGAGAGGCGGGGGAGAGAAGGTGAGAGAAGGGAGTGCGACAACGTTTATGCAGACGCTCTTATCCAGAGCGACTTACAGTAAGTACAGGGACATTCCCCCCCGAGGCAAGTAGGGTGAAGTGCCTTGCCCAAGGACACAACGTCATTTCGCACGGCCGGGGAATCAAACCAGCAACCTTCTGATTACTAGCCCGATTCCCTAACCGCTCAGCCACCTGACTCCCTACCTACCTGTACTTCAAGTCAACCAGACATGCGAAAGCGTTAGAAATATTAACCGAGAGTGTGTGAGTGCATGATTGTTAGTGTGTTACGCCCTCGTCCTGCTGACCCCGCCCCTCTAGCCCTGACCTCTTCCTGTCCCCCCAGCTGGCCCGTGCGTGTGTGTAGGATGACTGGTAAGACCCAGACCAGCAACGTGACCAATAAGAATGACCCTCGCTCCCTCAACTCCCGGGTCTTCATCGGGAACCTCAACACGGCCTTGGTTACCAAGGCCGACATCGAGGCCATCTTCTCCAAGTACGGCAAGATCGTGGGCTGTTCCGTGCACAAGGGCTTCGCCTTCGTCCAGTACGTCAGCGAGAGAAACGCCCGCGCGGCCGTGGCCGGAGAGAACACCAGGGTCATCGCCGGACAGTCGCTAGGTAAAAAAAATTACAACTTCTGTTGCTATGGTGATATATGGTTTCTCTGTGATTGATGGGTGAGTGGGCATCAGCATGAGCGGATATTTGTGTGTGTCTGTGTGTGTCTGTGTGTGTGCGTGTCTGTGTGTGTGTATGCATGTTTGTGTTCGTTTGTTTGTCTGTGTGTGTTTGTCTGTGTGTGTTTGTGTGTGTTTGTGTGTTTGTGTGTGTTTGTGTGTGTGTGTGTGTTGTATCTTGTTGTGCCTGTATCCCGTGTGCACATCTTCATGTGTTTTTTAGTCATAAGCCCACTCAGAGAACACATGGTGTTCAAATAGCCCCAAGGTCGGTACACAACACCTTGGTTCTCACTGCTTCCGTGAATCGATGGAGGACTGTGTCATAACGTCATATATACTGTAGCAAAAATACAACCAATAAGAAGAAGAAGAAAGAGTACACACTGCACCAATCTCTACATGTACACTAAACTCCCATACAGTAAATCTTCTTTATATTACTTATTGATTAGTTTTTCCCCTTCCTCTGTGAAAAATAAAATCTCTCTAAGTCTGACTCTTATTAAATATGAATAAGGGTTCCCGAGGTCAAATCTGAAATTCAATCCTCGTCTTCCCCTACCATGCATCTTCGGCCACACTGTTAGGAATGAGAGACAGGCAGATTGCAAAGCTAGCATTCTGTTTACCGAACCACATTTCATACAGCTCTCGTTGAAGCAAGAGTAGGATTAGATGTTTGGTGAAGTAATGTTATAGTTCAGTTAATGTTCATACAAGTACGATAGCCATGTTGGTATGGCATATCAAATTTATGAGTTTGTTGTGGTTGTATGAACATGTTCAAATCTAAAGGAAATGTGTGCCCCGTTTGTGACAATACCTGCAGAGATGCTGCTTATGTTTATTAGGGTAAGCATGTGACTGAATGCAAAACAGCTTGTCTCATGGCTAAGCACTGGTTTCCAACAATTTGTTTATAAAAATGACTCTGAAAGACCAGCAGAGACACATTTCCTGGAACATAAAAGATGCGTGGAGTCACTCTCCGATGTAATATTCCTTTATTGGCATTGAAAACATCTTGGAATTGCCAAAGTATGCATAGGAATAGAACTGGAACCGAAATAAACTATAAATCGGTCGGCACATATGTGTACAAGTCCAAACTTTGCTTTATTTTGTATTTCTTTTTCGAGAGTTTGGAATTTAAGGTAATTTGCCAACTGGAATGTTCTAACAGGGATTACTGCAGCCTGTTAATCTCTTGTCTTTTTCTCTCTCTCTCTCTCTCTCTCTCTCTCTCTCTCTCTGTCTCTGTCTCTCTCTCTGTCTCTCTCTCTCTCCCTTTCTATCTCTCTCCTGCTCTTTCTCTCTCTAACACACATACACACACACAGCCACACTCAAACAAAGACTATTAAAAACTGTATGCATATCTGTATTTTGCAGATGAACTGTAGATGTCCTTGTTTGATATCTGGCTGTGGTAAATGTCACCCACTGCATATACTTCTGTTCTACAGCCTCGCTAGGCCATTTGCTGCACATAACACTGAGCTCAGCTCTGTTGTGACAGCGCTTCAGGTGTGGACTGCAGGTGAGGAGACACTGGAATGCTTGAGTGACTTTAATAGCCAGGAGATATTGCAGCTCAGTCTTTTCATTCACTCAATTTAATTTAATTGGACATGGCTTGATTGCCAACACAAGGACTTTAGGTAGCCTGCTTTCTCCAAATACAAGTGAAAGTGACCCAAGCTGAGGTCCACACTACCACCATAGAGATGCAGATGAAGACGTCTTCTGGTCACATAAGGAAAACAGTGGAATCTAATCTTTTTTGAGGATGACGCAAACCGATGTGTTGTTTCAATGAGTGACTTTGTCATGGTCTGTGACTGCCCTCTGGTGGCAGTTGAAGTTAGTGCAGTTTAAGTTGTCTGTTTTGAATGAGCGGTGGTTCTAATGGTGCTTACACTAGGTCGGTGCTCGAAAAAGCAAAGACATAGTAAAGCGTGTGTGAAGCACACACTTCTAGTTGTATGGTGATAAAGAGGATGTTATTCATTTATACCTACTTGCTGTCTTGAGGAGATGGTTGATAGCTTGAAAAGACTGTCTGTATTTGGGGTTTGGAAGGATGGACAGAGGTAGGGCAGGCATAAATGACAGGATAACGCACATGTAATAGGCAATGTCACAATTATTAGAAACACTAGATGGCGCAACTGGAACAGTGATGAAAGCATTAGGACTGTAAATCAGTCAACTCAATTAGTGAACTTTATTTATAAAGCGCCTTTCAAAACAAAAGTTACAAGGTGCTGAACTATGAGAAAACATAAAAAATATAGACATGATCCCTTTAGGATCTTATAGAAATGAAGGCTTTAATGCTGGGATGTGTAGCTAGTCAGTGTAGGGTTAGGGTTTACCCTTTAACCAATTTCTTTCAGTTTTATTCTTTACATATTTCCTTATGTATGATTTAGTAAAATGCCAGTAAAAAGGAATTGCTTCAGACCATAGTATCAAGCTGTCAGTCTCATAACAAGCCTCTCTTTTCTCGCGAGGAACAAAAGAACGGTGAGACTATTAAGAACGTGAGCCAGGGGGCCAGACAGCTGCACAGGCCCTGTCAGTGTAATTAGATATAACAATTTAGAGACTTCATCCTCAGCGGGCATAATTGCTGGAACAGCTGGGGAACCTTTTAGAGTATTTTCTTCTGTGCTGAATACATATATTTGGAGTCTATAGCCCATCAGTGGATAGGCAGGTCTCATGTGACTTCCATACTTGATTGAATAGGGCTTGTGAATGGATATTTTATTGTCGGCAAATTCTTGCCCTGTGTAAACCAATTAAGGGGAAAGCCTAATCCCCCTTTTTATGTAGCCTAACGTTTTTAGTACAATTAAATGATAGTGAGTTTAAATACTAATAATATATATCTACCATGAGTTTGCCACACACATTAGGCCTACATGTTCATACGGATTTTCTATCTGTACTTTATTGACCCACAAATATCATACCCCCTACTTGTATGAGATGACACTGGTAATTAGTTGTTTTGTAGACAATTAATTAAAATGTGAATACAAATGTGTTTGTGTCACAGAGACAGACTGAATATTGTAGCCTAGCATTTAACTTTACGACCACTGACGCAAAATATGCCGGTTGGTGTTAGGCTACAGTTAAAGAAAAATAAATGTGTGGTTGAAGAATGTTTTTCTCCGATTGTGAGCTATGATTTAATGGCTGCGTTGAGGAAACACTTAGAACTCCCCTAAGCAGTCCAGCAATGGTATGGTCTGAGGTGGCTGTGTTGCTTGTGCCTCCCAGTGTATTTGATTTGCGCCGGGTGTTTTGAGCAAAGGAAACAGCACGTCGTCAGCACGACTGGAGCTGTAGCCTACTCGCATAAAACTGTGTTTATCACTGTCATGACGATGTACAAAGGCCGGCGCCGCAATCAACGATGTAAGTATTCTAAAAATATTAACAGTCGTTTATGAACTAGTTTAGAAGAAGGATTTATCGAAACGCTGTCAAATGTTTCTTACAGCCTAAGGATGAGAACCTGCTGAACATTTAAATTTTATGTGAAATAGGCGTTGAAAACAAAAGTAGGCTTTGCTTAATTATTTCGTGAATTGTTTTTAAATATGCTGAACTAGTTATTTGAGTTCTTAACAAGGTTGTTCTGACATGTAGCCTAGGCTACGCTTGATTTGACCTTTATTGCCTTGATTGTCAAACAGATGTGACATTTTTGCAGGGTGCCACAGTAATACCTTGTTCCTTCTTTGTCCTAAGGATAGTTATGAAAATAACGGCAACAGAGGGTGTTACTAAAGCAAGGCTAAATTACTTGTTAAACATTGCTAACAATATTACGACCCATTTGTTGACGCATTGATTATCTACACCTTTATACCTACCATTTTGTTAGATGAGTCAAACATGACATGACATTAAGCTTTATAAAACCGTCATTAACACCATAGGCTACTAGCTCAATACCTTCTTTGTTGAAAACTATTTTAACTCCTTCACTGCATTTGAAGCAGAATGGGTAAAAACCAAAGTCCTTGTAAATATACACTCAAGCCATGCAGATATACTTAAACTATAGATTCTATTAACTATGTATCAACAAGGGGATTTTTACATGCTTGTTTACGTTTAAGACATGCCTTACGAATGTTCTGTTTTAGTGGAGTGTTTCCCAAAGTCATTTTTAGCTACATTGTTACAACCTAGTCATCTAAAATAGCAATTAATCACAATCAGTCTGTTTTAGATACTTCTGTAAATCGCACATTATTGTGAATCAGCCTATCCTTTAACATTGAATCACTGAACCTCGACGGTGATCGAGGTGGCCAATCCAAGTGATGAACAGCCCAGTGCATAAGGTTCTCCTGTGGCTTTTGTGTCTTGGTAACTGTCCAGATTCCGAACAACAGACTCATGAATGATAGATCAAAGTTCCCTAGCAGATGTGTGGGCGCAGACGGCGTGCGCCTCGCTGAACCGGAGCGCACATCAGACTGTGAGTGTAGAGGAAGTGATGTTCCTCCTCCAGGGGACAGATCGTTACAGAACATTGCACCCGCCACTCACACGGTTACATCATGAAAAGCGAGGGGAAAAAACGAAAGAGGAAAGACTGGTGAAATGTAAGGAACAGGACCAGATGAAAGACTACCAATCATCTCCACTTTGGGCTGTGTACTGTAATGTTCATTAGATTTCATCATTCAAAGGAGCTAAACCCAAGATTTTTGGTGTACTTAAAAAGCTACGTTTCTAACAAGGACTGGGAATACACTCTATTTTTCGGACTGATATTTCTGTTCCGTAAAAGCCTTTGTGGCCTAATTATCCTTCCAGAGTAAATTGCAATATGCTATTCAGAGCCAGTAGTCTTGGTCATAAAATGTCCTCACAATCTTTGTTTTCAGTGTCTGTTGGGAACATGGAGTACCAATTTGAGCAGTGCAGAACAGTCTGCTACCACCATAAAAAATGTCTAGCTTCTTCGTGGCCAAACTCGACAACAAAATACTAATGCAAAGTACTTCACTTTAACAAGGAGGTACTTTTTCTATATCAGCTGAAGGTCAACAGTGTGTGACTTACCCCCATGTGACGGCTGTATCTAGACAAAGCCGACAGCCCGTTCTCTTGAGTGAACTGGAGGTCATCACCTGGCGACAGACTCCACCACCTCCCTCTCTTCTTACATTATATTACATTTAGTCATTTAGCAGACGCTCTTATCCAGAGCGACTTACAGTAAGTACAGGGACATTCCCCCCAAGGACACAACGTCATTTTGCGCAGCCGGGAATCGAACCGGTAACCTTCAGATTACTAGCCCGACTCCCTAACCGCTCAGCCACCTGACTCCCTCCTTCCATCCCTGTCTGTCACATGCCCTCCCTTCCTGAGGGAACACACTCGGATGTCAAATGAAAAGAGAAAAGTCTTCATGCCCTTGAATAACGATAAAAGATTATCATCCAGGTAATCTCATAATACTCCCAGGGTGTGTAGAAAGAGCAGAAGTTACCTTTATTATACTGATTCCCACAAAAACATTATAATAACACATTCTGAGACAATCTCTCCAGATTTTTCGGTTCAAACTCATTCCAAGGTTGAATGGTTCTTGCTCGAACCACCTTATCTCGCTAAGCCAAAGCCTACTGATTGTCATGGCAACAAAAAAAAACGACACACTTCGAGTACGATAGTCTTCACATTACTTCCATCACACAAAGACGTGAAAACTCAAACTGCCAGACAGCAACATTACCCAGCACTCCCACCATTTTACATCCTCTCCAGAGATGCTGGCGTAGACCACAGTTGTCTGAGAGCTCTGGAAATCAGTGTCGAGTCCCTTGATCCAAAAACCTTCCAATACAAGAGCCCTGAAGTGAAGATATGTCTAATGCACAAATTGTAGCTAGATATGGATTGCACAGCCCAGAGGCACATCGTCATTAAGAAGCCTTGTAAAACCCTCTTAACAAGTACACCCCCAGTGACTGGTGTTCTGCACCTCTCTTTCACAAACCGTCTCTGGAGGACGGGATCCCTCACTGAATTGCTCCTCCCAAGGTTTCTTCCTCTAGTGAGTTTTTCCTTGTCTTCCTTGAGGGTTTAGGTTGGTTAAGGGGCAGTTATATGGGCATATGTGAAGCCCTGTAAAAAGGGCTTTACAAATTAATTTGGATTTGATTTGATGACTGGTGTGGGTGGGTGTCTTTTGCCTTTCGTCATTTCCAGTGCCCAGCTTCAAACACTATTCTACTTGCCATAATAATGACTGCCACAATGAGCCAGTGATTAAGAAAACCTCAAGGACATGCTAAGAGATTAAATATCTAACACACTCACACATACACACTGCACACACAAATGTGTTTGTGAACCTGTGCTTGAATGTGGTACAGTACTATCTACATTGACATAAATTAACATTATTGAGACACAAAGGTATGTGAAAGGCACAGTGATATTATCAATGTGTTAACTGTAACAATCTAGTGTTAGTCAGTTCAGTACATTTGATTCATGTGCCTCATACTGTACAGTAGTAACAACACGATTCACGTCTAATTTGATTCTACACATTATCCCACATCTTACCTTTTAGTTTCAAAGTTCAAAAGAATTAGACCTGACAAAAGCTCTTCAACAAATCAAATCCTGTTACCAACGTTACAGCATACTCCTCAATCTATTGCCTAGCAACACATTACCCACATCTTTCTACTTCACTTTGAGAACATGTGAACACACACACATCCTCTAACGCTTGTATATGATTATAGTAATGGCTACAATTAATCATAACTCAGTGACTGAATTGCACTGGCATTGATTTAGAGTGCTTTTGTATGCCCTGCTCTCATAAGTGACCCCACCAGGGAACTGAAAAATATGCTTTATACTTAGAATGATCGCTGATGTCTACCAAGTCTAATATTAAGAAAATACAGTGTGATATGAAATGACACAGTTTCATTCATTAGCAAAAGATTGCAAGTCTGTGCCACACTTTGTTAATTTCCCACTAGGGGAACTTAAAACCAAACAGGTGTGAGCACATTTTCCTTCTTGGGAATGGAAAAAGTACAGTTGTTTGTCATAATGAACAGGAAACTATAAATATAACAGCCCACAATGTCTTGCTCCACATTTTATCTCCCAATAACTTTTTATTACAGAGGCCCCTCATCCCCAAAGGCGGTTGATGAAAGTCCTGGCTGCCTGTTTGAGTTTCGAAGCCATGAATAGTGACTCGTCACAAGCACTGAGCTTGTCTGTAGAGACTTTGTAGCTGCTGTGTCTGGGTTGACCTTGAGAAGCACTCAGGGATGATTGGGTGGAGATTGAGTGGAGACAAAGACAGGCAGACATGCTGAACCACTGACACCATCTGAGACTAGCATCGAAGAAGCTGTCACTCACAGTGAGAAAGTGATGAAGCGTTTTTTTAAAAACCATGGCTGTGTACTGTATGTTACTGCAAGAGATTTTTGTAAAAATTCAGGCTTGGAAACCTGACAAAAGTTGCGTTCTAACACTCTGCAGACACTCACTTTGAAATGTTGGGTTTTGTTGAGTGAAATGCCAGTCTGAGAAGAATTTCTCGGAAAACAATGTTGGTCTGACTGAAACTCAGCATGAAACCGCTGTGCAGCATCACCGTGTGAGGAGTTCTTGTCTAACACCTTACCTGTGGCAGACAGGCCTGTCTAACACCTTACCTGTGGCAGACAGGCCTGTCTAACACCTTACCTGTGGCAGACAGGCCTGTCTAACACCTTACCTGTGGCAGACAGGCCTGTCTAACACCTTACCTGTGGCAGACAGGCCTGTCTAACACCTTACCTGTGGCAGACAGGCCTGTCTAACACCTTACCTAACGCTAGCCAGCGCTGCCTCGCCAGTCTGTCAAAACTGCTTTTCATCTCCAAGACATATTTTTGTGTTTCAGCATTTGTGCTGAAAGTCTGTTTAAGTCTGAAAAGGGATGCTCCGTGGCTGTATTTCTCTGTGTCAGTTTCATTTTACAATACATTTAGTCATTTAGCAGACGCTCTTATCCAGAGTTACAGTAAATAACAATACAGTAAAATGTGTTATTACTACAACACGTCTAACATCATGTAATGTTTCTGTGACAGACATTAATATGGCAGGTGAGCCTAAGCCATACAGGCCAAAGATTGGTTCAAAACGGACTCTGTCGTCTATCTACAGGTGAGGATATATTCGCTCATTTCCATCTTACATTTACATTTAGTCATTTAGCAGACACTCTTATCCAGAGCGACTCACCGTAAGTACAGGGACATTCCCCCCCGAGGCAAGTAGGGTGAAGTGCCTTGCCCAAGCTGGCATCGAACCGGCAACCTTCTGATTACTAGCCCGATTCCCTAACAGCTCAGCCACCTGACTCCCTTGTTTCCAGATCCAGGAGAAGCTCTTTGAATCTTCATTAAGATTCATTTCTCTTGCTCCTTGCCTTCTTACAAATTCATGTACACCTGCAGTCAATATTTGTTCATTGCGATCCCTTCCTTGTTTCCACAGTGGTTATGAATTTGACTATGATTACTACCGAGATGATTTCTACAGCAGGTACGTATGTGAAAAGGAAGGCTTTTAAGGAAAGTCTAAATGGATTTGTCTTTCACAAAGCAAGACGGCAGTCTGAAACGTAAATGGTGTCATCGAAAAAAGTAGAATAATTTCCCTGTTCTATTTTCTTCCTTCCTTCTGTACCTACCCTCACTCATCCTTCCCTTTCAATCTCTAAATGTTTTACCTTTTGCTTTTTCTATGACCTCTATCAAGTTACTGTTTAAGAGGAAGACTGGGAAGGAATAGTATTTTGAAATGCAAGAAAGATGGAACACATTATAAGAATTGTAGTGAATGTCATTATGAGTTTATTTCCCTCCATTTGGCCAGCTAATGGTTCTTTTATCTGTCTAGGCACATTTAGAATGTCAGACGATCGTCTAGCTCTCCGCTTAATGCAAACCTGGAAGTGCATGCATCTTCACTATGACGTTTTTATTGTTTTGTTTACTTTGTCCGTTCTGAAGGACTGCGGGCATTCAAAAAGGGCAATCTTTTCATGGGGACTTTTAAACTACACATTATGAGTCTTTCGTAACTGGGGAAGACACTGGCTAAACTAGCATAAATGGACCATCTTTGTAAGAGCTTTTAGTTAAAGTATTAAAACATTAGGTTATTGCTGACGTCAATTGACCAGATGTGATAGAGGGCCGTTCTGTTTCGCAACTGTAATTATTTTTAAATGTTGCCCCCCTTGCCCCTTAAAACTCTCCAGACTGTTTGAGTACCAGGGGCGTGTGCTGCCCCCCACCAGGGCGGTGATCCCCATCAAGCGGTCCAGAGTCGTTGCCCCGTCCGCACGCAGAGCAAAATCCTCCTTCCCCGTCAGGACCTGCTCGTCTTCCTCCTCCTCCTCTTCCTCCTCTCGACTGCTCACCCCCGGGTCCCTGGCCACGGGCCCTCGGTGTACGTCTCTGGAGCTTCCTGTCTCTGTCATGGACCTCCCATCTTCTGCCATCCATATCTCCATCCCCCCAATCTTCTCCATCCCTCTGCCTTCCTTCCGCCTTCCTTATCCCCCTTCCTTCAGACAGTCCTTGATAGGTCCTTACTGTTAGCTCATATTGAATGCGTTCTTCCTAACCAAACACCCTACAACACCATGTTAGTTAGTTAACTTTCAGCCAGAGATGTTCTCGCCTCATTATCACTGACATCCTTGGAGTTACATTTTAGACCTGTACAGGAGGATTATGCTGGTAGACACCAGCCACTAACAGGAGTTTCCACAAGGTGGACAAAACAGAGTCTAGTCTCGTCCAAAACGAGTCTCATTTGCCTGACAAGCATCGTCTCATCCTCCATGTGTGTCTGTCCTCAGTGAAATCCGACCAGCTCCTAACCATCAAACGGGAGTTGTCTCAGATCAAGACCAGGATTGACTCCCTGCTGGGGAGGCTGGAGAAGTTTGAGAGGCAACAACGCACAGGGCCGGGTACGCGGGCTGAGAGGTCCCACACAGAGACTACATTAACCCTGTCATGAACACAGTCTTCAATGCACAATTTCGTCTGGCACTAAACGTTTTAATGTATTATTATGAAAGCTGTGTTGTAGAAAATAATTATGTTCTTGAATGTATCTTTTCTTCTGGCGTTGATGTTAACGACGTCTGAAGTGGTTGTGTTTCTCTCACACTCTTCACTTTTGTTCCAAATTAGAGGCCCAGAGGAAACAGGAAATGGTATACGAGTCTCTCCAAGGAGGGACCGCAGAGCTGTCTGGAGAAGATGATGCAGAAGGACCGGTGGAGGTGGAAGTGGGGGAAATGACGGATGGTGGCGAAGATGACTTTGACGATGATGGCACCAACGGCATGGTGAATGGATCGATATCAGTCTACTGTGTAATCTCAAGTCTGAATAGGTCATTTTGCTTGTCTCCAAACAGGATGGAGTATAGTCTTCTCATATCAGATGGGAATTTTTTTACTTTGGATTACGTATTTAGCTGACTCACTGAAATATGTCTGCCTGACAGAAAGTGGGTGGAATTACAGGACTATTAACAGTTTTTTTTTTTTTTTGTTTTCAGATAGAAAACCACATATCGGACATAGATAACTGAACAGGTTTAGGTATGTTCGACTTTTTGCAGTATACAATCATTTAATTGTATTTTTAAAGTAATTGTTTTTATCCTGACCAAACTATGAAAATAATTTAAGAAATATAATAGACAATGTGTCTCTGAGCATCAACAGGACTGCTTTTTCTTCATCTTTTGGTAACTTGCCAAAGAAAAACAGTTCTTTAATCCTCTTTACTGCAGCAAACACAGATTCTTATTTGAAGGCTTATTGACTACTTTGATTTCAACAATCCTTTGTTTTTGCAGTAATGAAAACGATGAGGATGATACCAGTGATTTTTGTTTGTTTCTGGTCTTCCCTTCAGGTTAACAAAAAGAAGCATTATTGGGAGCTGTAAGACCTGATACCAGCAGCATCAGACCATCTGGCCTGGAGGACCTTTATTGTGAAAGGGAAATGAAGACGAAAACGACTGCAAATAAGAGACTCAAAAACGTTGCGCTTGTTGACTTTTATTACGACATTGGTAGCACTTGAGAGCTGTGTCATTTCTTTCTGGGCAAATGTGCTCAGACCATAAGGCAAACATGAATAACTATCGCGTTTTCTTTCTTCAGTGGTTGGGCAGGAATCATTCATATCAATCTGTTGTGGTTTATTTGATGTATAAGAAAGTAATGTTTCATCAAATACAACGTAATGTCTCTGCTCTGTTGTCCTCTGTCCACGTTGAGAAGAGATAAAAGATGTATTTTTTTTGTTGGCAAAATCTAAAAGAAATTTCTTCAAGATGTGAAGATTGTTTTGTCAGGGCTGTGGATGGAAAAACAAACAAAAAAGGCATTATTATGGAATGGTTCTGTTCATGGTTGGCAAAATCTAAGCTAAAGACTATTTTTATGTAAGGGCGGCACGTACAGTAGTTGGGAATGTGATGACTAGTATGTGTCTTTATTTGTTCTGTTGTACAGTCAAGATATTATTTAATGGAGTAAACCACATTTTGAAATAAATCTTTCACTCTGCAACTATTCGCAGATATACATGGTGGTGAATTTACGGGGCTTTTTGAAATACAATGTAAAAACACCTAAACAACACAGAGTGTGTTTCACCAAAAATATGTCATATAACCTAGGCCTACAACTTGCCCACCATACAGGATGTTGTATGTTAAAAGACAGAGATTTGGACAGATTTACTCAACCTTATTTAAGCTCTCAGATAATGCCCTTGAAATTCAAATGAGCTGGACTGAGAGATGAGTGGCATTGGGACAGCAACAGATGGCGTGTCTAATTCCCTCTTTTCATTAGCACAAGATCATCATTTCCCCAGGTTAATGAGGGCAGTTGCTGTACTGAAGGTAATTGGTTAAATCAGTCGTTGCATGGCCAATAGCCATTAACGACCCTCATCCTTCATTGCTCCGCTATGGGTAGTAGCTCAAGTGTGTGACTGACTGCATAAATCACTATTCTGCACTTGTTAGGGTAATGTACACCATACAGCAATAGGTATTTTGCATGATTCTGCACTGAATACTCATAACATCACCTGAGACTGGGTGTGTAGTCGTCAGATGAGTTCTGTTCATTTTCACTTTGTTGAGTTGAATGTGCAGAAGGCTATCTTGCATCAAAAGCGTGTTTGCCTACATCATGTGCATTAACAATGGCATCAAATACAAATGGATACTCCTTAGGCCTATAATCGATTCCACATAGCAGACAATGACAAACACAAATATGTTACACAAGAGCACCACAGTGTGAGCATTCTGAGCAGAGAAGCAGTGCTCAGTGTCTGACTGTTATGACCATGAAGCTCCTCTTGAAAGAAATCAGTATCATCATACCGTGCAAGGTTGCGCTTGTTGGGGCGCACGGTTAACTTCCTGACGGTGTATACTGTCCCTTGCCTGGCGCGCTGCTTGCATCTCCGCCGTTTTCTGTGCCCTCGCGTTAGCCATGCGCGCTGCGTCATTGGCACGACGGGCTGCTGTCTTCTCTGCCGTTTCCCGTGCCCTCGCCTTAGCCGCACACGCAGCGTTTCTGGCACGACGGGCCGCTCTCACCTCTGCTGTTTCCTGCGCCCTCGCCTTAGCCATGCGCGCAGCATCTCTGGCACGACGCGCTAATGTCATCTCTGTCGTTTCCCTTGCCCTCGCCTTAGCCATGCGCGCAGCGTCGCTGGCACGACGGGCTGCTGTCTTCTCGGCAGTTTCATGTGCCCTCGCCTTAGCTGCACAAGCAGCGTTGATTGCCCGACGGTGTGCTTGCTGCTGAGCGGCCTCTTCACCTCGTGCTTTGGTGCACGCAGCTGCACGTATACGGCGTTTTGCATCACGTTGTTTCTCCCGCTTAGTCCGGGTATTTCTAGGCATGTTACTGGAACTTTAACCTGCTCACTCAGGGTGTGGAACCAAAAATCCTGTGGAAGCAAAGACAACAATCAATGAATGTACAGTTGTGAAATGGTAACATGACTTTCAATGCTTGATAATTAGGCCTACTTCACGTTACACAACTTCAACGCAATTTCCTAACACTTAACTTTACAATTACTCAAAATTGGCTCGCGTGGGGGTAGCGAAAACACAGGCTTTGTAGGCTACCAGTGCATTTACTGCTTTGAAACGGTGATTGTAATCACGGTGAACACATTTGACATGTACACAGCTATAGGCTACCCAGTTATATTTAGATGTAGATAGCATACATCGCTCATACAAATACACACCTCCATGAATTTGAGGCCTATAAGCCCCTGCGTGTTGATGATCCAGAAAATCTGTATTCTTCGAGAAATGTCTATAAAGTTGCGTGACGATCAACAAACTGAGAAACTTTGGAAAAAGTCTGCTATTAGAATGTCAGACGAACATGGTGGCGACACTGTCTATTTGTCGCAAACCGCTCAGCCAATCAGTATCCTAATATAGCCTTGGGTTGTATTGGTCAAGACCTGCATAATCGAATCCCTTTGTCACTGGAAAGTCGTTAATTTGCACCAAAAGGACTGTTATGTTAAATGACAATCCCAGTCACACCTTCTAGCACACACCACTTCAGTAGTGTTCTCAACAGTTGAAGGTGAACTGAAGAAGACTCCAAAAGTATCATTAAAAGTTGTGTTCCTGTAGATCTAGCGACTATAGCGACAAATCAGGTGACTTTCTGCAACTTTGGATATCTCCCGTTTTCATTGTGGAGCAGCAGCAAAATAACTGCTATTTGCTATGTCTTTCGTGTTGTCAAACAAAGTCGCATCCTCTCCCCGGGAGAAACTGGATGTGGATGAGAGGCCCAATTATCCGTCATCACATAATCTAGCGACTGTGGACGACTTTTCAGAGCCAATAGTGACTTCTAGTGAGATTTTTGGCAACAATGAACAGCGTTTAATCTCATGCCATTGTTTCTTATTGTTCACGTCACGTATTAATATTGTTTATAGTCTTGTATGATTTAGCCTATAGTTTACAGGTTTTGCACAGTACACTCAAATGTCTTTAGCTACATATTCCTTTGTTTCCCAAATGGTCTGCTGCCTGCAGTGCACTGGGTAAGCCGGTGAATGGTCCAATTTGAATTTGTATGCGTTAGGCAATCTTTCTTTCATATGGCTGGTGCAGAGCTATCTATGGCATCTACCTCTCGTGCACAGCCTTCTACCTCTAGTACCTACCGACTCAGCATCGCTGAAAGGGATCCATCGCGAAACTGGTGGCGAATTGTTTTTTAGGGATCTCGAGGCGCTCATCTACCCAACGTCACCAGCGGCACCGCACGTCCTTGGGTTCTGACACGGACACTTACAGAAATTCAACTATGCACAGTGCTCGGTTCTTGAGATAATCGTTGGAAACTCCTTGCCGTAAAATCCTACTATAAAACCACGGATATTACTTGCTTTACAGCACAGTATTAACTTTTTCCAGGGTCCATGGACAAACGGAAGTGGAGCAACGTCATTGAGTTAGCGTAACCAGGAAGTGCCAAGTGGGTTGCCAGAAAGCGGCTAATTCAATTCAAGCGGCGGTAAAACAAAAACAAATGCTTCAACTATTATGAAAAAAGTTAATTTAGTTTATCTTGATGTTTATCTATGTAAACACTGTTTTGTGAGACGCCGGTGGGGGCTTGCTTGTATTTGAGTTGCTGATATTCATGTCAACAACAGCAAAAAGTTAGCAAAATTGTCTGCATTCTATGACTGGTGTGGAGACGATTGGTAAGCATAGTACCAGTACCTTGTCCCGAGTACATGCATACTGTATGTTTTGATTGAAAGAAACCCGGAAAGACAATGATATCATGTAAAATTAGAAGCAGTTGCATATTGTATATATATTTTGTTACACGCCTAATATGCTAATGTAATAAGCAAGCTAACACATAATGTCTTTTTGCCAAGTAACTGGATCCGTCATTGCCATGTTCATTGCCATGTCATCTATTGATCAAATGATCAGCTTATGCATAGAAATATATAATGTTATTATGAACTCTGATATCTTTGTTTTTCCACCATCATTTAAGATACTGACTACAAGAGCTCGTTATTAATGTTATAGGTTATGGCGGATGGAGAGTTGTGCTTGATAGACAAAAACATATCAAGGTAATCCCAACTCCACTTGCTTCCCTACACGTTTCCAACTATTGAAACTCCAGTAGCCTAAAATAAAAACAAGGCTACTGGTCTGTAACTTCCTCACCCTCATCTTCCTATTTATATTATTATTATTTTTTAAGTTTGTTGGAGGTCCCGCTGAGCAGCAGTGTTACGTCACTGAATCTTCACTGTAACAGAATATCGAGGCTAGAGGGCTTGACGTTGGCTTGGCGTCTCCGACACTTGGACTTGTCATCCAATCACATTACTCGTATTGAGGGACTCTGCTCCCTTACCTCATTGAGAACCCTAAACTTGTCCTGCAACCTAATCACAAAAGTTGAAGGTGAGCTTCAGACTATTACAAGGCCGTAATCATAATACATATTGGGGGGGACACATCCCCCCAATATTCAAATCTGGTCAAAATGTCCCCCCCCCCAATATATTGATATAAAAATATAAATGTCCGAAATTATAATTAAAAATAATAATTTGTCCCCCCCAATGTTGACTCCATGGCTACGGCCTTGGACTATTACCTAATTTACTTCAGAAGTTGAGAACTTTTCTCCACTGTGTAGTATTAACACCCTTCTTGCTGTAACACAGGACTGAATGGACTAGTGAACTTGACTAGATTAAATGTATCCTACAATCACATAAGTGACCTCACAGGTGGGTCATGACTCCATCCTACTATTGGTTAACATTTATGACATGAATTTAAAACAAACATTTAAAACATCATATATATCACATCCAGATGTTACATTTAACACATAAGCTCTTTAAATTACAGGCTTACTGTACCTTCATGGCGCCGAATACAAGCTGAAACACCTCAGTCTCCATAGCAACCGCCTGGGCAGCATCAACCAGTTGCTGCAGTGCATGCTGGGACTGCAGAGTTTGAGGGAAGTCACATTGTGTGTGGATGGCAAAGATAACCCTCTTTGCAGTTCACCAGGTAAGACTGCTCTCTGAATGATTTAATAGTCGTCTTGTCATTTTAGATCTTTGTGGCGTTTGCTGTGATTATTATTATTATTATTAATAATAATAATACAATTATTAATTATTATTATTATTAATATAGTGTGTTCTCTTTCGTCAGGTTACAGGGAGATGGTGTTCCAGGCCCTGCCTCAGATCTCTAGCCTGGACAGGGTGGACCGGCTTGGAAACCACGCTTCTTTAGGAGAGGACTGTCCTATCGATATCCCTGGTCTGGATGACTATGTGGAATTGTTGCTCTCATCAGACACCAGTGCAAATGACCTGGTAATAATTGATGTTAGTATTGCAAAAGAAAATAGCTGCCTAAATTATGTAAATTTGCAAAAAAAGAAAAGCACAATTAGTATGTTATGCTAGGCTGGCATGAAATCTAACTAATCTAAAACTAAGAGGATACCATCAGTTATCCATAGGTATATTGTCCGTTTTGCACTTTCAAGTATTATCAATAATTGGAGATTGGGCCTTTCTGAGACCTATCTGGTTTGACGTTTACAAGTGTCATGCATGCACATCTAGGCTAGGGGAGACGGGTCTCTCACCACCCCTCGTATTAATGAGGTGATGAGGCAGTACGGCCAGCGGGCGGGCCCCGTGGAGCCCACACCAACCAGACGGACCGACCCACTGCAGGTCGGCCCAGCGGCAGACCCCTACAATGAACAGCGCATTCAGAAACTAGAACACCAGGTGTCCCAGCTCTTCCACCAGGTGAGCCTGGAACTGTTGAAGACTGTCTGCACCTGTCTAAACCATTTACCCACAAGCCCCAGTTTGGTTTGTTCTGGGGATTATCGAAGATGTTTGTTTTTGGATATTGTTGTTTACCTGTGTTAACCCTATTCAGAAACCTCTGCCTCAGAAACCTGCCGGTGATGCCAGCAGAAGCTCCGCCCCCTCAGTGGAGCTACGGAAGCCCAAGAGGGACATTGACAACACGTCAGAAAGTGACTGTGACAGCGGGAAGGAGAACCGTCGTGGCTCCAGGATCGCGGCAGCCCAGCAGAGGAGTGGCAGAGCCACAGTGAAGAGGCCCGTTAAGGAGGCCAGGGCCAGGAGAACTGACAGGTGGAGCCATTGTCTGTCTTCCATGTGCCAATCTACACTTTCACTTGTCACTGGGTACTAAGACTACAAACACAAGACATGGGTTAAGGCTAATACTGTACACTTAAATGACGTTATAAGCATTATAACTTTTCATTTTATGATTATGATATAAAAATAATAATATATATATGTAATTATACCATACAAAATGTATAAAAGGGCATCTTGTCCTCTGTCTAAATAGTTCCCAAACAATATTGCCCATAAATGCTCATATATTGGCAATATACCGTTTTACTGTCAGGATGATGGTATGTTACGGTTAGAGGATATACAGAGCTCTTCTTTGCCTTGTTTACGAGCCAACAGCCTAATGAGTACCTTGGTGATATAATGAGTTCCCTTGATCCTCGGTAGGTTGGCCCATCAATCTCTCCCTCCCACTCATGGTTTAAAGTCTCCTCCTCTACTCCTTCAGATTACACCTGTCATCACTTACATGTGATAGATGACACCCCAAGCATGGCTCTGCCCCCTCATCTTACTTCATCAGCCTCTCATGACACCTGCTTTGACTCACCCTCATTTTGTTTTGGCAGTCTCTGATGCCCTCGTGGAAGACAAGGTGGTGTTTAAAGAAAAGTTTGCCGGTCCACAGAATAACTTTTTTGAGACTCATTTAGAAACCTTTTAAAGCAAGACGGTTAATCGGAGAAGACGCCCTTTTTTTTCTCTTTTAATTTGTATGTAACTTTTGCAGCTGTTTCAAATAAACCGTTTTTACACGCACAGCGACCCAGAGAGCCGGAAAGGCAGAGGTTCAAAGTGTGCAGCGGGCGCCTGGAGGAAGGCAGGAGGCCCGTCTGCTGCCCCGGGCCCTGCAGACATGGCGGGGCCAGCCAGGAAGGGCCTCAACCCCCCCAGAGCCCCGGGGGACAGGAGCAGCAGGTCCACTGGGGAGGAGGAGACATACAGGGTAAGGACCATGATGGACTAGGACTCAGCCATTGCTGTTGGCCATGTACTTGTACGTGGACTGATTAACAGTGGCAGGGATGTAGTCGCTTTTGGGTGCCAGTTGTGCACGGGTCTGTGATTGTGTATTCGATTCTGGGTGTGTTTTGGTGTCTCTCCTGGTTACATTTTATTTATTTGAGCGGACGCTTTTATCAAAAAAAAGACGTAGAAATTGTGCAGAAAGAAAGTACAGCAGAAGATCAAGGATTCTTGTGTGTGTGCGTGGGTGTGTGTGTGTGCGCGTGCGTGTGTGTGTGCCAGGCCATCGTGGAGGAGCGTGACCAGGAGAGGGAGAGGCGCTGGAAGGCAGAGCAGGCTGTCAGGAAGCTGACAGAGCAGATGAAGAGCCTGCAAACACAGGCCAGCGAGGAGAAAGACCTGCAGAGCCTGGCCTTGCACACCACAGACAGGTCACAACACACACACACCACAGACAGGTCACAACACACACACACCACAGACAGGTCACAACACACACACACCACAGACAGGTCACAACACACACACACCACAGACAGGTCACAACACACACACACCACAGACAGGTCACAACACACACACACCACAGACAGGTCACAACACACACACACCACAGACAGGTCACAACACACACACACCACAGACAGGTCACAACACACACACACCACAGACAGGTCACAACACACACACACACACACACACCACACACATAGATTCATACACGTGCAGACATATACATACAGACACACACACACCACACACATAGATTCATACACGTGCACACGTGCCCACATACACATAAATACATACAGACACACACACAAACACAAAGATTTATACACATAAACACGTGCCCACATAAACATAAATACACATACACACATTCTTCTACTCTGTCCTGTACAGCCCATAAAAATATCTGAAACACATTAACACTGGCATACTAGATGGACCCAAATGCACTAATGGCACATTAAAGTGAATGTACTTCACAGTAGATTCTGAAATTCAGGCTTTCATTTTCCATTACATAAAAGCAACACACCTACCTAAAAGCTTAGTGCTTGGACCATTTGCATTAGCAAGAGCTTTCACACCTATCTACCTGCGTGTGCCTTGGCATTGAATACCACGGGGCCTGATTATCCATAATTAAAACCATTCAAAGAGTCTGTGTCACTAAAACCTTCCGATGGAGTGCATCCTTCTGGCGAGTTCCGCAGAGATAGATGGCCGTGCTTTGCTGTGTCCTGATGTACTGCCCTTGTCTTTTTCACCCTCCCAAGATAAATCGTGCTTATGGCAGTCACGGTGACAAGCATATGTCAGTGGTGACGCATGAATCTGTCTTAATTGCCATCTCCGCTGCAGCTCCCCGGCCAGCACTAATGACCCTGTCCGCCCCCTACCCCCATCACAGGCTCACTTTGCTCCCTATCTTCCACTCTACCTTGTCTAATTGTGTCCATCTTTTGTTTTCTCCCTCTTTCCTTTCTTTTCTGTTTGTGCCTATTCCTCTCTCTTTTCCCTCCCTCCCTCCCTCCCTCCCTCCCTCCCTCCCTCCCTCCCTCCCTCCCTCCCTCCCTCCCTCCCTCCCTACCTACCTCCCTCCCTCCCTACCTCCCTCCCTCCCTCCCTCCCTACCTCCCTCCCTCCTCTCAGCCTCCCTCCCTCTTCTCACCCTCCCTCCCTCTTCTCACCCTCCCTCCCTCCCTCCCTCAGGCTGAAGGAGCTGCTCCTGAGGGAGCGTTCGGAGCGCTCAGGGCTGCAGGCTCGGGTGGAGGAGCTGGAGGAGAGGAGCCAGGGTCTGGCCCTGCAGCTGGAGCAGGCTCGCCAGCAGGAGGACCACCAGCAGAGGGCGCTACGCAGCCTGGAGGACAGCGTGGCCCACAAGGAAGCACTGAGGGCCCGCCAACAGGCTGAGGAGGTAGCTAGCTGGGCAAGAGATGATTTGAATATCAAGATAGGATTACCTTGATGCAAGATTAGGCCCGTCTATTTTATGATGGTCATAATCGGCCATGATTACCGATAAAGCGTCATGGCTACCAGAAGATTCCTAGCCTCTGACCGGTGAAGTTGACCTTCCAGATGAAGAAACAGCAGGAGTTGGGGAACAAGGCTGCCGCCATGAAGAGAGAGGTGGAGATCCACAAGGCCATGGCAAAGCAGCACAAAGACAAGCAGCAGCAGCTGCATGAACTGCTGGCCTCCAGGGAACAGGTATACAGGTAAAACACCAGACGTGTTCATGCTAGTTACAGTGCTGCTTTACTAGAGACCCTGTCCGACACATTTACGGGCCTGCAGAATTATTGGGTTGTGTCTCCCAAAGCTTCCAATACAACTGAAATGACACTATCACAATGTAGATTACAGTTTTTTTCTTCTTCACAGAAAGGAGTTGGAGTCCAGGCTGGTGCCGGGTGGGGCAGAGTTCCGCGAGGCGGTGGCGAGGGAGGCGGAGTCTGCCGAGCGGAGACACGCCCAGCGGGTGTCGGAGATGGAGGAGAGGCTGGCAGAGGGCAAGCAGCAGTACGCCGCCCTGGAGGACGAGTTCCGCATGGCCCATCGAGGCCACGCGCTTCACTGAGGTCTGTCTGTGCCTCACTGAGGTCTGTGCAGGCTTCACTGAGGTCTGTCTGTGCCTCACTGAGGTCTGTGCAGGCTTCACTGAGGTCTGTCTGTGCCTCACTGATGTCTGTCCAGGCTTCACTGAGGTCTGTGCTGGCTTCACTGACGTCTGTCCGTGCCTCAGCTGAAACACAGTAGCGTCTCTCTGCTAGCGTCCTCTGAGAGGAAAGAGTTTAATCACCCTCTAAAATCGTCTTTGTCAGGGCTCCCCGGTAGCTTACTAGTTGAGAGCGCGTATCACGTAGGCTAGGGTTCGATTCCAGCCTGGGCCATTTCCTGTATGTCCTCTCCTCTCTCTCTCCTCTACATTTTTCTGTCACTCTACACTGAAACTATTCCAATACAGCAGAAAAGCTCTAAAAATAGATCTTAAAAAAAATCCTAATTGTTGTTTTGTCCAATCACTCTCTTTTGAGAGACTGATGTGTGGTACCACCTTGCCAATTCTGAAACTCTTGACATTAACCACAGTGTTTTTGAGTACCTACAAATTGCTGGTCCAATTGAGACAGACAGGTTTTCTAGATGACCTCCTTGTATAATCTTTGACTGATGAACGTGTAGACATTGATTGATGAAAATGTAAATGCCATGCAAGAAGTTAGCGTACTTTCTGACCAAGACCAAAGTCATCAAGTTTCTTCTCAACATTTTGCTGACATTCTTTATTAATACATGTCATTCAAATGCTCTTGTTTGAAATGTATCCTTCCACCCTGTCTGGAAAATATAACTAATATATAAATAATATAACACAAAAATACTCTGAATAGACTCTGAATCGTCCAGGTGAATGTCGAGGGAAGGTTGCAATTGAAGATATTTTGAGCAGGGCCTTGAATACCTTCTCGATCTCCCCTCCACCTCTTTCTGTAGGTGAAGGAGGGATGTGATCACCTGAGTGTGGAGGTGTCAGAGGTGAGGGCGGCCCTGGCCCGCTCCCAGCAGAGAGAGAAACAGTCTGGCTCTCTGGTGCAGGATCTAACTGCTATGGTCAAGGAGCAGAAGAATCGCATTGCTGAGCTCATCAAAACCAAGAAAGATGCAATTACCGAGCTCAAGGTATTCATGGGATATGTGAATATGTGGTGTTCCAGGTGGCATTGAGATTGTCTTAATTAGCACTACCCAAAGCTAGCAAGCTGTCTGTCTTTCCCCTCTTCATGATGAGCCTCAGTGAGAGGCTGAAGGAAAAGCCTCAGGGACTTACGGTGATAAAATATGCCACAGCAGCTAACCACCCATCTGGCTTCCTCTGTCGAGAGTGACCTCTGTCTGTCCCTCTACCTGTCTGTATCTCTGCCTGCCTCTCTCTTTCTATCCCTTCTGCCTGTCTCTCTTTTTCTCTCCCTCTGCCTGTGTCTGTCCCCACACCTGTCTCACTGCCTGTCTCTGAGTCTGTGCCTCTGCCTGTCTCACTGCCTGTCTCACTGCCTGTCTCTCCATCCCTCCCACCGTTCGTCTGTTTCTCCGTCCCACGATCGCACTTGTCACGCTCTGTCCCTCTGCTCCCCCGAGGCTCGCCTGCGCCCCCTGGAGGCGGGGGTGGAGCAGGACCGCCGTCTCAACCTGCAGCTGGAGCTCATGAAGAAGGACAAGTCCCGCCTCCTGGCCCAGCTCAGCGCCCAGGAGTCGGTCATCGACGGCCTGAGGGCCGAGAGGAAGATCTGGGGCCAGGAGCTGGCACAGCAAGGTAGCACGGCGCCAGTCTGCAGGGCGCCCGCAGTATACAGCACTGTTTAACAAATACAGATAACAGATCATGATCGTACACTGTGTCGACTGTAGAGGAGCAAATGTAATGCTACTGCCATCTTGTGGACATCTGAATACACACAGGCATAACCACAATGACTAGGCGGACACTTTTTTGTTGTGTCATGACAGCATAAGGCTCTTTGTCCTTCACTTTCACTCACAGCCTTCATGTCTCCTTTATTCTATTCGGAATCGACCCAGTAACCCATCTCTCACACATCCAAACCCATCCGACTCATCCTTGTCTGACTCCTCCCCCTTCTCTCACGCAGGCGTGTCATTGGCTCAGGACAGGGGTCGTCTGGAGGCTAAGATCGAGGTGCTGTCCACGGAGTTGGAGTCGCAGAAGAAACAGAACGAACGAGACAACGACGCCCTCAGGATCAAAGCCAAGGTCATCGACGACCAGACGGAGACCATCCGCAAACTCAAAGAGGTACCTAGCTAGCGGGCTAGCTAGCGGGGCTAGCGTCGTCAGTGTCATCACTACCGTCAGCCGTGTATTCACTTTTAATCAGCATTGTATTTTAATACAGCATATTATATAAACCCACTTGGAATCTCTGTCACGGCGACTATCTTTTATCTTTCCTCTCTTCCCCCTCACCTCCCTCCCCCTCTCCTACTTCGCCCTCTCTTCCCCCTCACTCACCCCCCCCCCCCCACCTCACCTCCCTTATATTATTTCCCCACACCTCCCTCTCGCCCTCTCTCCTCCCCCTCTTCCCCCACACCTCCCTCTCGCCCTCTCTCCTCCCCCTCCCCCCCCCCATCTCTCCCTCTCTCCCCCCCCTCTCTCCTCCCCCTCCCTCCCCGTGGGCAGGCTGTGCAGGAGCGGGATGAGCAGGTGCGCCGGCTGCGTGAGGAGAGCGTCCAGGCCCAGAGGAGGTTCCAGCAGCAGCTGGAGGAGGAGACGGGCCCCCTGGTGGAGCTCCGCGACAGGCTGGAGCAACTCAGCCTCCGCAAGGAGGAGCTCAAACAGCAGCTGGAGGATAAGGAGCTGGAGCTGGACGAGGTCAAGAGGGCCTACAGGTGTGTGTGTGTGAGATTGTCTGTGTGTGTGTGAGATGGTTGGTGTGTGTGTGAGATGGTGTGTGTGTGTGAGAGAGATGGTGTGTGTGTGAGAGAGAGAGATGGTTTGTGTGTGTGTGAGAGTGTGTGTGTGTGTTTGTTTGCATGTGTGTGATTACCACCTCCTGTCTCCCATAGTGCCTCCAATAAAAAGTGGCAAGAAAAGGCAGATTTGCTGACCCGGCTAGAGAGCCAAGTGAAGCGCATGAAAGACAACTTTGACTCTAAAGAAACCCAGCTGCTGGAGGAGAGAGACAAGGCTTCAGAGGCACACAAGTAAGACTTCAGTTACGAAAATACTTTTATATCTTTAAATTGGTGACCTAAAGTAAGAATTATTTTCGGCTCAATGTGGAATTGTGTTATTTTCTTTGTCATCCAGAGCTGTAGTTGAGAAGCTCCACAGCATGGACGATGCGTTTCGAAGGCAGCTGGAGTGTGTGCAGGTGTCCCATCAGACAGAGCTCTTGAGACTGGCTAATGAGAAGCAGAAACAAATTGAACAGGCCAATCAGAGAGTGTTTCAGGTGGAGGAGGAAATGCGACAGCTTCTTGAGGAGACAGAGAGCAGCAAGAAAACCATGGAGGACAAAATGAGACGACTGACCAGTGTGCTGAAAGACTTCTAACCTCAGTTTACATGATTAATTACACACCTGAGGTTGAGAAAGTTGGATTAAACTCATTTAAAGGTTTCAATCTTTACCAATATTTGTGAAGTTATAAATTCACCCCTTGTGCCAAGTTTACGTTTTGTAAATATTTTATTAAGTTATTAACAATTGTTTTTATATCATGAATCGTCAACATCGCAATAAAATAATTGTGGTTTCCTAAAATCTAAGTAGTATAAACCCGTCTTGAACAGTTTTTTTCTGTTTGCATTTTACATTAAGTTGAATTAGTAATCTTTTAAAAGGGGATGTGACTGTAGGGGTAGAGGTGGAGTCAAGGAGGTGTCGTTGCCTTGACAACTGTAACCTAACGTAATATCCGTTCATTTAAAAACCCCTCAAAACGATTTGCTGTCTTCCTGAGGTAAATTAGGTGAATTTACAACTCATCGTGAATCAAAGTCGTTGTCTTACGAATAAGTAAGACTGCTATCAAAGTTTTCTGTGGAAGAAACATTTCTCACACTGGAGCTCGAGACAATGGCAGAGTCTGTGCGCTCGAGTCAGTCGAACGGGGGATCTAGTCGCCACGAGAAAAGTTTGGGTCTCCTTACCATCAAGTTTGTGACACTGCTACAAGAAGCAAAGGACGGCGTACTTGATCTCAAAGTGGTCAGTTATGAACTTTAGTTGAAACACAGCAATTATTTGTATTGGTCAAGCTTCGTTTGTGAATTGTCTGTTTTCCTTGCTGTTCAGTCAGAAAACGTGAACAAAGGACAGCTAGCCCCTTTCACCATCGTGTCACCAGTGTCAAGTCAGGTGCTTTGATAATTTTCATTCAGGTAGACTACCGCAGGCAACACGAACTGATTAGGATTAGACACGTAACGTTACTGTACTAGCTAGAATCCTTGGTTGGGTTGAGAAACATCCAAGTGCTTTGTTTCTCGGCTTAAAAGTCAGTTTGTAATCGTTGTTACAGTCACGTTTTATGAACAAGATCAATAAATTTCCCCACGAAGCTTAGCAAAAAGCTAGCCAATTTCCCCTTATTAATCAGTCAGTGATTAAAATAAAAATTGAAAAACGGCATAACGTAATATAATTGTGAAAGTGGTCCATTCAGACTCTCAAGTCATTTCTGTTTTTTTTCTTTTTCATTTCCCCCTCACGTACATGGGACACCTGTCCTGCGCATACCCCCTTCTCGCCCTCATCCCCTCCCCCTCTCCCTCTGTTCACTTCATCTCAACTGTTTCGTTACCTTTGCTCCAAAATCTCTCTCCGGGATTTTCCGTCTCATTTATGAAATAAGAAACCATTTGTGTTTAATACTGCTAGGGTATTTAGTCCCAGCTATTGTTGCAGTACTATGGCTATTACTTGTAGTGTGACCATTTCTACTAATACCTTAAGCACTTACTCAGTATTCACTAAGATGCCAAGTCTCACTCCTTCTTTTCCTCCTTTCAATTCACTGTAATGATAAGGAGTTTTCCCTCTCTCCTTGCGCGCCAAAGCAAGCTAATGTTTACTCAGCAAGGCTCCTTTCCTTTCCCTTCCCCCTCACCCCCCTCCCTTCTTGTAATTGTTTAGTAGTTTCTGTGTGTGGAGTGCATTTGGTTTGTTTGTAAAGCTTGATTTTGTAAGAGTCTTGAATTAATTAAGTGCCTTTCCCTCTGCTCATGCTTGAGTGCTTTCTCCTTCACTAGAATGTCCCTAGTACTGCCTGCCAAAATGCCAGCATCTTTGTGAACAATCCCATGGTTGTAAGTTGTAAGCACAACCTACAAAAATGTCTCTTTTTTTCATCTTAATCCACAGGCTGCTGACAGTCTGGCAGTGCGTCAGAAGAGGAGGATCTATGACATCACAAACGTGCTGGAAGGGGTGGGGCTCATCGAGAAGAAAACCAAAAACATCATCCAGTGGAGGTTAGCGAGAGGTGGACGTTTTCTGAGCAAGCCAAGCATGCATTTACATTTACATTTAGTCATTTAGCAGACGCTCTTATCCAGAGCGACTTACAGTAAGTACAGGGACATTCCCCCCAAGGCAAGTAGGGTGAAGTGCCTTGCCCAAGGACACAACGTCATTTTTGGCACGGCCGGGGAATCGAACTGGCGACCTTCAGATTACTAGCCCGACTCCCTCACCGCTCAGCCACCTGAATCCCATGCATGTGAGAAAGGAGATGTGTGACTCGGGTGTTTGTGCGTTTCTCTTTGGCGCTTTCAGGGGGGAGAACCTAGGCTGCCAGACCCAGGAGGTTCTGGACCAGGTGGAGATGCTGAAGGCTCAGATATCTGAGCTGGAGAGAAAAGAGATGGAACTGGACAGTCAGAAGGCCTGGCTGGAGCAGAGCATCACACACATGAATGAGGACAGCGTTGTCAGTCGATATCTTTTCTTCTAAAAAACTATTTAATACTAGCTTATTTCCCATTTCTTTTCCACTTACATTTAGTCATTTAGCAGACGCTCTTATCCAGAGCGACTTACAGTAAGTACAGGGACATTCCCCCGAGGCAAGTAGGGTGCCTTGCCCAAGTACACATCATTTTTCACGGCCAATAATCGAACCGGCAACCTTCTGATAAATAGCCCGATTCCTTAACCGCTCAGCCACCTGACACCACTTTAGCTCTCAAGGCCATATCTGTTTACCTTCCTGAGACACACGTGCACATCGTCTCTGTTACTGTCGGAGCGGTCGTGAGATTTCCCTGACATCAGTTGAAATAAATGCATTTCTCATTCTTCTATTGTTTGCTCTGTGAACAGAGGAGGGGTTCTTACAGGTGTACTGTGTCTGGGCAGCGGTGTGGTTTTCGTCTCCTGCAAGTGTAAGCCACTTGATCTTGTTTTTCCAGTTATTCAATGATTGTTCGTGTACAGTTGTTCCCCTTGAAGCCCCTCTTTCATCCTTAACCCCTACATACATATAAGTACGTTTCACATGAGGATGTGTGCGACGCCTTCGTGGGAGACACTCTCCTGGCTGTGGTGGCTCCCTCAGGGACTCAACTGGAGGTGCCAATGCCCGAGACGGTAACTTTTAACATTCCTTCTCCCCTCACATTCTTTGACAATATTAGATGACCCTTGTCATAAAAGTGCAATGATTTTAATGCACGTTAGAGCTTAGTCTCAATGTAAATCTCTTTGTGTGGAGAGAATTCGCTTTCCTCCAACATGGTCTGCAGCCTGTTGTGTACTAGGGTTTTTATATATATATATATATATATATATATTTTTTTTTTTTGTCAATCGATTTCTAATCGATCAATCACGCCAAGAATCGATTAGAATCGAATTGTGAGGTACCTAAGGATTCCCACCCCTATTGTGTACTTTTGTGTACTGTTTGACCCGTTTCCATTGTCTCTCTGGTCTTGTCTCATTCCCATACAGTATGTTTGAATCAAACTGAAAAACTTTATTCTCCACACAGATGGACAGTCGTGGCATGCTACACACACGTACATACACGTCCCTGAACATCCTAAAATTACATAACGTCTTATTTTTAGATTTAAAAAAAAGTCTGCATCTTCACCACCATTCCTCCGTCTCCATCCAGGGTCAGAAGGGCCAGAAGAAGTACCAGGTGAACCTGCGGAGCCAGTCTGCTCCCATCAAGGTGATGCTCATCAACAGGGAGCATGAATCCTCCAAGCCTGTAGTCTTCTCAGTGCCTCCTCTCGAGGACCTGTCCTCCATGCCCACCCCTCCCACCACCCCTGCCAGCCTGCAGACGTTCCCCATGCTCTCAGCCCAGGGCCAGGCCTATACCCCGTCCTCCAGTCCCTCTGGAATGCATGACCTGGGACACTCCGTCAGCCACAAGATGGCGCCGCTGGGGCGCCATGACGACCTGACGCCCTCCTCAACCCCTCCTGATGTGCAGATGGGTACGGACATGAGCCAGAGCTCGAGATATGTGGGCAGGTTGGAGCGGTTGAGATTTCCATTTTTCTTGTGGTTTGCTGTTCCTGTTGAAAGCTGTTGTGTGTGTGTGCGTGTGTGCGCGTGCATGCGTGCGTGCATGCGTGTGTGTTGAAGGAACACATTCTCTGCCGCCAACCTTTGGCCTCACTTCAGCAGTTTAGACCATCTTATGGAAAGAAAAATCAGTTCAAGCCTAAAGTCAAAAAAACAGTTGTTGCCATTTAAATGTATTCCCAAAAGACTCATTGATTAGGCTTCTGGAAAGTGGGAGTCAGGTGGCTGAGCGGTGAGGGAGTCGGGCTGGTAATCCGAAGGTTGCCAGTTCGATTCCCGGTCATGACAACTGACGTTGTGTCCTTGGGCAAGGCACTTCACCCGACTTGCCTCAGGGGGAATGTCCCTGTACTTACTGTAAGTCGCTCTGGATAAGAGCGTCTGCTAAATGACTAAATGTAAATGTAATGTAAGTGTTGAACATACCTTTTATGTATTTACCAGACGGGCTGTGTTGTATTTCTTGCAGAGTGCCACGCCCAGACTGAGCCAGTGCTGAGCATGCAGCTGCCTGTGTTGGGCTCGGCTCTGGACCCCCAGCAGCAGGTGAACGTGTCGGGCCAGGAGCTGCAGTCCCTGCTGGACGTGGGCAGCTTGCTGAAGCTCCACCCCGGGACTGGGGATCAGATGAAGGACGAGAGAGAGGGTGAGTCTGGGGGGGGGGGGGGGGGGGGGGGGGGAGATGGAGTGGGGGTAGGGGGGATTGGGGGAGTATCAGAGTGAAGGTTGAGGCAGGCTGTTACGGTAACATTCTGAACATTTGGTATTTCTCTTTTATTGATTTTATACGTGTGTGTGACACAGTGTTTGTGCCTGTATGTGCTATATTACCCTGTGACATTTCCTTGTCCCTCTCAGGAGTTGCTGACCTGATAGATGAGCTGATGTCCTCAGATGGTGAGACTTAATTTCAAAGTGTTACAAAGAAAATCCTTAATGTGGTTGGAAGCTTTGCAGTCTGACCTCTGCCCCTCCTGGCCTCCTCCAGTGTTCCCCCTCCTGCGGCTGTCCCCGAGCACGGCCGGGGACTACAACTTCAACCTGGACGACAACGAAGGAGTCTGCGACCTCTTTGACGTTCAGATTCTCAATTATTGAATTGACCATGTCGAAAAAACAAAGGCTTGCATTACCAGCCTCAGGTTCACTGCCTATTCCTGTATTAACGGTTGCACTCTTTCATCCCTTTCTGGGGTTTTTCTCCCGCACAAACATGGGCGTTGTCTCATTTCTCGATTCCAACTGCCATATTACGACAGTCTTGCAGTAGAATAAAGGGGATTTAAGTACAAATAAATAATGATATATTTTACACATATACCATAGGATATAGATGCATAACAAAAAAAACTGCTAATTCAGTTTTTGGGACAGCTTGGGATATTGACAATAATGAAACCGTATTTAGGTTCCATGTAAGGGAAAAAATCTGCAGCGCTGCGGAGAAGGAGTAGACATCCTTATATGTTCACCTCTCGATTTCTTCAGTTTTGTATCCAACAGGGTTGTGGTGTGTTAAGAAGGTCTGCAGGGTTTTCTTACCCAGAATCCCTTGCTTCAGTGTTCTCTTTACTTGTTATTAACCATTTTCTAGATGCTTAACAGATTTATAAGACCCAGATATAAACATTTGTTTACTGAGATGGACACCATCTTAATGTCTAAGCAAATCCATGCATGTCTTTTTATACAGTTACAGAGTATTATCTGATAACAGGCAGTATATCCCATCGCTATCTAGATTGGTGCTGTAGATTGCATGAGTTCACATGATGTTGGTTTCGTTAGTAACCATAATCTTATGTTGAATTGCTGCAAACCTAATATGATCGTTACTGTTTCATTATTATTTCTAAATGACTGTGACACTGCCATATCATAGGCTTAAGTGATTTTTCCTAATAAGTATTTATAGTTATATATTTGGATAGATATTATTTTATTTTGTACTTAATTTATAAGGAAATTATTCCTTTTTCTAGTTTTGTTAACTTGAAGAATGCCAGTCAACTGCCTTATTGTGATGATTCAATCAGCCTTTAGAAAATTATTGTCTTTATGTTCATAGACCAATTGGAAGTGCCTTATCTAGCACTTTTGAATGTTATTTTTTCTAATCAAAATAACTTGTTTTTTTGTTATATTTGCACATTTTTGGACCAAAGTTTTATAATAAACATTAAACTGCTGTGAACTGTTAAGTCATGGAGCTTCTCAACTTTAATCACCCACATAATTATTTTCTTTAACCATTTAAAAAACAAAATGCAAACAGTACAGGGGGTTGAGAAAATCAAAGAAAACCCTGATTGTGGAAAGTTGTGTGTGTTGTACATGTGTTATTTGTTTGTGTGTGTGTGTGTGTGTGTGTGGGGGGGGGGGGGGGGTAGGGGTGGCATTGGTAAGAGTTCCCATATGTGAAAACACATGGGGTAGCATTCTGAGGTGCAACGCATCAACATTTCCTCTTTGAGTTTACAAAAAAGCAGAATTTATTAAATCTTTCCTGAAGGAAATGAATGATTGCAGCCTCAATTTTCCATCCACAACCAGTCAGGCAAGGTTTTTTTGGCAGGGACATTGACAGATTCTACAAACACTTATCTGAAACTCACCACAGAAGTCCCATTGTTTTTCACAAGGGCATTGTAAGTAAAGACCTGAAGTACACTACACTGTACACTCCAAGGTAATCTTGTTTTCCAAGGTTGTGTTTAGAAGGACAGGAAGACGAGTTGACCTCATCCTCAGCGGCTCGTTGTCTGTTCCTGGAGGGCTGACGCTTGCTTCCTGCTTATTGTCACGCGGAAGAATGATATAGAGTAAATGTGGGGTTCAGATGTCCTGAGGAATTTAGGTCACAATAAGCAACTCTTCACATAAAAGAAGAATTAATTCCGTCATGCCTGGCAACGTGGCGTGTTCTACAATATTGCCAAATTACCCGCTGTTTATAAACCGATGGTATTTGATACGGTATGGTTAATTTGTGCGGGGAAAACACCCTTTATCTTTTTCAGCATGGGGAAGAATCCTAAAACCTAACAAGTGAGTGCTACGTTTGAGACCATGCAACAACAAACAGCGACTTACTAGAACAGTCTAATTGCAGCACTGTTTACTTGGTTGCTTGAGAAAAAAGAGAATATTGTGCTACTCTGTAAAGTACCCTCGTCTAAAGGCCTTGATGTAAGACTACGCCTGAAACAGTGTGCTTTAACTCACTTTAATGTTGCCTAGCCTACAACTACTTTTGGAGATGGGGGGTAAAAATGTGTCATTTTGCAATCACAATACAGCAATACAGATTTGTTGACATTAAAAGGCAAATATGTAAACATTCCCTTTGCCGGAAATCTAGGCTGACCACATTTCTGGAGAGGACTGGCCTCGCATAGCTACTGTCTACACAATGCCAGCCCAGATAATAGCTTTGTTTACAAGTACTGTACCTTATTTCCGGTATTTCATGTAGTTCCACTATGGGAAAAATGCTTTGTAGTATTTAGACATACTTTTTATTGGCTTCCATATACATTTACAATATGTGTACTAAATATGTTGATATGTGACTGAATATAATAAGTAACAATGTTGATAGCAATGTAAATACATTTCAACAACCTTTCAAGCACAGCTATTATAGGTAGTAGGTAACCCTACCTAATTTGAATACAAAAAAGTATTTTAACCCATGTCTGACAGTTACAGTTTAGTAGCAGTAACTCATTCATATTGAGAAAGTGCTTGTTTCCTGAGAGGCTGAATGAGAGTTGAAGGACATATCCACTGCTTGCTCTTCTCTCTGACCTGCCTCTCCTCTCCTTCTCCTCCTTTTCTCTCCAATCGTCTTGGCAACTTTCAGCACGTGTTGACGGAAAGAGGACCCAAGCAGAGCGTAAAGCACTGGGTTTAAACAGCAGTGGATCAGAGCCAAACTCTCAGTGAGTTGAGCCGCACGATCCAAAGCCTTGCTCGCCCCACAGTGGGTCACCAGCGTGTAGACAGAGTCCATAGCACGGTAGACCTTCACTGTATTGTAGGGCAACTGGGTAACCACAAACACTCCCACCACCCATAGCATCACCCGCACAGCCTTCCACTTCCTGCCCCTGCTCTGCTCAGGGAGACCCTGTAGCGCTTGCCCTACATGATAGTAGCAGTATACCATGACCAGGAGAGGCAGCAGGAAGCTAAGGAGGACCTCCACAACCTCCAGGCAAGCCTTGAGTTCTTGAGCCATGATGTAGGGGTACACGATCAGACACATCCTCCTGCTGGTGGACTCTTTCACTGTGGAGAAGATCAATTCAGGCAGGCCTAAGAGCAGTGCCACGGCCCACACCGCCACACACACTTTCCCGCTGTGACGTCGGTGGAGAGCCCTTCCCAGGACTCCTTGTTGTCTACCCTGAGCTCGACCCAGGGCTAAGTAGCGGTCGAGGCTAATACAGGCTAGCAGCAGCATGCAGCAGGTGAAATTGACCGTGTAAGAGGCAGAGACTATCTTACAGAGAGCCTCGCCTAGCTCCCAGCCCTGCACAGCATTAGCGGCCCAGAACGGAAGGGTGAAGAGCAGAAAGAGGTCGGCCACTGCAAGGTGGGTGAGGTATACGTCCGTTGTGGTCTTCAGGCGTTTGCGGTAGGCGTAAACAGCCACTACCATGGCGTTGCCAGCCAGCCCCACCACCAGGCAGAAGACGTAGACCACAGGCAAGAAGATCCGGGCAAAGGAGCGCACGTCACTCTTCTCGCATACGGTGTGGTAGTCTTCGTAGCTGTAGTTGTCATGGTAAAATAGGCTCATGTTGTCATGGTACTCGTAGTCCTCTCCTTCGGGAATATCCATTTTGATTGGATGATTCTGTTAAGACAAGCAGGAAGTAGGTGCAAGATGGTAGTAATGAACCCATTTTGATCAAGTTTAATGCGAGTGAGCTTTTTTCTGTGCAGTGTCACCATTAGAATCAGAATCAGAAAGGGTTTTAATCGCCATGAAAGTTTGCACAGACTAGGAATTTACTTTGGCAGGAAGGTGCATACATTAAACATATAGGAATCTTAAAACTTAAATATGTGATCCAACTATACAAAAGGAACAAAGTCTAGCTAATACTAAGGGGATTTAGAATCAAATATAAAGTAGCCATAATTTACAATCTAAAAATACAGATAGTACAAAAAATACAAATAGTACAAATTAAAGCTGCAAATAGAAAGACTATATTCATTTCTCCCTTTTGTTTTCTCCAAACTTCCAGAAAGGAAGCGTGAGGACCCACAAGACAAACAGATTCCACGGGTCCAGATGGAGGCCTAACGACACCTACCCTAGCACAGGTCGTTGTGTCAGGTTCTTGCTCATTTACAGAAGGCTGTTTAGTAGGTAAGCAAACTCTAAACTGAATTAGCTGAACAACATCACATAGGATTTGAAAATGCAATTCATAGATGTAAACACAAAATAAGTCTTAAATAAACTAATGGCAAGAATGGTGAACCCTTTCAGTTAAACTTTACAGTGTTATTATTACTTTCTGGCTGTACAGAATCTTGCAGTAAATAATCAAATATTGTATACAGTATACTTCTTTATACAGTTAGAGTTTCCTTCACGTTTCTGAAGATGATGTATGATAACAAATTATCTTTCTTACCTTGTGTGCTTTGTTCCTCTGTCTTGGGAAGCCTATAAAATCTCTTGGTTTAGATCCACCAGTCTGGTCTGAATCTACTGATAAGCTTCTGGGAATGTGTTACCTCACTGTACTGTTACTCTGACTAAGGGTGGGAGAGAGAGAGAGAGAGAGAGAGAGAGAGAGAGAGAGAGAGAGAGAGAAGGGGGTGGAAGAGAGAGGGGGGGAAGAGAGAGAGAGATAGAGGGGGGAGGGCGGGAAGAGAGCAAGAGGAGAGAGAAGAACAAATGAGTGAGAGGAGAGTGAGACAGAGAAAGAGCTAGAGAAAGAAAGAGAAAGAAAAAGAATGAAAGAGAGAGAGTGTGTGTGTGTGAGAGAGAGAGAGAGAGAGAGAGAGAGAGAGTGTGTGTGTGAGAGAGAGAGATACGGCCAATAGAAGACACTCCTTACTGTGCTCTTTGGTTTTAGGACATTTTTTTTAATGGACTGTGAATCGATTATTCCTTAAACCAAAAGATGAATATGGCGAGGCAAAAAGTTGGCAAGATTCAAATATTGCCTTAAATTCAAGACTAAAATTGCTTCCTTTATGACAGCATATAAAGTAAATAGATGACAGAATATTCCTGGTACTTGGCATTGGCATGGAAGATCAATCAATAAGATCCTAAAAAGTTCATGAACCAGTTTATGATTGGTTTCTTAAATGTGTTTCTCTTGAGTTGTGCTTGCTGATACAGAGCCCAGGGCACCACCCAGTGAAGCCCCGACCTGATAAACAGCTCTACTGGAACAGTGCTGACAGCTGGAGCTGTAACATGTTTTCATCAGTGTTTATTATACATCTCATCCCTGCTCTCTCTGAAGTGTGTCTATCTCATATGGTTGATGTCTGTTGAATATCTCACAGCCAATAAAGAGACGCACTTTCCAGAATTAAATGATCTTAGTGTATTTTTGGAATAAACACTGACTTCTCGGGTCTGTGAGGTAGGTGATTTCACACAGTAAATATGCACGTTGATGTGTATTTTTGTTGCTGACTTTATTTTGCGTTTAACAAGCTATACAAGCACTCAAATTATGAATAACAAAATAATTGCATGATACATCATAGCTTACTGCTGACACCCAGTGGTAGAAACAGAAATTACGTGCTGAATCTGGCAACCAAAGTAAATCATTTTCTGCCGAAGCTGATCTTCTTCATGATCTTTGTTAAATGCACTCCAAAGTCAGTTTAAAACTGCAAGACTCGTGAAAGGGGACACAGCAGTCAAAAACATCAGGAGATGAATGACGCTTTTTAACAGACGGTTCTAATGAAAGCAAAATACAGGGGGCACATGAACCCAGGACCTCTTGACCTGAAATCAGTTGCCCTACGACTGACCCAATATGGCGCATGCTGCTTGTCTAAGGTTAAACATCTTGAGAGGGAAGCTTCGGCTTGAGAGAATCTAAGACGTCGATCTCCCCTAGTTCGAGGGCACTACTGGATCCCGGACGAGTTCTTGGTCGTTTCTTCTCCTGCCTCTTAGTCCTCGAACTCTGACGAACAGAAAGACGAGAAAAACATCCATGTTCGGTTACCACGATTTACCTTCTCCCGGTGTCTCTCAAATTAAACCATTTAAATTTAAGTAGGTGATGGGAAATTAAAGTTCAGCCACTCCTGACATTAAGTTAGAAATTATGTCAGAAATGAAAGACTAAATTCCTAATGTAGATTGATGTGTACGACAGAGGGACGTAGAGCAAGTAGGGAATCGGTCTGTCTTTTGTCCCTAAAGACCTGGAAAATGATCTGAATCAAAGCTTGCAAACAGCACTATAGTTAATTCATGCTGGTTGACATAGAATTGAACTCCATTTCAGACACATAGGTCCATGTAGAATAAAATACTGCATAAGGACAAACAGTATAGTACCGGACACACGATATGTCTAAACTCTGCCAGTATGGCAAACACACTGTGTCTCTTGCATGTTGCAATGTTTTTATTTAAGGAATGGTCCACCTCCCACTGTATCTCCCCCCCCCCCCCCCCCCCAAACTCACTTGTTTTCAGTTTGGATGTCTGCATGACAGGATGCAGGAACACAAACTAACAACTTAGGTTCACCAGTGCAGTCATAACATCATTAAGGCACACTAAAGCAGTACAACATAACAACATGCCTCAGATCAGTCCGACCAGACCAGTCCTGCATTCAGGACAACAGTACCATGTCTCACCTGGTTGAGGCCTAAAGGGGAACACCCCCCTGGTCTGTGTTGGCATCCTACTACTTCTGGGAAAGGAGCGTCCGTGACAGCCTCCACTTGATTCCACAGCTCATCAAGGACCTCCTCCTGACATCAGAATAAGACTCACGTTATAACTTGAAGTGATTCACATAACTCCATAATGTCTCACATGAATCAAGTGTCCTTCTGAGGATAGAATTGAGAGTGAGTACTTCTAGAGTGAGTAGTTCTAGATTGAATTGTTTTTGTTGTGGACTGAGTGTAGACATTAAGTGAACTCAGCAGATGACTTAGAGATCATTTGTAAAGCTCAAAAATATAAATCTTGACTTGAACATAATTTGTAAGAAGTAGAAAGAGTGGATTTAACACGCTTCATGGAGCTCTTTAAATTTTCTTTGCGCTACAAGCACAAAAATATACACCCCAAACTCCAAAACTCACATTTTGTCAAACCATGTCATCTAAAAGCCTCTTTGTCCAACACAACTTATATATTGAGAGTATAATTCATACTGTATCTTTGTTGTCAAGGATCCCCTCCTCTGGTAGAGCTCCTCTGTGCGGGGCTTGCAGGGATGGGGCACTGAGCACACAGACCTGCACACACAGCAGACACAGCTGCACAGTCCACTCCATTCTGATCCAGTATAGAGCCTGGAAATGGTCTGCACCTACTTTATACTCGCACAGCTAACTACTTCCAGATGAGAGTAAGAATGCCTTAGATAACATGCACACAAACACACAATACACGTACACATCTACACACAGTACAATTGACTGGTCAGAAAAAACTGACTTGATTGATTATTCCACGGGAACAGAACAACCCTGTTTTGAAATTCCACAGTAAGAGCAATTGCTCAACTGTTGCTCAACACTGCTTTTTGTAGATGTCATCGTCACATTATGATCACATTATTTGCAGACGGTCCAAGCGTGATCTCTTCTCCTCCACCTTCTCTGTCCCAAATTTGTGAATCAGAAAACTAAGAACTGCCAAGTGGTGGAGCTTCTCCAGAACATACACACAGTAGAGGTGGCAAGAGACACTGATGTTTTCATCAGTGTTTATTATACATCTCATCCCTGCTCTCTCTGAAGTGTGTCTATCTCATATGGTTGATGTCTGTTGAATATCTCACAGCCAATGAAGAGACGCACTTTCCGGAATTAAATTATCTTAGTGTATTTTTGGAATAAACACTGACTTCTCGGGTCTGTGAGGTAGGTGATTTCACACAGTAAATATGCACGTTGATGTGTATTTTTGTCGGCTGACTTTATTTTGCGTTTAACAAGCTATACAAGCACTCAAATTATGAATAACAAAAGAATTGCATGATACATCATAGCTTACTGCTGACACCCAGTGGTAGAAACAGAAATTACGTGCTGAATCTGGCAACCAAAGTAAATCATTTTCTGCCGAAGCTGATCTTCTTCATGATCTTTGTTAAATGCACTCCAAAGTCAGTTTAAAACTGCAAGACTCGTGAAAGGGGACACAGCAGTCAAAAACAACAGGAAACGAATGACGCTTATTAACGCTTCTAATGAAAGCAAAATACAGAGGGCACATGAACCCGGGACCTCTTGATCTGCAATCAGTTGCTCTACGACTGACCCAATATGGCGCATGCTGCTTGTCTAAGGTGAAACATCTTCAGAGGGAAGCTTCCGCCTGAGAGGATCTAAGACGTTGGGGTCAGGTGGTCCAGGACGAAGGGCACTACCGGATCCCGGACGAGTTCTTGGTCGTTTCTGCTCCTGCCTCTTAGTCCTGGAACTCTGACGAACAGAAAGATTAAATAAACATCCAGTAGCTGTACATGTTCGGTTACCACGATTTACCTTCTTCCCGGTGTCTCCCCCCCTCCCCCAAACTCACTTGTTTTCAGTTTGGATGTCGGCATGACAGGATGCAGGAACACAAACTAACAACTTCGGTTCACCAGTGCAGTCATAACATCATTAGGCACACTAAAGCAGTACAACATAACAACATGCCTCAGATCAGTCCGACCAGACCAGTCCTGCATTCAGGACAACAGTACCATGTCTCACCTGGTTGAGGCCTAAAGGGGAACACCCCCCTGGTCTGTGTTGGCATCCTACTACTTCTGGGAAAGGAACGTCCGTGACAGCCTCCACTTGATTCCACAGCTCATCAAGGACCTCCTCCTGACATCAGAATAAGACTCACGTTATAACTTGAAGTGATTCACATAACTCCATAATGTCTCACATGAATCACGTGTCCTTCTGAGGACAGAATTGAGAGTGAGTACTTCTAGAGTGAGTAGTTCTAGATTGAAAAAAATGTGAGTAGACTTTAAGTGAACTCAGCAGATGACTTAAAGATCATTTGTAAAGCTCAAAAATATAAATCTTTACTTGAACATCATTTATAAGTAGTATAAAGAGTAGATTCAACACACTTCATGGGGCTCTTTAAATTTTGGTTGCGCTACAAGCACAACAATATACACCCCAAACTCCAAAACTCACATTTTGTCAAACCATGTCATCTAAAAGCCTCTTTGTCCAACACAACTTATATATTGAGAGTATAATTCATACCGTATCTTTGTTGTCAAGGATCCCCTCCTCTGGTAGAGCTCCTCTGTGCGGGGCTTGCAGGGATGTGGCACTGAGCACACAGACCTGCACACACAGCAGACACAGCTGCACAGTCCACTCCATTCTGATCCAGTATAGAGCCTGGAAATGGTCTGCACCTACTTTATACTCGCACAGCTAACTACTTCCAGATGAGAGTAAGAATGCCTTAGATAACATGCACACAAACACGCAATACACGTACACATCTACACACAGTACAATTGACTGGTCAGAAAAAACTGACTTGATTGATTATTCCACACTGAGTTAATAAACTGGACTATTTTACTGGAACAGAACAACCCTGTTTTGAAATTCCACAGTAAGAGCAACTGAGTATTCCTGGTACTTTCATTGGCATGGAAGATCAATCAATAAGATCCTGAAAAGTTCATGAACCAGTGTATGATTGGTTTCTTAAATGTGTTTCTCTTGAGTTGTGCTTGCTGATACAGAGCCCAGGGCACCACCCAGTGAAGCCCAGACCTGATAAACAGCTCTACTGGAACAGTGCTGACAGCTGGAGCTGTAACATGTTTTCATCAGTGTTTATTATACATCTCATCCCTGCTCTCTCTGAAGTGTGTCTATCTCATATGGTTGATGTCTGTTGAATATCTCACAACCAATGAAGAGACGCACTTTCTGGAATGAAATGATCTTAGTGTATTTTTGGAATAAACACTGACTTCTCGGGTCTGTGAGGTAGGTGATTTCACACAGTAAATATGCACGTTGATGTGTATTTTTGTCGCTGACTTTATTTTGCGTTTAACAAGCTATACAAGCACTCAAATTATGAATAACAAAAGAATTGCATGATACATCATAGCTTACTGCTGACACCCAGTGGTAGAAACAGAAATTACGTGCTGAATCTGGCAACCAAAGTAAATCATTTTCTGCCGAAGCTGATCTTCTTCATGATCTTTGTTAAATGCACTCCAAAGTCAGTTTAAAACTGCAAGACTCGTGAAAGGGGACACAGCAGTCAAAAACAACAGGAAACGAATGACGCTTATTAACGCTTCTAATGAAAGCAAAATACAGAGGGCACATGAACCCGGGACCTCTTGATCTGCAATCAGTTGCTCTACGACTGACCCAAGATGGTGCATGCTGCTTGTCTAAGGTGAAACATCTTTAGAGGGAAGCTTCCGCTTGAGAGAATCTAAGACGTTGTGGTCAGGTGGTCCAGAACGAAGGGCACTACCGGATCCCGGACGAGTTCTTGGTCGTTTCTTCTTCTGCCTGTTAGTCCTGGAACTCTGACGAACGGAAGGATGAGACAAACATCCAGACATCCGGGTGTCAGAGGGTCTAACACAAAGGGGACCTCTGGATCCCGGACGATTCCGTGGTCGTCTGTTCCTTCGTCTAGTCTGCCTCTTAGTCCTGGAACTCTGACAAACAGAAAGATGAGACAAACATCCAGTACCTGTACATGTTCGGTTACCACGATTTCTCCCGGTGTCTCTCAAATTAAACCATTTAAAAGTTAAATAGGTGATGGGAAATTAAAGTTTAGCCACTCGTCAGACATTACGTCAGAAATGAAAGACTAAATTCCTAATTTTTAATTATTCTGATCATGTATTCCACTTCTGGATGGTGGCTGTGCCTTTATTCCCTTTTTCGTTTTGGAGTCAGTCTGTCTTTTGTCCCTAAAGACCTGGAAAATGATCTGAATCAAAGCTTGCAAATCTAACAACCATATTCCACAGCACTATTCAGCAACTGGTTCTTAAGTCAACATTTCCATTTTCTGACAGTTGACATGCAATTTAATTCAATTTCAGACACATAGGTCCACATAGAATACAATACTGACATAAGGACAAACACTACACTACAGGACACATATATGTCTAAACCCAGTGCAGTCATAACATCATTAGGCACACTAAAGCAGTACAACATAACAACATGCCTCAGATCAGTCCGACCAGACCAGTCCTGCATTCAGGACAACAGTACCATGTCTCACCTGGTTGAGGCCTAAAGGGGAACACCCCCTGGTCTGTGTTGACATCTTTCTACTTCTGGGAAAGGAGCGTCCGTGACAGCCTCCACTTGATTCCACAGCTCATCAAGGACCTCCTCCTGACATCAGAATAAGACTCACGTTATAACTTGAAGTGATTCACATAACTCCATAATGTCTCACATGAATCACGTGTCCTTCTGAGGACAGAATTGAGAGTGAGTACTTCTAGAGTGAGTACTTCTAGAGTGAGTACTTCTAGAGTGAGTACTTCTAGAGTGAGTAGTTCTAGATTGAAAAAAATGTGAGTAGACTTTAAGTGAACTCAGCAGATGACTTAAAGATCATTTGTAAAGCTCAAAAATATAAATCTTCACTTGAACATCATTTATAAGTAGTATAAAGAGTAGATTCAACACGCTTCATGGGGCTCTTTAAATTTTGATTGCGTTACAAGCACAAAAATATACATCCCAAACTCCAAAACACAAATGTTGTCATATGTCATCTAAATTTGTTATGCCTGTTGTGCCCTCTCCTTTTGTATGACCCAATATTAGATATTGAATTTGTATGAATTTGTCTGCTGCAAACCATAAAGGACATGAACAGTCAGGGCTCTCAGGTCTCACACATTCACCGTGAGACTCACGCCATACATTACATGTATGGTAATCTCACGCCACATTTCTGATAAAACCCTTAGAGTCCTGTACAGTGATGTTTGTAAATTGTTTTCTGGTGATCGACAATGATCTCATCGTTTTTTCTTTGAGTAAAGACTTGGAACCGGAGTACTGGTTTTTGTGACAACACAACTTATATATTGAGAGTATAATTCATACCGTATTTTTGTTGTCAAGGATCCCCTCCTCTGGTAGAGCTCCTCTGTGCGGGGCTTGCAGGGATGTGGCACTGAGCACACAGACCTGCACACACAGCAGACACAGCTGCACAGTCCACTCCATTCTGATCCAGTATAGAGCCTGGAAATGGTCTGCACCACTTTATACTCTTACTGATTTCTACACTGAGTTAAGTAACTATTATTTTACTGGAACAGAACAACACTATTTTGAAATTGCAATTGCTCAAATGTTGCACACCACCTCTGCTTTTGGGAGGTGTCATCGTTACATTATGATCACATTATTTGCAGACGGTCCAAGCGAGATCTCTTCTCCTCCACCTTCTCTGTCTTAAGTTTGTGAATCAGAGAACAAAAAACTGCCAAGGGGTGGAGCTTCTCCGGAACATACACACAGTAGAGGTGGCAATATACCTGAGTGAGCACCTGAGTGGCCCAGTAAACTTTACACTTTGGAGAGTGTAAGTTTGAGATGTGAACAGGAGAGGGATGAATGATCCAAAAGTGATGGCATACTCACATGTTACTGTTTTGTTGCTGCGATTCAAGTGGATACATGATTGGAATAATTTTAAAAAACGACAGGGAGAGAGAGAGTCAGAGAGAGAGTCATAGAGACATATACGTAGGGGGAGGGAGAGAGTGAGAGATCAACAGGATTCCACATAGGCCTACCATAGTCTTTAACTTTTGCAGGACAATTTAGACGCTGAGATTTGCCGTTTAGCTTAGAATGATTCTGGTAAGACTCCGATTGGTTGGCTAAGAAGCGCACGGTGCAGGTGTAACCAACTTATTTTCTTATTTTGATTCATAGCTACTGTACAAATGCGTGCGTTCTTTCGTAACGATATACAATGAAAATAAGCAGGATTTAACTAGATGTATTAGGATATACGTGATTAATTTCCCAATGATTTAAAAATTCGTGTCAATACGCACTCGGCAGCTGCTTTGCACAACACCAATCCGGAGAATTACCGGTGGGAGCTAGGCGACATTAGGCTCAGTGAGTATTAAACATTTTCACTGTAAATATCTCGGACAAATAGAGCAATGGTATGAAACTGCTGTTTTTTGCTAACGCTCCAGTTATGCTTTTAAAACCTTTTTTCCAACCATTTTAAGGTATGCAAGGTTATATTATTATTTAATCGGTCCATTTTACCGGTAAGGGATCAATGGGCAGCGTATGATCGGAGGGTTCTGCCATATTCTGCATAGTTCTGTATACCCTATTTGGTGCCGACACAAGCCTATAATTTTGGTGTGAAAGCCTGATATTAACATTTCATGTTCAGTTATTTTGAGAAGTGAGTAAGACGTATTTTCGGAAATCATTCCTCATTTTCATATAGCTATATCACAAAGTTCAAGTTCGTGCAATTTTATTAAAACGAACAAGCAGTGTTTGAATTGTTGGTTTAGCCTACACTATGATATAGAGTCTTGTTCAAGGAAGAAAAAGGTAAAGTCAAACCCAATCCAAGTCAGTGCTAGATTGTGTGGCTACAGTTATCAGGTTGAACTGGAGGACTTAACCTCCAGGTAAAGTTGTCACGATCCTCACCAAGCAGAATTGCTCATGTTTTAATCAGGGGTTTGTAAACCAGTGGCGGGTGTTGCTGGCTAAGTATGGCTACCTGAATAGTCAAGCCAGTGCAGTGCATTCAGGCTGAGAGTACGGTTGTCAAACATAACTATTTATTTAACTACATATACTACTTATTTTAAACATATATTTTAAGGCCTTTCTGCTATGATGGGACAGATTGAGAAACAAGAAAATGTAAATTTAGGAAACGTCTGGGGCTGGATTCGAACCCAGGCCCCTGCTGTAAGGCCACCGCTATATCATCATGTATATCGTCTACATTACAAAGGGTTCAGTGTGTTACTGTGTTAAGTTCTATCTCTACGACGACTAAAGGATATACTCCTTGTGGTTATCAGTGAAATCACAGAGCAAAAAGAACAAACAATTCATTTACATTTAGTCATTTAGCAGACACTCTTAGAGCGACTTACAGTAAGTACAGGGACATTCCCCCCGAGGCAAGTAGGGTGAAGTGCGTCATTTTGCACGGCTGGGAATCGAACTGGCAACCTTCTGCTTAATAACCCGATTCCCTAACCACTCAGCCATCCCCCCCCCCCCCCCCCCCCCCTTAAATTCGTGTTTGTCTCTCTTCCCTCACAGGCTGGCCTCATCAGAGTGGTCCTATCCGTCTTAGTGTTCGAGTGACAGCGTTTGACGGGTGAGTTAGCCATGGGTCGTAAGCTGGACCTGTCTGGTCTCACGGAGGACGAGACGGAGCATGTGCTGCAGGTGGTCCAGAGGGACATGAGGCTCCGCAAGAAGGAGGAGGAGCGCCTCAGGTGAGACACACACACACACACACACACACACTCATCTGTGAGGAGCGCCTCAGGTGAGACACACACACACACACACACACACTCATCTGTGAGGAGCGCCTCAGGTGAGACACACACACACACACACACACTCATCTGTGAGGAGCGCCTCAGGTGAGACACACACACACACACACACTCATCTGTGAGGAGCGCCTCAGGTGAGACACACACACACACACACGCTCATCTGTGTCTGTCTGTATCTGGTCAGTCAGACCATTTGTTTTGGACTATGAAGATGACAAAATCCCCTTTCACCTTCTCCTCATCTGAAGGTGGAGGGTACTAGTTCTTGAGCTCTGATAGAACATGAACAGTCCAGTGATCCAGTGTTCTAGGTCTGCATTGTTGGAAACCAACGGATGTTTCCCTTCCTGCCTCGTCTTTCTATTTTCCCTAAACAGGCGACAGGAAGAGCCAGCCCTTTCCTACTATGACTCATTTCCTTTCCACTTCCAGGGGCAGGGTTCAAGGGCCAGTCATACTTTATGTATAGATTCACACAACGTTTAAAGACCCTCCAGTATATGTCTTGCTTACTGGAAGATTTCTCTGAGGCTTCGAGGTTTTCTTTGCTTTTTGTCGTGTAAACTCTCGTCATACCATGGACACAATAGCAGGAAACTATTAGTGTGAGCGGGTGGCCATTTAGAGGTTACGAATAACACGATGATGTCTTTCTTGGCTGGTTAATGCAGACTTGTGTTCAGAGTTTCACTGCAGGCCAGCAAGCTAGCTGGAGAGTATTGAAAACCCAAGCCCAGCCATCACAGGGTGTTATTATTCCATTAGTTAACCAAAGATAAACACTGTGAAAATGGCTAATGGAACAGTAAGGAGATAAAGACAGTTATACACTTTTTAGCTGTTTATATAAATGTTTTCTGGTCATATCAGTCACTGCTTCTCACATTGCTTTCATTACTTCTGGCACCATTTTAGATAAACCCTTTCACAGAGTGGCAAACTCAACCCTAATTCCACTTGGAGAGATTCATGACCTGAATTCTGTATAATCTTGAACGCACTTGTTGTCTGCAACCTTTTCCAACCAGACGGTTGTCTTGCGTACCTCCGCGTGATATTCCGTCAGAGGTGATTACGTCCATTTGATTACCGGGTGCTTACCAACAACTAATCTGGGTTTTGTTTCCAATGTAGAACCACTTTTGCAAAACAAAATGGGGAAGTCGGGGAAATCGTCACGTCACTTTTTTCTTCCCCCAAAAAACACACCTATCATTTCCTCACACACACACACACTCAGAAAGACATAGCTATCCTTGCTCCCACCCCAAACACACACACATACACACTCACTCACTCACTCACACACAGACTCACTCATACACACACCACACACACACACACTCCAAAAGCTCAGCTCCGGCACCTAGACTATTGTAAAAGCGTCATAGGACTTGTGTCTCTCATAGCATGCAGCAACCTGTCCCCTCCTCAGTCCATGTGGTGCTGTGTTTCTATAGCAGAGGGTAGAGCAAGACCCCTTTCTCAGTGACTAGACACGCTGGCCATAACCTTTATAAAAACAACTTGTTGTTCAGATTTAACATGGTAACTGGTTGGTTACCATGTTATGGTGAGCAACGTGGTCACTTAGCAGTGGACAACAGTCATTTGGCTCCTGATGTTGTATATGTATGTTAATATGTTCAACTGATCTTGTGATGTATGTAATGTAGGCCACTGGCAGTGTTCCATATGCTTAAAGCTAACTCTCTCTCAGCTAATACCCCTCAGCTGTGTGATTATATGGGCTTAAAGATATGGAATTAAAGATGATGCAAAGAAAGGCTGTTTCTGTAAAATCAGGCAAAAATGTTGGGGTCATTTTCAGCCAATAAAATTACTGTGAACCAGCTAGCCCAGTCCACAGAAATGTTTTCTGAACTTTGGTGCACTCTGGATTGTGTAGTAAACGATGACCTTGTGAAAAGGTCATCGTTGTAAATTCGAAAAGTATTTTTTTAAACTTTATATTGTTCTCTAATTTCAACGTTCATTGACTGGAAAAAGGAGCATTAGAATACTATCTTTGCATATTATGTCATTACGCAATCTTTGTTTACTTAAGCCTTTTATTTTTTTCTGCTCCTATTTAATCTGACAAGATTATCCAGTGCCCTGGTCTCTCTCTCTCTCTCTTTAGCCCCCCCCCCTCTCTCACTCACTGACACACTCTTCCTTCTCTCATCCCTTTTTTTCTTCTTTTTCTTCTTCTCATAATCCCTTCCTCTCTCCTCACCTATTGAGGTGTCTTCTCTCTGTCTGACTGGTCTCTCTCCTCCCTATTGAGGTCTCTCTCTGTCTGACTGGTCTCTCTCCTCCCTATTGAGGTACTCTCCTGTCGACTGGTCTCTCTCCTCCCTATTGAGGTCTCTCTCTGTCTGACTGGTCTCTCTCCTCCTATTGAGGTCTCTCTCTGTCTGACTGGTCTCTCGCTCTCCCATTGAGTCGTAGGGCCGATGAGACTTGCTCTAGATAAACCTATGGGGCTTCGGATCTGGACCCTGAGCGCAGAGAGTACTCCAACTCGCGAACACTGAGATCACGAAGATCAGGGACTCTCTGCTGTAGTGCCGCCTAGCGGATGTCTGGATCGCGTTGACATACGGTGAGCGGGAGACTCGCCTAGGTAGGTTTGAGGACCTCTCCATGCTGTCTGATGGAGGTACTAGAGTTCCTCCCCCTCCCCGTGCTCCGCAGAGATCGCTGACGCAGACGAGTTAGAAGGGAGAGTAGGTGGACCTATTAAGCTCTTTGTATCGCACACTCGCCGATGATGCACGGATGATGAAGAGAGGATGGGTGCGTCTCTGCACGCTGTGTTGCTCTTAGAGGAGCTGTGCCTCTATAGCCTGTCTGCCAGAGAGCATGGTACTCGATCTAGCCATTCCGAGCCACTATTGAGGATTGAGATGGATGCAAAACTTTTGAAGTGCTCTCATCCTGTTGCGACTTGATCTCTCGAGGTTCTCTCTGGCGACTGCTCGGCACGTACTTTAGATCGGTGCTTTCTACATGTCACTAGTCTGATATAAGAGGTACTCGTACGCCGAGCTTACATTGCACCTACCCAGTTATTGAGGACTCTCTAGGCACTGATCAGATAAACTGACTTGGTCTCTCTCCTCCCTATTAGAGGTGTCGCTCTCGCTGTTCTGCATTGGTTCTGTCTCTCCTCCTATTGAGAGCGGATCTACTCTCCCAGATGCCAGATCTGATATTGGGTACAACTCTGCTGATGCCCTTCTCCCGATTTGAGGTACTATCTTGACGTTCTTTAGACATGGATGAATGACTGCGTATTCTAATCTCATCCTCTCTTCCTTTCACCAGATGCCTCACTTATGTGAGGCATTCTCTATCTACAAGCGTTGGAGTCAGACGTTTAAATCACATCGGTTGTGCATCTCTGCCAAACTTATTTATGTATGCCGTATCTTCTCTACTTCTGTCACTGCAACACGCGTACTTGTCACTATTTATGAATTTGTAGTTTCATTGTATTGTTTTATTACGTTTTTCTCTCTCCTGTTATTATGACTTATTGCGTGTACCATAGCAGTGGTCTATTCGAGTGACACTTGTAGATGTGACTCTCGGCCTGGGTCTCCTGAACCACCTTTTGGATCTGCCTCTCCTAAGATCCAGGCTATTTTCGTTACCCTAATCACCAGCGATTGCTGATGCACCTGATAGGCTGTCACAGTGTTAATTGGCGTGTTTCCACTGGGCTACTCGGCAGTTTGATAACGGATGCTGGGGGGTCAATTACAGAGACTGGAGCACGTATCGAACCTGTGACTGGAGAGCTAGATATAGAGGTACTGCGAACAATACGAAGATTCGGAAAGATCATATCGTGTCGTAGAGCAATAAATAGAGACAAGAAATAAGGGAAACACATGACTTCTGTTTGAGGGAGATAGATCTCTCTCTTTGTCTTCTCACTCCTGCGCAAGTAGTTGCGTGGTGAATTTGAGAGAGAGAGAGATACTAGTAGCACAGAGTCAAGGTGATGAGCCAGTTGACTTTTGTTTTTTTGGAGTAGATCATCTGAGAAGTTACTGCATAAGCAGATCGCGTCATGTAAGAGAAATGGCTGAGGTTTAGAGGGATGTAGATTGAGAGTTGAGTAGATGATGATGATGATGACCATGGTGGAGAGTGTTATAGCCTTGTCGGGAGGTGGGGGGACGGGGAGGGGGGGCACGCGTGTTAGGTATTAGGCAGCACAGTACCAAGGTATTGGAGACACTATTTTGGTATGTTAGAGGATTAGTGGAAAACAATCCTTGTGAAGTGCAACGAGCTGTAATTGTCAGTAATTATTGTTTTGCCTACTGGGGATGTTATATCGTCACTACGTAGACATCCGAAAAGCTAACGTATAGCATCTCCACCGCAGAGTCTGTCAAAGTGACTATCACTAAGTGTTCTCACCTTTCATATACACAAAACAAACTAATGATGAGTTACCACTACATTACTAGAAATACACAAAATATGACACTATTTAGGGAGTGTGGAAAAAATCACCAATTTACCTCGCTCTCTATAGTTGTTGACCTATTTTACCACTCAAGCATAATTTCTAGCCCAAAACAAATTGCAGTGGTCTGTTCCCCTCCACGTCACCTTGACTTCCACTCCTTTTCTGTTGTTCTGTAGTTTTTTAGATCCTCCTCCCATTCCCTCCCGATGAGGTCTCTCCTCCTGTCTGACAAGGTCTAGCTATATAAACTACTACTACTTACGAGGTCTCTACTCTCTGCATCGTTAGCATACTGGCCTAAACCTGCTGTCTAGCCTCCTACCTCCCTAATGCATGGTCTAACCAGCTTCAGTACACGAGATGGATGACGTAAGACCTCAACTGAAGGCTAAGCGAGAGAGATAGGGTCTCTAGACACGCCGGATCCCGAGCCCCGCCGAGCACTGGGTGAATATGAGACTGAGCAGAGAGGCACCAGTCGAGCAGCGCGAGCGGCAAGGAGTAAATTTTGTTATCTCGGGACCAGGCTTGAGCCCGCTTGTGACGTCATAGGTCTGCGCCTCCAACGTTGTCTGCCTAACCCTGTCTCTGACTTGAGTCCACACCTCGCTCAGAGCCCTCTCACACCACCCGGCTGTTGCTCCTTCTACGTTACATTCCATAGCTGTCCTTCTTTCCCCTCTAATGACCTCTTCCCTCCCATGACTCTCCGGTCCCCCCACCGATATATTGAGGAGCTTCGTGAGACTCGGATAACAAGGCTGGTGATGTGGAACGGGGGTCGGCGGCATCAACAGGGGAAGAGGAGAGGGAAACACGCCTGAGAAGTGTGAGCACGACAACGAGTTGTACAGACACGAGACTTTGAATCTGTCGGCATATAAATCCAGTAGTGTTGCAAGCCTACAGGGGGGCATAGAGCCACCGTTCTCCAATAGGGCAGGAGAGGTAGAATGAGGCTCGCGCCCCCGGTTGTCCCGAGTTCCCGTGACCCGGTGTTGGTAGCCTGTGACTCCAGTGTGTGTGAGGCACAGCCACGCCTCCCAAGAACAAGGCTGCTGCTATCATCAGCACATTCGCAACAAGCTGTTACTCTGTTTTTAGGTAGAGTCCCTGGCTTGGACGACACTTCTTGATGCCACTTAC
>CM042854.1:3669569-4044569 GCA_023658055.1 Thaleichthys pacificus
AGATTGAGGCTTCAAGGCACCACTGTGGGGAAGAGGCAGGTCAGGAGTGTGGATGACCCAGCGTCTGGGGCCAGCGATCCTGCGATCCTGCGTCCAGCTCTAAGTCTCCTTATCTAGAGAGTCAAAGAACACAGTTGGCGAGGTAAGTAAGATTGTGAGGTTTTCTTACAATAATGACAACAGTGTTCAATATCAAACGTTTCAGTGAATAAGTACACCTTTGAGTGGCGGAGCTGGCAGTCGCCTCCTGAATTGTCGAGATGAGTCCAGGGTTTGTGGCTGCAGAGTTTGGAACGATAGGATTCATGATAAATTGCAATGAATACGTACAAATAATGACTGTAAGATGGTCAGTTGTATTAAGTTTGGCTTGGATGGCCTACTTGGGTCTTGGGTTTGACGAAGCGGGTCTGAGGTATCACGTCGAGGCCGGCGTTCTTCAGAGCTGCGATCCTCGCCGCGATGTCCGACACCTACGGGTACGGCACAGGCAGTGTTACGAGGGCGATGGAGAAAGGCAATCTAAGAAGGAGCTCTCCAGAGATGCGGCTCTGTTGACATCCTAGACGAGCACACCTGGAGCTCTGACTGCTGCACCTGGGCTGCGGCCGAGGCCACCTGGTCCTCCAGGTAAGCCAGTTCGTTCTCAGAGGTGGCGGCACTGACGCCCCTGGCACACTCCTCCAGGTCCCCCAGCTCTGCCTCCAGGCCATACACTGTCCCCGCTGCCACATACACCTACACAAGGCACAGTCAGTGGACGGTTTACAGTTGACCTTGAATCGAACCGGCAACCTTCTGATTAATAGCCCGATTCCCTAACCGCTCAGCCATCTGACCCCTTGTCTTACGTTCTCCTCCAGCCTGCCCAGCTGCTCGTCCAGTTTCTTGGTGTCGGTGTTGGGGGGCAGCTGGGGGGCAGCTGGGGGCTGGTCGCTGCCCTCCATCCCCTGAAGGAGCTCCTCTGTAGCGTTCAGCACCTTCAGCACCTCGGTGGTGATGCTGCGCAGGGACACCGCCGAGTACCTCTGCACACACACACACACACACACATATACACATACACACATACACACATACGCTGTTAGTACTGTTGCATTTTTGGAAGAGGTTCAGAGAGGTAAAGAACTTGAATTCTTACATTCTGTATCTCTTCTGGAGACAGTAAGTCCCCCTGAACAGAGGGGGCGCTGTCCTGTAGCTCTGTAGGCCTGTTGTCCTCCACTTCTTCCTCTCTCTCCTCTGTATTCTTCCATTTATTCTTATTGTCGCTTTCTCCAAGAGCTTCTTCTTCCTCCCTCTTTGCCAGATTTCTGTCACTTCCTTCCGCAGTCCTGTCCTCTTTCTCCTTGTCTTGTTTTTCCTCTCTCTCTTCCTCCACCACCTCGACCCTTTTAAATACAACTCTGTACGTTTTGTCATCCTCGGTCTCCTGAGAAGTGTCTTTGTCGGCCATTGCTGATATGTCTTTGATTCTCTTCTCTGTATTCTGCTGTTCTGCTGTTTCCTGCGTCGACTCAGGCTCCATCCTTTCCTTTTCTTTACTGTCCTCCCCCTTTTTTCTCAAAACATTCTCTCCATCCAAAACATTCTCTCCATCCATGACATTCTCTCCGGACAGATCCACTATGTCTCTCTGTCCCTCTGACCAAACTGCCATCTCGCGAGTTTCTTCGACAGAGACGCGGCTAGATTCTGTTTCTCTGCCCACCTTGTCCCCCTCGTCCTCCTCCGCTTCTCCTTCATCCGTCCTTCCTTCCGTGTCCTTGTGTCTCTCTCTCTCCGACTCTGCGTAGGTGTCTATCTCCCCTTCCAGCTCATCCAGGGCCGTCGCTATGCTGCTGATGATCCTGTCAAACTCCATGACTCCCTCCTCGCTGACTGTTCTCCACAGCTCAGGCCTTTCCTCCCAGGGGTCTCCCGCCTCAGCCGCCTGTCTTTCCTCTCTCTCAGCCGCGGGGGCTCCTCTCATGCTCGCGCGCCCTTCGTCCGTGTGTCCGTGTTCTGCTCTTGGGAGACTTTCTCCTTTTTGGGTTGAGGATTTGTCTGTCTCATCTGACTCGTGTGTTTCTTCTTGTTTTTCCCGTCTTGCGGCCAGGTCACCTCTCATCTCCTGCTCTCTCTCCACAGGTGGGTGTCCACGTCTCGTGTCCTTCTGGTCTGAGTCCATCGCCCTCTCTCCGTCTTCGACCTTGTCCCCGTCGTCAAAGTCAAACAGCCCCACGTCCAGTTCTCCGATGCTGTCTCTCCTCTCCTCCCTCTTCCCTCGGCCTCTCTCTTCCTCCGTATTCCCCCCCGTGAACCAGAGCCTCTCCCTGTCCTTCCTCTCTTGCTCCTTCTCTTCCTCTCCCATCCTGTCCAGCTCGTCTTCTGTCGAGGAGAACTGAGAAGCGCTCACGAGACTTGCCAAGTCTCGGACTTTAGAAGCCAGCTCCTTCTTCTCTGCCTCCATCTCCCACAACGCCCCTTCTTCCAGGAGCTCCTCGCTCCCCCCGCCTCCCCCCTCCCCGCCCTCCTCTCCCTCCGACTCCATACCCGCTCTGTCCGACTCGTCCTCCGTGGAGGAGCACTGGGAGGCGTCCACCTGGTTAGCCAGACGGTAAAGTTTCGACCTCATCTCCTCTTTCTCCCCGTCCCCCCCTCGCTCGCTCCCCTCCTCCCCCCCTCGCTCCATCTCTTCCTCGCTGAGACCTACTCGATCGAGTTCGTCTTCGGTCGACGAGAACTGGTTGGCCCTGGCTTGCCTGGCCAGCTCACGTAGTTTGTAGGTAAGTTGATCTGCGGTCCCCTGCCTCTCCTTCAGGCTCCTCGGTCATCTCTTCATCCCTCTCTTCTTCCCAGTCGCCCTCGCTCCTTCCCACCCGGTCCAGCTCATCCTCAGTTGATGAGAACTGTGTCACGCTGGACTGAGCGGCCAACCTGCACAGGTTGAACATCATCTCTTCCTTCTCGCTTTCCCTCCCTCCTCTCCTTTCTTCCATAACCTCGTCCATTTGCCCTCTCTCCATATCTACATCCGTGTCCTCTAATCTTCCGTCCTCCACTTCCTGTTGCGCTCCATGCCTCTCTTGTGTGTTCTCTCTCCCCTCATCAAGCCAATCCTCTGGGGGCTGATTCCCCCTCACTCTGCCGGACAGCTGTCTCAGTTTGACGTTCAGTTCTTCATTCATTGTGGCAGCTTTAGCTGCTGACCCATCCGTGGTCTCTGTAAGCCCCACCTCGGGGTCAAGCGGGTCAGGGGTCAGGGCACCAGAGGTCAAACCATCGGAGGTCAAGGTGTCCGGGGTGACTGCATCAGAGACATAGCTAGACTGGCTCTCCTTTTTCCCAGCATGCTTTTTCACCAGGGCTTCCAGTAGCCTGGTGCTGTACTCCTGTTGGAGAGGTAGAATACCTTACAGTCTACATAAACAGTGTACATGAATACACTTATTATATCACCAATATTACTAGAGATGTCCCCATAACATCACTCATTGTTTAGTATGCATCAGTATTTTGCCTTTCAGAAATATGACAAATATGTTTTTTGGTGAGTTACTCCCTGAAAGGTGCAGAAATCTAAGAATGTTCTTCTAGATCTTACCGGCACGGAGGAAGAGAGGGACGCCTGGTCCTTCTTAGTCCTCTTCTTCTTCCTCAACCTCCTGCCCCTGTTTACCTCCAGCTCATCCGCCCCACTGCTCTCCGGCCCCTCGGGGTTAAAGTTCACGTCGATGACGCTCCGTCTCCGGGGCGACGCTGTGCCGGTGCGCCTGTGCTCGATGGGAACCTTCCTCTTCAGCAGGGAGAGCATGGACTTCTGGGACTTGGAGTTCTTGCCTTCCTCGGAGTCTGAGAGGAGGAGGGCGCCAGAGTTCATCTTCCTGCGGATCTCCAACAGGGCGGCGCCCCAGGCGCCCTCGGCCTCCTCGGTGTCGGAGCCCATCTCGTCGTAGGCGGAGACCACCCCGGACTCCCTCTCCAGGACGCTGTAGACCAGGCTCTTCCTCTTAGTGAGCAGGCTGGGCCGGGACAGCTGGGTGCTCTGCAGGGCCATCCAGTTACCGTCAGGACTCTTCAGCACTGAGGATGCAGGTCAGGATGCAAACAAACACACACACAGACAGACATTTACAAACACATACACATCCATACGCAGACAGCCATGTACGGACACACACAGGCAGACAGACAGACAGAGACTTCAGCCAACATAATATTGTTCGAAAAATCTTTTAACAACATTATAAAAGTACAATGTTTCCAGGCCTAGCAGGGAGGCATTTCGTTTCGTCACTAGCTTGTTTGCAAAGGTGATAGTTTGGTGTACTCAGGATCTTACTAGAGTTATCCAGGCGGTCTACACTCTTCCAGTTAGTGATGGCAGCCCCTCCCGCCTCCTTCTTCAGCCCCTGGGAGGGATCCTGCCCTGACAGCAGCTCTTCAGGGCTCGTGTCCAACAGGGAAAAGGCAGAGTGGGACCTCTGCAGAAACACAGAAATGTTTTTAACTTTATGACCTTTTAACATCTACTGTGTGGTATGTGTAGTCCTGTACCGCCTTGGTAATAGTACAGGAGCTGTTATACTAATAGCCAGTAGGGGCCAGTATGTTTCAACAAATGCTTGCCTCGAGATGGAATTTCTGCATGCATGTCTATCATGTAAAATGTTCCACAAACACACAACTTAGACACAGACACACAGACTAACAAAGACTTTGAGGGCGCTGGGGGGCTGGCCGCTGGGGGCTGGCCGCTGGGGGGCTGGCCGCTGGGGGGCTGGCCGCTGGGGGGCTGGCCGCTGGGGGGCTGGCTGCTGGGAGGGGCAGCACACTGCTCACTGCTCTGCTCAGGGGGCCAGTCCAGCTCTGGGTTCCCCTCTGACAGGTTCCTCCTCCTCTGAATGACCTGAGAAGGAGAGGACACAGTGGGTGGTGTGTTTGTTTTAGGAGGATGGGGGGGGATAGGGGGATAGGGGGTGAGGGGGGTGGAGTAGGATGGGGGGTGAAGGGGATAGGGGGTGAGGGGTGAGGGGGGTGGAGTAGGATGGGGGGTGGAGGGGATAGGGGTGAGGGGGGTTGGAAGGGGATGGGGGGAGGTTGGGGGTTTTACTTTCAGGAAATGGGCGTGATTAGAAACAGCAGACTTGTTATCACAGTAAAGTAAGATATTAATAAATATAATAAATAATGTGACAAAACTTTGCTTGACCTCTGTCAAATAATTGCTACTGGTATTAGACAGCAGCATTAGGCAGCATTATGTCTGACACTTACATTTTGCACAATTGTTTTGGCCAGTTCCTCAATGAGCTCCTGTCTGTGCAGCTGCAGGTAATTAGCTTCATTCTGCTTCGCCTGGCGAGAAAAAAACGCAACACTGAATAGTTTGTTTTAATACACGCCTGCTGTTTTTAATTTGTGAATAACAGTCACTTGTGTATAATTACATGTATGTGTAAATATTTGTGTCTTAAATGTTATGTTACACTGCTGTACTTCCACAGTGTTCCAGAAGGGATGGATGGAGAGAGAGAGAGAGAGAGAGAGAGAGAGAGAGAGAGAGAGAGGAGAGAGAGAGAGAGAGAGAGGAGAGAGAGAGAGAGTAGAGAGAGAGAGAGAGAGAGAGGAGAGAGAGAGATGAGGAGAGAGAGAGAGAGGAGAGAGAGAGAGAGAGAGAGAGATAGGAGAGAGAGAGAGAGGGGGATATCCATCTAGACACAGTTTTGAGCCCACTAATCTGGCAGAGATGCCATCATTACTGCGTACCAAATCATTCTAACAGCCAAGAGAGCTGCTAATGCCGGTCCTGAAACGTGCATTACAGAGACGACAGACTACGACAGGCTTTAACTCTATCCTGCAGTGCTGTACAGTACAACATGTCCTATCTTCAGAGTTCAATCTATAGCGTTGCTTCTCCGGAATAAGACCACACAAAGGGGCAGTGAGGGATTACTGCATGCATGTTCAAACGTACACAAGCCCCGTACTCGAGTTAATCTCCACTGAACCAAACTGTACGAGAGAATAAATCAGGACTGAAAGACTGGTCGCGTCTGTTCCCGTCATGGAACTAATGGAGGAGATTTCCTAGATAGAAACAGCAACTCACAAAGCTGACGTGCAGATTGGAGTGTTTCACTGTATACAGTTTGTAATATTACACTACACTGCAAAACAGCAGCCAGAAGTCAAAAGTATGGGAAGGGACCTTTTGATAGCTCCAATGCAGTGCGCTGTGAAACCGACAAATTCTATGATTAAAGGGTCAAAATTGACAATAACATCTCGTTTTATTAAAGGGATCCCCGTATGCACCATTAATGCCGTGGCCTTTGGGTGAACTTGCTGATAATCTTTACTAAGTGTTCCTGGATTTCCATAATCTGATATATGTGTAGATGTATAACGATGAGAGAACTAGTAGGAGAAGTGGAGGTCATTTCAGAAACATATTAAAGGACTTCTGGGTAACAGGGGAACATGCATCTCTGTACTGAGTCCATCAGGCAAGGATAGATTAAAGTAGACAGGCTGTTTATAAGGCTCTGGAAAAAAATGAGAGATCACTGCACCTTTTTCTTTCATTTTTTTAAAAGTCTAAAAGATTTAACTAATTTTGAGTGAGGAACAGAAGGGTAAGATTTGCAGTGGCCTCTTAACTATTACCCTTCTGTTCCTCACTCAAAATTGTCCTTCTCGACTTTTTAAAAAATGAAAGAAAAAGGTGCAGTGATCTCTCTTTTCTCTAATTCTTTCCAGAGCTGTGTATCTTTGCTATAGCACAACAGGAGAAATAAACCCAAATGTAATAATGTAATATAAGATAACACACAGTATATAGTAATCATACAGTATATTACCTGGTTGTCAGTGTGGAATTCAGCCTTTGAGATGGCTTCATCTATGGCCTCCTCTGCCACCCTCATTGCCACCGTCAGGGTCTCTGCCATGCTGTGATCTGGGGGGAAGACACAAACCATTGTTTGGCGTTTGGATTCATTTCGCTTTATCGACATTGGAATTTGTCTGGGCACTGGCAAACTGGCAGGGGTGGGCCACGTTCCCATCAGGACTGACATTGTATTTAATTTATGTCCACCCTTCAGTCACTTATCTTGTCAGTGCATTGGACTAGGGAGAGGGATTGGTTTGTGCGTGTGGTGCGTGTGTGTGTACTGTATGGGTGTGTACAGTATGTGTAAGTTGCAGATGGGTTGTGTGTGTGTACAGTCTGTTTAACTATTCATACTTCTGCTCAATCATTCAGTGAGTCACAGTGCTTCACTGGGGACTGGGCAGAGCTGGGCTGGACTATGGGGAGCCAATGAGAGCCTATTGGTTCAGAAGGATTAGTCTGCTGGAGCGAGATCGCTGCATAGCTTGATCTCTCACGGCCAACGTTTGATAATGTGATGCAGTACTCTTCCCAACCACAAGGAGGTGGCAGCAGTTTGTGCAGCTCGAGTTTGTTTGTTTACGTGAACTGTGAAAGTTTCATCATCAAACAAACAGCTGTGTTTATTCCTTACTTGTTTTTTGTTTAGTTTTTTTCTTAGCAGAAACCCACCTTCACTTTGTCGGTAAAATGTTGAGTCGCTGCCACATATACTGTGGTCATTGCCAATGCTCTCCTCGTAGGTGCTGCCCTCTACAAACACACACACACCACACATACAGAGGGGGTAGACAAACATGTTCAAAGGTAAGATAGTAAAAAAGAGGGACATTGAAGCTGTTGATTGCTACTTAATTAAAAGACAGTGATCCCTGGAACAAGCTGTAGGGCAAAACGTGATAAAACATTTTTTGTTATTGCTGTTGCAGAAATGGTTTGTCGTGAATATTTTTGGCATGCATAAAATTTGGTACAGTACTTGTATCTAACATTTACATTTATTCATTTAGCAGACGCTTTTATCCAAAGCGACTTCCAAGAGAGAGCTTTACAAAAGTGCATAGGTCACTGATCATAACAACGAGATAGCCCCAAACATGACAGGAAGGTTTAGCCTGGGGGTCAACTTCTAGGTTATACTCCACGCTGAGCTCATTTCTTCTCACATAAATATGAGCACAATGCTGTGATTTGAGGCTAAAGTCCCTGACTCAGAAAACTGTGGCCTTGCGTATGGTATTAGGCAGCATTATCCCCGGGCTGGGGCAGGGGAAGGGCAGGTCCAGATCTGGGGCGGGGGAAGGGGAAGGGCAGGTCCAGATTACAGGACCTCCATGGGGACCATTTTAAAGGGCAAAGATGTGAGTTCAACACAATGAAATGGTCTTTGAAAATGATTGAGATCAACTCTATTCACGACATACTAGTTTAATCGAGAACTATTTATATTTCAAGCCGTATTCAAGCTAAGTTTATGATAAAAAATTCCTGACAGTCTGATGGTGGAATATGAAGAAGACTCAACTGAATCATCTTCTTCAAGCACACAGTCTCATGGTGACATAACTGTGTGGGACTAACTCAGAAGGGAAACAGAAGTTGACCTATCTGAAATGGAAGCTGTGTGTCCAGGCCAGATTCATGACATCACTGGGAGTCTTGACCATGACTTTGTTGTGACTCCTCAGAACAGGTTGTCAGGGGTTAAGCCAGCTCGCTAGGCAGTGACATCAGACTGTGGGTCTGTCCCTGTTGATAGGATAAGTCCTTCCCCAGCTATTAAAGGTCACCGCAAAGGTCAACTAGACTCTGATGTAACTTTGAACCCACCTAGGGAACAAAAATCACGCTGGGTACACACAAACATACACGTACACACACACACACACACAAGCAGACACTGCAGTTAGAACACCAGTAGTTTACACTTGTGTGATCAAATTCATGAGTACCCCTGCATTCCCTTCAGCTTCTTCCTGTCTAATGTTCATCTGTGGACTGCACTTCCCCCAGGTTGCACTGAAGTCAGTGTGATCCAGTCAAGACATCAGCCCTCTCTGTACTGGAGCACACAGCTGCTCGCCCGTACCTAACAAACCCTGCCTGACATTAAAGCTGGACCTCTACTCTGTGGCCCGCAGGCAGGCAGTCGACTGTCAAAAACCCAAGGACGCATGGAAAAGGCTGTTAAACACAATATAGCACAGCATCTGAGAATGTACTTGTGTGTGTGTGTGTGTGTGTGTGTGTACTTGTGTGTGTGTGTGTGTGTGTGTGTGTGTATGTGTGTTGTGTGGTGTGTATGTGTATGTGTGGTATGTGTGTGTGTATGTGTGTGTGTGTGTGTGTGTGTGTGTGTGTGTGTGTGTGTGTGCTCTATCATGGGTTGTGTCTCATTGTTCCTGTTCCTGAGGGCAGGTCAGATCTCCGTTGTAGGGTCTGGAGATGTCTCGGGGCAGGTTGACTCACCAGGCACCCACTATAATGTCAACTAGTCCAAACTGACATGTCAGCACCTATTATTATCTTGTTAGGTTATTTATAGAGTTAAATCATTCACGCTGTACTGTATTTAAAACCCTTTGTAAAATTCACATTACATTACAACTCAAACTGCGTTTACGTAATACTAACTATTTTGTGGTACTGTTGTTATTGAGAATTTAGGACACACACACACTAATGATACAGTACTGTAGCTTTGCCTCCCTGCTGCGTATTACTCGTTGTTTAGGCCCAAACATTTAAATACTTCCTAAGTTACACCAGCCTGTTTAATCTGCTGAAGTTGTTTTGTGAAATGACAGCCTGCCTCTGCTTAATCCTGCTTTTTTTCCCCTCTCTGTGTGGTTCAGGGTACCAGAGGGAGAGAGGGAGAGAGGGAGAGAGGGAGAGAGAGAGAGAGAGAGAGAGAGAGAGGGAGAGAGAGGGAGAGAGAGGGAGGGAGAGAGAGAGAGGAGGGAGGAGGGGGGAGGAGGGGGGAGGAGAGGAGTGAAGAGGCTGTTTGGGTACACACCAGGGATCATCCCACAAAACAACCAATCAATACGACATATTTCTCCGCTTGTCCTACTAGCTGACATCATGTAAAATAACAATTACCATAGCTAACATTATCCACAGCAATATTGCTATACAGTACCCTGTCTTATCTCAACACCATGACAAACCATGTCGTTGTAGCATTAGCATTAGTTGTAGCCTGTTACCTGTTAGCTCAGCTAGCGTCCCATGCTCTGCAAGGTGTTTCCTGTACAGGGTCTTCAGCACCTTGGCACTGCCAAACCTCTTGAAGCGACCCTTAACATTGTTGTAGTACCACTCCAGTGAGCGGGTCTTCAGTAGCCTGGGAAGACATTGAAGGGCTGGTTGAGACGTGAGGCGTAGCTATGTGGGTGGAGTGACTGAGGAGATGTTTTATTGAGACAAGATGGAAAGATTACAGAGGGGCAAATCTGTGCAACAACACACACACAGACAGTCTGAGAGAGAGAGAGAGAGAGAGAGAGAGAGAGAGAGAGGAGAGGAGAAGAGAGAGAGAGAGAGAGGAGATGAGAGAGAGAGAGAGAGAGAGAGAGAGACACACACATACACCAGCTCTGCAGGGGACAATTAGAGTAAATTAATGCCAGGATCGTATCTCCATGGGGTAGTGTGCAACCGCACACTCACCTTCGATTTGGCGAAGGGGAACAACACCCTTAAGCTACAGCACACACACACACACACACACACACACTTATATAACACATCTGAAAGCAATCTGCATATCTGTCACTCAACACATTCTTCTGTCCTACTACCCTATCAGATGACATCACTCCAGTACAAGTCTGTAGTAATACGCAGATTTCAACATGATTTCATCCTGCACGTCTGTGAGTGTGTCACAGCATGTCATGACTTAAGAACCTAGAACAGGGATGTGTGTACTGATAGGCATGACACAAGCACAACAGCGTGTGCATCATTCCAATATGGACCCGGCCGCATCTAGAAACCCTACCAGGACATTTCCACAGACTGATACCACGCTAGTACCCACACCACACAACATGACTTCCTGTCCTTATCTCACCTTGACAGTGCACCAGCTCAGACTATCTCTCTCTCTCCTACTCTGTCTCTCTCTGTCTCTCCTACTCTGTCGCTCTCTCTCTCTTCTACTCTGTCTCTCTCTCTCTCTTCTACTCTCTCTCTCTCTCTCTCTCTCTCTTCTACTCTGTCTCTCTCTCTCTCTCTGCCTCTCGCCTTCCCATGTCATCTCTCCCTAACTCTCTCTCTCTCTTCTCTGATTACGAACATAATAATCCTCGAATCGATAACGAGTCTTCTTTTACCCGACATCCAAGAAATAACACTATCTGCATCTGCACATCTGTATGTCAGTTTATGGCAATCCTGAGACAGCCACCAGTCTGGATGAAGAGTGATGGATGGAGAGAAAGAAGGCCAGAGAGAAGAGAGAGGGGCATATGTGGTTACGGGTAGAGCAGACGCGTTTCTGTTGTAAGTAGAAACAGCCGGACTAGACGGATCCCTCATTGGACTCCCTCATGAGGGGGTCAGATGGCTGAGCGGTTACGGAATCGGGCTATTAATCAAAAGGTTGCCCGTTAGATTCCTGGCCGTGAAAATGACGTTGTGTCCTTGGGCAAGGCACTTCACCCTACCTGTTTCGGGGGGAATGTCCCTGTACTTACTGTAAGTCGCTCTGGATAAGAGCGTCTGCTAAATGTAAATGCTGCCACACACCCTCGCACAAGCTCCTGCCAACAGATTTGGTTTCATTCCTGAGTAGGTATACATATCGATTCACTTGTAAGAGGGTCTGCACTTCAGTGATACTTATATTTATCAATGACATTTAACAAACGCAGAGCCTAAGCGATAGACACTATCTAGCTGACGCTATCAAGCTGAGCATGTCACAGGATGTTTACAAGGGAGCTCAAAATATGAATAAAATATGAGCTTCACAACTGATTAGGTACAGAACAACACGTAGGTATCCTCAGGGCTATACCTGATGTAAAAAAACACACACTGCACATTTCTAAACGCCACAGTAATACATCTTCGCATGCCAGCGGTGCAAAGTACTGGTTAGTGCATTCTGGTGTTCCAGTTTGTCATTGAGGACAGGTGATGTTGAGTAGAGGTGACATACGATGTCTACAGGTGACAGACATCTTTTGCTGCTTCTCCTTCACTGATGCCAGAGATACAATCCTGCCATTTCCTGTCTGTGCTCGTCAATCCTCAACACAACATTATATTCAGAAATAGGTGAATATAGATATATTCAACATGGATGACCTAAAAACTATTCAGCAGTCTTCCTGTGTGTGCCAGTAAGAAAACAAATTAGCCACTCGTAAAGACATTAGTCTTACTGAACCCCAGCCTCAGTATTAATGTTGCTTTCCGATATCTAAAACTACACAACAAATACAAACAAAACAATTGACACACACACACATACTGTACATAGAGTACACACACACACACTGTACATACAGTACACACACACACACTGTACATACAGTACACACACACACACTGTACATAGAGTACACACACACTGTATATAGAGTACACACACACACACGTACACCACCCCACCCCGGACCCCCCCCAGGATCCCCCCAGACCCCCCACAGTACCGGGTCTTCTGGCAGGCGGAGCAGAGCCAGGCTTTGTCCTTCTTGCTGTAGGCGCGGCAGGCCTTGCAGACGTTGTAGCGACAGTCCCGGCAGGACCTCTTGGGGTTGAGCAGGAAGCTGAAGGGGGAGCTGCAGCGGATGCAGCAGCGCTCGTTGAAGTGGCGCTGGCGAGACAGCAGGGAGCACCGGCTACCCTCCTCATCCAGCTCCAGCTTCATCTCACTGGAGGGGAGGGAGGGAGGGAGGGAGGGAGAGAGGGGGAGAGGGAGGGAGAGAGGGAGGGAGGGGGAGAGGGAGGGAGGGGGGGAGGGAGGGAGGGGGGGAGAGAGGGAGGGAGAGAGAGAGAGATGGAAGTAGTGACATAAAGAGAGAGAGAAGGAATGAGAGAGAGAGAAAGAGAGGGGGGGGGAGAGAGAGAGAGAGAGAGAGAGAGAGAGAGAGAGAGAGAGAAGAGAGAGAGAGAGAGAGAGACCAGAGGGCAACAAAGAGAGACATTTGGTGTTAGAGATCTAGTGGAACTAATCTCTTTTGAATGCCCAGTAATTCCAGTAATTGGGTAATGTCACATACTGGACATGAAAGCTATAGCATCTCCCACAGCAGAGTCTGTCGTTGATCATCTTCTCACTTTCATAGTGAGAAGATGGAAAAATATGGGAAAAATACAAATGTGCATACTCATCTAATGAGGCTATTTTACACTCAAGCAGAGTGCCAAAAAAAATTGCAGTGGTCTGTGCACATTCAGTAGCCTTGACTTCACTCCTGTGATGGTGTCTGGAGTTGTGTAGATCCCTATAAATTAAATATCTCTACTCTCTACTCTGCATCTAGCACTACGGCTAACCTGCTGCTCCAGCACCATGGCAACCAGTCAGACAGAGAGAGACCTCAATAGGGAGGAGAGAGAGACCAGTCAGACAGAGCGAGACCTCAATAGGGAGGAGAGAGACCAGTCAGACAGAGAGAGACCTCAATAGGGAGGAGAGAGACCAGTCAGACAGAGAGAGACCTCAATAGGGAGGAGAGAGACCAGTCAGACAGAGAGAGACCTCAATAGGGAGGAGAGAGACCAGTCAGACAGAGAGAGACCTCAATAGGGAGGAGAGAGACCAGTCAGACAGAGAGAGTCCTCAATAGGGAGGAGAGAGACCAGTCAGACAGAGAGAGACCTCAATAGGGAGGAGAGAGACCAGTCAGACAGAGAGATACCTCAATAGGGAGGAGAGAGACCAGTCAGACAGAGAGAGACCTCAATAGGGAGGAGAGAGACCAGTCAGACAGAGAGAGACCTCAATAGGGAGGAGAGAGGAAGGGATTATGAGAAGAAGAAAAAGAAGAAAAAAAGGGATGAGAGAAGGAAGAGTGTGTCAGTGAGTGAGAGAGGGGGGGGGGCTAAAGAGAGAGAGAGAGAGACCAGGGCACTGGATAATCTTGTCAGATTAAATAGGAGCAGAAAAAAATAAAAGGCTTAAGTAAACAAAGATTGCGTAATGACATAATATGCAAAGATAGTATTCTAATGCTCCTTTTTCCAGTCAATGAACGTTGAAATTAGAGAACAATATAAAGTTTAAAAAAAGACTTTTCGAATTTACAACGATGACCTTTTCACAAGGTCATCGTTTACTACACAATCCAGAGTGCACAAAGTTCAGAAAACATTTCTGTGGACTGGGACAGCTGGTTCACAGTAATTTTATTGGCTGAAAATGACCCCAACATTTTTGCCTGATTTTACAGAAACAGCCTTTCTTTGCATCATCTTTAATTCCATATCTTTAAGCCCATATAATCACACAGCTGAGGGGTATTAGCTGAGAGAGAGTTAGCTTTAAGCATATGGAACACTGCAGTGGCCTACATTACATACATCACAAGATCAGTTGAACATATTAACATACATATACAACATCAGGAGCCAAATGACTGTTGTCCACTGCTAAGTGACCACGTTGCTCACCATAACATGGTAACCAACCAGTTACCATGTTAAATCTGAACAACAAGTTGTTTTTATAAAGGTTATGGCCAGCGTGTCTAGTCACTGAGAAAGGGGTCTTGCTCTACCCTCTGCTATAGAAACACAGCACCACATGGACTGCTGTACACGCCATGATCTATGGACAAACTACACATCCTGAAATCTTAATTCTTCCAAGATAAAGTAAGACCACATATACACAGGAGGAGGAAGTACCGTAAACGATACTATGTGCTTGTATTCCATTTTTATAATCAAGTAGCTGTGTAAGTCTACCAAAGAAGAAGAAGAAGTGTTTTTTTGGGGGAAGAAAAAAGTGACGTGACGATTTCCCCGACTTCCCCATTTTGTTTAGCAAAAGTGGTTCTACATTGGAAACAAAACCCAGATTAGTTGTTGGTAAGCACCCGGTAATCAAATGGACGTAATCACCTCTGACGGAATATCACGCGGAGGTACGCAAGACAACCGTCTGGTTGGAAAAGGTTGCAGACAACAAGTGCGTTCAAGATTATACAATTCAGGTCATGAATCTCTCCAAGTGGAATTAGGGTTGAGTTTGCCACTCTGTGAAAGGGTTTATCTAAAATGGTGCCAGAAGTAATGAAAGCAATGTGGAGAAGCAGTGGACTTTGATATGACCAGGAAAAACATTTATATACACAGCTAAACAAGTGATAACTGTCTTTAATCTCCTTGACTGTTCCAATTAGCCATTTTCACAGTGTTTATCTTTGGTTAACTAATGTTTAGAATAATAACACCCTGATCTTCTCTTTTCAACAACCACACCGGAGAGGATGTTGAAAAGAGAAGATCAGGGTGTTATTATTCTAAACATTAGTTAACCAAAGATAAACACTGTGAAAATGGCTAATTGGAACAGTAAGGAGATAAAGACAGTTATACACTTTTTAGCTGTTTATATAAATGTTTTCTGGTCATATCAGTCACTGCTTCTCACATTGCTTTCATTACTTCTGGCACCATTTTAGATAAACCCTTTCACAGAGTGGCAAACTCAACCCTAATTCCACTTGGAGAGATTCATGACCTGAATTGTATAATCTTGAACGCACTTGTTGTCTGCAACCTTTTCCAACCAGACGGTTGTCTTGCGTACCTCCGCGTGATATTCCGTCAGAGGTGATTACGTCCATTTGATTACCGGGTGCTTACCAACAACTAATCTGGGTTTTGTTTCCAATGTAGAACCACTTTTGCTAAACAAAATGGGGAAGTCGGGGAAATCGTCACGTCACTTTTTTCTTCCCCCAAAAAAACACTTCTTCTTCTTCTTTGGTAGACTTACACAGCTACTTGATTATAAAAATGGAATACAAGCACATAGTATCGTTTACGGTACTTCCTCCTCCTGTGTATATGTGGTCTTACTTTATCTTGGAAGAATTAAGATTTCAGGATGTGTAGTTTGTCCATAGATCATGGCGTGTACAGCAGTCCATGTGGTGCTGTGTTTCTATAGCAGAGGGTAGAGCAAGACCCCTTTCTCAGTGACTAGACACGCTGGCCATAACCTTTATAAAAACAACTTGTTGTTCAGATTTAACATGGTAACTGGTTGGTTACCATGTTATGGTGAGCAACGTGGTCACTTAGCAGTGGACAACAGTCATTTGGCTCCTGATGTTGTATATGTATGTTAATATGTTCAACTGATCTTGTGATGTATGTAATGTAGGCCACTGCAGTGTTCCATATGCTTAAAGCTAACTCTCTCTCAGCTAATACCCCTCAGCTGTGTGATTATATGGGCTTAAAGATATGGAATTAAAGATGATGCAAAGAAAGGCTGTTTCTGTAAAATCAGGCAAAAATGTTGGGGTCATTTTCAGCCAATAAAATTACTGTGAACCAGCTGTCCCAGTCCACAGAAATGTTTTCTGAACTTTGGTGCACTCTGGATTGTGTAGTAAACGATGACCTTGTGAAAAGGTCATCGTTGTAAATTCGAAAAGTCTTTTTTTAAACTTTATATTGTTCTCTAATTTCAACGTTCATTGACTGGAAAAAGGAGCATTAGAATACTATCTTTGCATATTATGTCATTACGCAATCTTTGTTTACTTAAGCCTTTTATTTTTTTCTGCTCCTATTTAATCTGACAAGATTATCCAGTGCCCTGGTCTCTCTCTCTCTCTCTTTAGCCCCCCCCCCTCTCTCACTCACTGACACACTCTTCCTTCTCTCATCCCTTTTTTTCTTCTTTTTCTTCTTCTCATAATCCCTTCCTCTCTCCTCCCTATTGAGGTCTCTCTCTGTCTGACTGGTCTCTCTCCTCCCTATTGAGGTCTCTCTCTGTCTGACTGGTCTCTCTCCTCCCTATTGAGGTATCTCTCTGTCTGACTGGTCTCTCTCCTCCCTATTGAGGTCTCTCTCTGTCTGACTGGTCTCTCTCCTCCCTATTGAGGACTCTCTCTGTCTGACTGGTCTCTCTCCTCCTATTGAGGTCTCTCTCCTGTCTGACTGGTCTCTCTCCTCCCTATTGAGGTCTCTCTCTGTCTGACTGTCTCTCTCCTCCCTAGATGAGTCTCCTCTGTCTGACTGGTCTCTCTCCTCCCTATTGAGGTCTCTCTCTGTCTGACTGGTCTCTCTCCTCCCTATTGAGGTCCTCGCTCTGTCTGACTGGTCTCATCTCCTCCCTATTGAGGTCTCTCTCTGTCTGACTGTTGCCATGGTGCTGGAGCAGCAGGTTAGCCGTAGTGCTAGATGCAGGTCGAGAGTAGAGATATTTAATTTATAGGGATCTACACAACTCCAGACACCATCACAGGAGTGAAGTCAAGGCTACCTGAATGTGCACAGACCACTGCAATTTTTTTTGGCACTCTGCTTGAGTGTAAAATAGCCTCATTAGATGAGTATGCACATTTGTATTTTTTCCCATATTTTTCCATCTTCTCACTATGAAAGTGAGAAGATGATCAACGACAGACTCTGCTGTGGGAGATAGCTATAGCTTTCATGTCCAGTATGTGACATTACCCAATTACGGAATTACTGGGCATTCAAAAGAGATTAGTTCCACTAGATCTCTAACACCAAATGTCTCTCTTGTTGCCCTCTGGTCTCTCTCTCTCTCTCTCTCTCTCTCTCTCCTCTCTCTCTCTCTCTCTCTCTCTCTCTCTCTCCCCCCCCCTCTCTTTCTCTCTCTCTCATTCCTTCTCTCTCTCTTTATGTCACTACTTCCATCTCTCTCTCTCTCCCTCCCTCTCTCCCCCCCTCCCCTCCCTCCCCCCCTCCCTCCCTCTCCCCCTCCCTCCCTCTCTCCCTCCCTCTCCCCCTCTCTCCCTCCCTCCCTCCCTCCCTCCCCTCCAGTGAGATGAAGCTGGAGCTGGATGAGGAGGGTAGCCGGTGCTCCCTGCTGTCTCGCCAGCGCCACTTCAACGAGCGCTGCTGCATCCGCTGCAGCTCCCCCTTCAGCTTCCTGCTCAACCCCAAGAGGTCCTGCCGGGACTGTCGCTACAACGTCTGCAAGGCCTGCCGCGCCTACAGCAAGAAGGACAAAGCCTGGCTCTGCTCCGCCTGCCAGAAGACCCGGTACTGTGGGGGGTCTGGGGGGATCCTGGGGGGGGTCCGGGGTGGGGTGGTGTACGTGTGTGTGTGTGTACTCTATATACAGTGTGTGTGTACTCTATGTACAGTGTGTGTGTGTGTACTGTATGTACAGTGTGTGTGTGTGTACTGTATGTACAGTGTGTGTGTGTGTACTCTATGTACAGTATGTGTGTGTGTGTCAATTGTTTTGTTTGTATTTGTTGTGTAGTTTTAGATATCGGAAAGCAACATTAATACTGAGGCTGGGGTTCAGTAAGACTAATGTCTTTACGAGTGGCTAATTTGTTTTCTTACTGGCACACACAGGAAGACTGCTGAATAGTTTTTAGGTCATCCATGTTGAATATATCTATATTCACCTATTTCTGAATATAATGTTGTGTTGAGGATTGACGAGCACAGACAGGAAATGGCAGGATTGTATCTCTGGCATCAGTGAAGGAGAAGCAGCAAAAGATGTCTGTCACCTGTAGACATCGTATGTCACCTCTACTCAACATCACCTGTCCTCAATGACAAACTGGAACACCAGAATGCACTAACCAGTACTTTGCACCGCTGGCATGCGAAGATGTATTACTGTGGCGTTTAGAAATGTGGCAGTGTGTGTTTTTTTACATCAGGTATAGCCCTGAGGATACCTACGTGTTGTTCTGTACCTAATCAGTTGTGAAGCTCATATTTTATTCATATTTTGAGCTCCCTTGTAAACATCCTGTGACATGCTCAGCTTGATAGCGTCAGCTAGATAGTGTCTATCGCTTAGGCTCTGCGTTTGTTAAATGTCATTGATAAATATAAGTATCACTGAAGTGCAGACCCTCTTACAAGTGAATCGATATGTATACCTACTCAGGAATGAAACCAAATCTGTTGGCAGGAGCTTGTGCGAGGGTGTGTGGCAGCATTTACATTTAGCAGACGCTCTTATCCAGAGCGACTTACAGTAAGTACAGGGACATTCCCCCCGAAACAGGTAGGGTGAAGTGCCTTGCCCAAGGACACAACGTCATTTTCACGGCCAGGAATCTAACGGGCAACCTTTTGATTAATAGCCCGATTCCGTAACCGCTCAGCCATCTGACCCCCTCATGAGGGAGTCCAATGAGGGATCCGTCTAGTCCGGCTGTTTCTACTTACAACAGAAACGCGTCTGCTCTACCCGTAACCACATATGCCCCTCTCTCTTCTCTCTGGCCTTCTTTCTCTCCATCCATCACTCTTCATCCAGACTGGTGGCTGTCTCAGGATTGCCATAAACTGACATACAGATGTGCAGATGCAGATAGTGTTATTTCTTGGATGTCGGGTAAAAGAAGACTCGTTATCGATTCGAGGATTATTATGTTCGTAATCAGAGAAGAGAGAGAGAGAGTTAGGGAGAGATGACATGGGAAGGCGAGAGGCAGAGAGAGAGAGAGAGACAGAGTAGAAGAGAGAGAGAGAGAGAGAGAGAGAGTAGAAGAGAGAGAGAGAGACAGAGTAGAAGAGAGAGAGAGCGACAGAGTAGGAGAGACAGAGAGAGACAGAGTAGGAGAGAGAGAGATAGTCTGAGCTGGTGCACTGTCAAGGTGAGATAAGGACAGGAAGTCATGTTGTGTGGTGTGGGTACTAGCGTGGTATCAGTCTGTGGAAATGTCCTGGTAGGGTTTCTAGATGCGGCCGGGTCCATATTGGAATGATGCACACGCTGTTGTGCTTGTGTCATGCCTATCCAGTTACACACATCCCTGTTCTAGGTTCTTAAGTCATGACATGCTGTGACACACTCACAGACGTGCAGATGAAATCATGTTGAAATTGCGTATTACTACAGACTTGTACTGGAGTGATGTCATCTGATAGGGTAGTAGGGACAGAAGAATGGTGGTGAGTGACAGATATGCAGATTGCTTTCAGATGTGTTATATAAGTGTGTGTGTGTGTGTTGGCTGTGTCTGCTGTAGCTTAAGGGTGTTGTTCCCCTTCGCCAAATCGAAGGAGGTGCGGTTCACACTACCCCATGGAGATACGATCCTGGCATTAATTTACTCTAATTGTCCCCTGCAGAGCTGGTGTATGTGTGTGTCTCTCTCTCTCTCTCTCTCTTCTCTCTCTCTCTCTCTCTCTCTCTCTCTCGTCTCCTCTCTCTCTCTCTCTCTCTCTCTCTCTCTCTCTCTCTCAGACTGTCTGTGTGTGTGTTGTTGCACAGATTTGCCCCTCTGTAATCTTTCCATCTTGTCTCAATAAAACATCTCCTCAGTCACTCCACCCACATAGCTACGCCTCACGTCTCAACCAGCCCTTCAATGTCTTCCCAGGCTACTGAAGACCCGCTCACTGGAGTGGTACTACAACAATGTTAAGGGTCGCTTCAAGAGGTTTGGCAGTGCCAAGGTGCTGAAGACCCTGTACAGGAAACACCTTGCAGAGCATGGGACGCTAGCTGAGCTAACAGGTAACAGGCTACAACTAATGCTAATGCTACAACGACATGGTTTGTCATGGTGTTGAGATAAGACAGGGTACTGTATAGCAATATTGCTGTGGATAATGTTAGCTATGGTAATTGTTATTTTACATGATGTCAGCTAGTAGGACAAGCGGAGAAATATGTCGTATTGATTGGTTGTTTTGTGGGATGATCCCTGGTGTGTACCCAAACAGCCTCTTCACTCCTCTCCTCCCCCCTCCTCCCCCCTCCTCCCTCCTCTCTCTCTCTCCCTCCCTCTCTCTCCCTCTCTCTCCCTCTCTCTCTCTCTCTCTCTCTCTCTCTCCCTCTCTCCCTCTCTCCCTCTCTCCCTCTGGTACCCTGAACCACACAGAGAGGGGAAAAAAAGCAGGATTAAGCAGAGGCAGGCTGTCATTTCACAAAACAACTTCAGCAGATTAAACAGGCTGGTGTAACTTAGGAAGTATTTAAATGTTTGGGCCTAAACAACGAGTAATACGCAGCAGGGAGGCAAAGCTACAGTACTGTATCATTAGTGTGTGTGTGTCCTAAATTCTCAATAACAACAGTACCACAAAATAGTTAGTATTACGTAAACGCAGTTTGAGTTGTAATGTAATGTGAATTTTACAAAGGGTTTTAAATACAGTACAGCGTGAATGATTTAACTCTATAAATAACCTAACAAGATAATAATAGGTGCTGACATGTCAGTTTGGACTAGTTGACATTATAGTGGGTGCCTGGTGAGTCAACCTGCCCCGAGACATCTCCAGACCCTACAACGGAGATCTGACCTGCCCTCAGGAACAGGAACAATGAGACACAACCCATGATAGAGCACACACACACACACACACACACACACACACACACACACACACACATACACACACACATACACACATACACATACACACCACACAACACACATACACACACACACACACACACACACAAGTACACACACACACACACACACACACACACACACAAGTACATTCTCAGATGCTGTGCTATATTGTGTTTAACAGCCTTTTCCATGCGTCCTTGGGTTTTTGACAGTCGACTGCCTGCCTGCGGGCCACAGAGTAGAGGTCCAGCTTTAATGTCAGGCAGGGTTTGTTAGGTACGGGCGAGCAGCTGTGTGCTCCAGTACAGAGAGGGCTGATGTCTTGACTGGATCACACTGACTTCAGTGCAACCTGGGGGAAGTGCAGTCCACAGATGAACATTAGACAGGAAGAAGCTGAAGGGAATGCAGGGGTACTCATGAATTTGATCACACAAGTGTAAACTACTGGTGTTCTAACTGCAGTGTCTGCTTGTGTGTGTGTGTGTGTGTACGTGTATGTTTGTGTGTACCCAGCGTGATTTTTGTTCCCTAGGTGGGTTCAAAGTTACATCAGAGTCTAGTTGACCTTTGCGGTGACCTTTAATAGCTGGGGAAGGACTTATCCTATCAACAGGGACAGACCCACAGTCTGATGTCACTGCCTAGCGAGCTGGCTTAACCCCTGACAACCTGTTCTGAGGAGTCACAACAAAGTCATGGTCAAGACTCCCAGTGATGTCATGAATCTGGCCTGGACACACAGCTTCCATTTCAGATAGGTCAACTTCTGTTTCCCTTCTGAGTTAGTCCCACACAGTTATGTCACCATGAGACTGTGTGCTTGAAGAAGATGATTCAGTTGAGTCTTCTTCATATTCCACCATCAGACTGTCAGGAATTTTTTATCATAAACTTAGCTTGAATATGGCTTGAAATATAAATAGTTCTCGATATAAAACTAGTATGTCGTGAATAGAGTTGATCTCAATCATTTTCAACGACCATTTCATTGTGTTGAACTCACATCTTTGCCCTTTAAAATGGTCCCCATGGAGGTCCTGTAATCTGGACCTGCCCTTCCCCTTCCCCCGCCCCAGATCTGGACCTGCCCTTCCCCTGCCCCAGCCCGGGGATAATGCTGCCTAATACCATACACAAGGCCCATCAGTTTTCTGAGTCAGGGACTTTAGCCTCAAATCACAGCATTGTGCTCATATTTTAGGTGAGAAGAAATGAGCTGAGCGTGGAGTATTAACCTAGAAGTTGGACCCCCAGGCTAAACCTTCCTGTCATGTTTGGGGCTATCTCGTTGTTATGATCAGTGACCTATCACTTTTTGTAAGCTCTCTCTTGGAAGTCGCTTTGGATAAAAAGCGTCCTGCTAAATGAATAAATGTAATATGTAGATACAAGTACTGTATCAAATTTTATGCATGCCAAAAATATTCACGACAAACTATTTCTGCAACAGCAATAACACAAAAAATCTATTTTTTTTTATCACGTTTTGCCCTACAGCTTGTTCCAGGGATCACTGTCTTTTAGTTAAGTACAAACAGCTTCAATGTCACTCTTTTTTACTATCTTACCTTTGAACATGTTTGTCTACTCCCTCTGTATGTGTGGTGTGTGTGTGTGTTTGTAGAGGGCAGCACCTACGAGGAGAGCATTGGCAATGACCACAGTATATGTGGCAGCAGGACTCAACATTTTACCGACAAAGTGAAGGTGGGTTTCTGCTAAGAAAAAAACAAAACAAAAAACAAGTAAGGAATAAACCCCAGCTGTTTGTTTGATGATGAAACTTTCACAGTTCATGTAAACAAACAAACTCGAGCTGCACAAACTGCTGCCACCTCCTTGTGGTTGGGAAGAGTACTGCATCACATTATCAAAAGTTGGCCGTGAGAGATCAAGCTATGCAGCGATCTCGCTTCAGCAGACTAATCCTTCTGAACCAATAGGCTCTCATTGGCTCCCCATAGTCCCAGCCCCAGCTCTGCCCAGTCCCCAGTGAAGCACTGTGGACTCACTGAATGATTGAGCAGAAGTATGAATAGTTAAACAGACTGTACACACACACACAACCATCTGCAACTTACACATACTGTACACACCCATACAGTACACACACACGCACGCACACAGGCACAAACCAATCCCTCTCCCTAGTCCAATGCACTGACAAGATAAGTGACTGAAGGGTGGACATAATTAAATACTATGTCAGTCCTGATGGGAACGTGGCCCACCCCTGCCAGTTTGCCAGTGCCCAGACAAATTCCAATGTAGATAAAGCGAAATGAATCCAAACGCCAAACAATGGTTTGTGTCTTCCCCCCAGATCACAGCATGGCAGAGACCCTGACGGTGGCAATGAGGGTGGCAGAGGAGGCCATAGATGAAGCCATCTCAAAGGCTGAATTCCACACTGACAACCAGGTAATATACTGTATGATTACTATATACTGTGTGTTATCTTATATTACATTATTACATTTGGGTTTATTTCTCCTGTTGTGCTATAGCAAAGATACACAGCTCTGGAAAGAATTAGAGAAAAGAGAGATCACTGCACCTTTTTCTTTCATTTTTTAAAAAGTCGAGAAGGACAATTTTGAGTGAGGAACAGAAGGGTAATAGTTAAGAGGCCACTGCAAATCTTACCCTTCTGTTCCTTACTCAAAATTAGTTAAATCTTTTAGACTTTTAAAAAAATGAAATAAAAAGGTGCAGTGATCTCTCATTTTTTTTCCAGAGCCTTATAAACAGCCTGTCTACTTTAATCTATCCTTGCCTGATGGACTCAGTACAGAGATGCATGTTCCCCTGTTACCCAGAAGTCCTTTAATATGTTTCTGAAATGACCTCCACTTCTCCTACTAGTTCTCTCATCGTTATACATCTACACATATATCAGATTATGGAAATCCAGGAACACTTAGTAAAGATTATCAGCAAGTTCACCCAAAGGCCACGGCATTAATGGTGCATACGGGGATCCCTTTAATAAAACGAGATGTTATTGTCAATTTTGACCCTTTAATCATAGAATTTGTCGGTTTCACAGCGCACTGCATTGGAGCTATCAAAAGGTCCCTTTCCCATACTTTTGACTTCTGGCTGCTGTTTTGCAGTGTAGTGTAATATTACAAACTGTATACAGTGAAACACTCCAATCTGCACGTCAGCTTTGTGAGTCGCTGTTTCTATCTAGGAAATCTCCTCCATTAGTTCCATGACGGGAACAGACTGCGACCAGTCTTTCAGGTCCTGATTTATTCTCTCGTTACAGTTTGGTTCAGTGGAGATTAACTCGAGTACGGGGCTGTGTAAGTTTGAATCATGCGACTGCAGCTAATCCCATCACTGCCCCTTTGTGTGGTCTTATTCCGGCGAGACAGCAACGCTATAGATTTGAACTGCTGAAGATAGGGACATGTTGTACTCATTACAGCATCTGCAGGAATAGAGTTAAAGCCTGTCGTAGTCTGTCGTCTCCTCTAATGCACGTTTCCAGGGACCGCAATTAGCAGCTCTCTTGGCTGTTAGAATGAATTTGGTACGCAGTAATGATGGCATCTCATGCCAGATTAGTCGGCTCACAAACTGTGTACTAGATGGCTATCCCTCTTCTTCTGTCGTCTCCTCTCGTCTCTCTCTCCTCTCTCTCTCTCTCTCGCCTCTCTCTCTCTCTACTCTCTCCCTCCCTTCCTCTTCTCTCTCTCTCTCCTCCCTCTCTCTCTCTCTCTCTCTATCCCCTCTCTCCCTCCTCTCTCTCTCTCTCTCTCCCTCTCTCTCTCCTCTCTCTCCCTCTCTCCCTCTCTCTCTCTCTCCCTCTCTCTCTCTCTCTCTCTCTCTCTCTCTCTCTCTCTCTCTCTCTCTCATCCATCCCTTCTGGAACACTGTGGCAGTACAGCAGTGTAACATAACATTTAAGACACAAATATTTACACATACATGTAATTATACACAAGTGACTGTTATTCACAAATTAAAAACAGCAGGCGTGTATTAAAACAAACTATTCAGTGTTGCGTTTTTTTTCTCGCCAGGCGAAGCAGAATGAAGCTAATTACCTGCAGCTGCACAGACAGGAGCTCATTGAGGAACTGGCCAAAACAATTGTGCAAAATGTAAGTGTCAGACATAATGCTGCCTAATGCTGCTGTCTAATACCAGTAGCAATTCTTTGACAGAGGTCAAGCAAAGTTTTGTCACATTATTTATTATATTTATTAATATCTTACTTTACTGTGATAACAAGTCTGCTGTTTCTATTCACGCCCATTTCCTGAAAGTAAAACCCCAACCTCCCCCCATCCCCTTCCAACCCCCCTCACCCCTATCCCCTCCACCCCCCATCCTACTCCACCCCCCTCACCCCTCACCCCCTATCCCCTTCACCCCCCATCCTACTCCACCCCCCTCACCCCCTATCCCCCTATCCCCCCCCATCCTCCTAAAACAAACACACCACCCCACTGTGTCCTCTCCTTCTCAGGTCATTCAGAGGAGGAGGAACCTGTCAGAGGGGAACCCAGAGCTGGACTGGCCCCCTGAGCAGAGCAGTGAGCAGTGTGCTGCCCCTCCCAGCAGCCAGCCCCCCCAGCGGCCAGCCCCCCAGCGACCAGCCCCCCAGCGGCCAGCCCCCCAGCGGCCAGCCGCCCCAGCGCCCTCAAAGTCTTTGTTAGTCTGTGTGTCTGTGTCTAAGTTGTGTGTTTGTGGAACATTTTACATGATAGACATGCATGCAGAAATTCCATCTCGAGGCAAGCATTTGTTGAAACATACTGCCCCTACTGGCTATTAGTATAACAGCTCCTGTACTATTACCAAGGCGGTACAGGACTACACATACCACACAGTAGATGTTAAAAGGTCATAAAGTTAAAACATTTCTGTGTTTCTGCAGAGGTCCCACTCTGCCTTTTCCCTGTTGGACACGAGCCCTGGAAGAGCTGCTGTCAGGGCAGGATCCCTCCCAGGGGCTGAAGAAGGAGGCGGGAGGGGCTGCCATCACTAACTGGAAGAGTGTAGACCGCCTGGATAACTCTAGTAAGATCCTGAGTACACCAAACTATCACCTTTGCAAACAAGCTAGTGACGAAACGAAATGCCTCCCTGCTAGGCCTGGAAACATTGTACTTTTATAATGTTGTAAAAGATTTTTCGAACAATATTATGTTGGCTGAAGTCTCTGTCTGACTGTCTGCCTGTGTGTGTCCGTACATGGCTGTCTGCGTATGGATGTGTATGTGTTTGTAAATGTCTGTCTGTGTGTGTGTTTGTTTGCATCCTGACCTGCATCCTCAGTGCTGAAGAGTCCTGACGGTAACTGGATGGCCCTGCAGAGCACCCAGCTGTCCCGGCCCAGCCTGCTCACTAAGAGGAAGAGCCTGGTCTACAGCGTCCTGGAGAGGGAGTCCGGGGTGGTCTCCGCCTACGACGAGATGGGCTCCGACACCGAGGAGGCCGAGGGCGCCTGGGGCGCCGCCCTGTTGGAGATCCGCAGGAAGATGAACTCTGGCGCCCTCCTCCTCTCAGACTCCGAGGAAGGCAAGAACTCCAAGTCCCAGAAGTCCATGCTCTCCCTGCTGAAGAGGAAGGTTCCCATCGAGCACAGGCGCACCGGCACAGCGTCGCCCCGGAGACGGAGCGTCATCGACGTGAACTTTAACCCCGAGGGGCCGGAGAGCAGTGGGGCGGATGAGCTGGAGGTAAACAGGGGCAGGAGGTTGAGGAAGAAGAAGAGGACTAAGAAGGACCAGGCGTCCCTCTCTTCCTCCGTGCCGGTAAGATCTAGAAGAACATTCTTAGATTTCTGCACCTTTCAGGGAGTAACTCACCAAAAACATATTTGTCATATTTCTGAAAGGCAAAATACTGATGCATACTAAACAATGAGTGATGTTATGGGGACATCTCTAGTAATATTGGTGATATAATAAGTGTATTCATGTACACTGTTTATATAGACTGTAAGGTATTCTACCTCTCCAACAGGAGTACAGCACCAGGCTACTGGAAGCCCTGGTGAAAAAGCATGCTGGGAAAAGGAGAGCCAGTCTAGCTATGTCTCTGATGCAGTCACCCCGGACACCTTGACCTCCGATGGTTTGACCTCTGGTGCCCTGACCCCTGACCGGCTTGACCCCGAGGTGGGGCTTACAGAGACCACGGATGGGTCAGCAGCTAAAGCTGCCACAATGAATGAAGAACTGAACGTCAAACTGAGACAGCTGTCCGGCAGAGTGAGGGGGAATCAGCCCCCAGAGGATTGGCTTGATGAGGGGAGAGAGAACACACAAGAGAGGCATGGAGCGCAACAGGAAGTGGAGGACGGAAGATTAGAGGACACGGATGTAGATATGGAGAGAGGGCAAATGGACGAGGTTATGGAAGAAAGGAGAGGAGGGAGGGAAAGCGAGAAGGAAGAGATGATGTTCAACCTGTGCAGGTTGGCCGCTCAGTCCAGCGTGACACAGTTCTCATCAACTGAGGATGAGCTGGACCGGGTGGGAAGGAGCGAGGGCGACTGGGAAGAAGAGAGGGATGAAGAGATGACCGAGGAGCCTGAAGGAGAGGCAGGGGGACACGCAGATCAACTTACCTACAAACTACGTGAGCTGGCCAGGCAAGCCAGGGCCAACCAGTTCTCGTCGACCGAAGACGAACTCGATCGAGTAGGTCTCAGCGAGGAAGAGATGGAGCGAGGGGGGGAGGAGGGGAGCGAGCGAGGGGGGGGACGGGGAGAAAGAGGAGATGAGGTCGAAACTTTACCGTCTGGCTAACCAGGTGGACGCCTCCCAGTGCTCCTCCACGGAGGACGAGTCGGACAGAGCGGGTATGGAGTCGGAGGGAGAGGAGGGCGGGGAGGGGGGAGGCGGGGGGAGCGAGGAGCTCCTGGAAGAAGGGGCAGTTGTGGGAGATGGAGGCAGAGAAGAAGGAGCTGGCTTCTAAAGTCCGAGACTTGGCAAGTCTCGTGAGCGCTTCTCAGTTCTCCTCGACAGAAGACGAGCTGGACAGGATGGGAGAGGAAGAGAAGGAGCAAGAGAGGAAGGACAGGGAGAGGCTCTGGTTCACGGGGGGGAATACGGAGGAAGAGAGAGGCCGAGGGAAGAGGGAGGAGAGGAGAGACAGCATCGGAGAACTGGACGTGGGGCTGTTTGACTTTGACGACGGGGACAAGGTCGAAGACGGAGAGAGGGCGATGGACTCAGACCAGAAGGACACGAGACGTGGACACCCACCTGTGGAGAGAGAGCAGGAGATGAGAGGTGACCTGGCCGCAAGACGGGAAAAACAAGAAGAAACACACGAGTCAGATGAGACAGACAAATCCTCAACCCAAAAAGGAGAAAGTCTCCCAAGAGCAGAACACGGACACACGGACGAAGGGCGCGCGAGCATGAGAGGAGCCCCCGCGGCTGAGAGAGAGGAAAGACAGGCGGCTGAGGCGGGAGACCCCTGGGAGGAAAGGCCTGAGCTAGTGGAGAACAGTCAGCGAGGAGGGAGTCATGGAGTTTGACAGGATCATCAGCAGCATAGCGACGGCCCTGGATGAGCTGGAAGGGGAGATAGACACCTACGCAGAGTCGGAGAGAGAGAGACACAAGGACACGGAAGGAAGGACGGATGAAGGAGAAGCGGAGGAGGACGAGGGGGACAAGGTGGGCAGAGAAACAGAATCTAGCCGCGTCTCTGTCGAAGAAACTCGCGAGATGGCAGTTTGGTCAGAGGGACAGAGAGACATAGTGGATCTGTCCGGAGAGAATGTCATGGATGGAGAGAATGTTTTGGATGGAGAGAATGTTTTGAGAAAAAAGGGGGAGGACAGTAAAGAAAAGGAAAGGATGGAGCCTGAGTCGACGCAGGAAACAGCAGAACAGCAGAATACAGAGAAGAGAATCAAAGACATATCAGCAATGGCCGACAAAGACACTTCTCAGGAGACCGAGGATGACAAAACGTACAGAGTTGTATTTAAAAGGGTCGAGGTGGTGGAGGAAGAGAGAGAGGAAAAACAAGACAAGGAGAAAGAGCACAGGACTGCGGAAGGAAGTGACAGAAATCTGGCAAAGAGGGAGGAAGAAGAAGCTCTTGGAGAAAGCGACAATAAGAATAAATGGAAGAATACAGAGGAGAGAGAGGAAGAAGTGGAGGACAACAGGCCTACAGAGCTACAGGACAGCGCCCCCTCTGTTCAGGGGGACTTACTGTCTCCAGAAGAGATACAGAATGTAAGAATTCAAGTTCTTTACCTCTCTGAACCTCTTCCAAAAATGCAACAGTACTAACAGCGTATGTGTGTATGTGTGTATGTGTATATGTGTGTGTGTGTGTGTGCAGAGGTACTCGGCGGTGTCCCTGCGCAGCATCACCACCGAGGTGCTGAAGGTGCTGAACGCTACAGAGGAGCTCCTTCAGGGGATGGAGGGTAGCGACCAGCCCCCAGCTGCCCCCCAGCTGCCCCCCAACACCGACACCAAGAAACTGGACGAGCAGCTGGGCAGGCTGGAGGAGAACGTAAGACAGGGGTCAGATGGCTGAGCGGTTAGGGAATCGGGCTATTAATCAGAAGGTTGCCGGTTCGATTCAAGGTCAACTGTAAACCGTCCACTGACTGTGCCTTGTGTAGGTGTATGTGGCAGCGGGGACAGTGTATGGCCTGGAGGCAGAGCTGGGGGACCTGGAGGAGTGTGCCAGGGGCGTCAGTGCCGCCACCTCTGAGAACGAACTGGCTTACCTGGAGGACCAGGTGGCCTCGGCCGCAGCCCAGGTGCAGCAGTCAGAGCTCCAGGTGTGCTCGTCTAGGATGTCAACAGAGCCGCATCTCTGGAGAGCTCCTTCTTAGATTGCCTTTCTCCATCGCCCTCGTAACACTGCCTGTGCCGTACCCGTAGGTGTCGGACATCGCGGCGAGGATCGCAGCTCTGAAGAACGCCGGCCTCGACGTGATACCTCAGACCCGCTTCGTCAAACCCAAGACCCAAGTAGGCCATCCAAGCCAAACTTAATACAACTGACCATCTTACAGTCATTATTTGTACGTATTCATTGCAATTTATCATGAATCCTATCGTTCCAAACTCTGCAGCCACAAACCCTGGACTCATCTCGACAATTCAGGAGGCGACTGCCAGCTCCGCCACTCAAAGGTGTACTTATTCACTGAAACGTTTGATATTGAACACTGTTGTCATTATTGTAAGAAAACCTCACAATCTTACTTACCTCGCCAACTGTGTTCTTTGACTCTCTAGATAAGGAGACTTAGAGCTGGACGCAGGATCGCAGGATCGCTGGCCCCAGACGCTGGGTCATCCACACTCCTGACCTGCCTCTTCCCCACAGTGGTGCCTTGAAGCCTCAATCTGCCGCCAGGACGTGTCGTAAACAACGTGCTCACAAGATAGGCTGCTGCTCACCCTAGGGCCACCATCTGCCTTAATACTCCACCTTCAGGAACCTTCAGGAACCTTCAAGAACCTTCAAGAACCTTCAGACACCTCAGCATCTGTGGGATGGTGTTACTAGTCATATTATTTTCAGCCACTGTGTGTGGACAAGAGTTTCTTTACAAAGAAGATTAAAGAGAGGAACGATTATGTAAAAAATAGAAAGAGTAATGCCATAGTGTTCATCGCCAACTTGCTGCTGAGTTTAATGTCTGTTGCTGCCTGTTAGTTGACCAATCAGTGTCATATTTATTTGAAAGGATCATCAATGCTGACACAACCGAACAAAACTGTGTGGTAATTTGCTGGAAACTGTGATTATTACATGATTTGTGATTCTTTAATTAATAAACATACACTTCATCACGTGTTATGGTTACGTTATTGATATAACATCTGAATAACATCCGTAGTCATCAAAAGTTATCTATGAAAAAAACATTTAAATGGTATTTCTAGGTATTTAGAAAGTCTCTAAATGAAAATACATGTTATGGTTTATGTGTAAATGGATAACAATAAAATACTTTAATTCTGTAACATCTTCTGTCAATCACTTTTCTGCAAAGAATCATCAACATTTTTTGTAAAGGTGTTACTTTCGTCAACAAGCGTTGGTATAAAATTGCTTCCTTAAGTATGAGTAAAACAAAATCACTGAGGATTATGTCAAACTCTTAACCTTGAATGTAAAATAGATTTAAGATCTTAAAGCACGCTGAGGGTTGTTAGGCATAGGAAATGGCACCCTTGTTTGACATTCTTTTACACAGAAGAAGGCCTCATTCATCCTTGGACTTGAGCTTAAGAATTGTGGGTAAATACAGTCTGCCGGGCATTATGGGGTCGATGTAGAGTCAGTACTTCATCACCGTGAAATCCAAGAGCAGTTTTTATTTGAAGTTTATTTGAAGATTAAATAAAATAAAATAAATGTAAAGTTAATTTTAGATTCATTTGGCGTTATTAACATATAATAAAAGCCCTGTGCATCATTACACACATCTGGTGATTAAATGCCAGCATATAAAAGCAGATTTTCAGCCACCGAGATCTACATGACAAACTGTCCTGTGAAGGCTTCGAAGACAGACAAGCAGGAGCCCAGATAGGGGAAGAAAGATTGAAACTAGGACCATCAAACTGAGGATGAGGTAGTGTCTAAAGGGTGGTTTAGAGTGACGGTTAAGCTTCAACAATTGCCGAAGCTGACAGTTTATATGGTATGTTAATTGTCCGTGTTGCATCTTTTAGATGAAAGTAAAAAAAATCACAGTTATATTCAGATTTTCCCCATCTGAATGTTGAATCCAAAAGTCATCATGCTATGCTGTATAAATGTTCTGTGTCACTCCTCTTAGTTTGCATCCGGTTATTTTTGTATCGTAGTGCACCAGTTCTAGTTACCACAGAGCCTCTTGGGAACTGTAGTTCCTGTTGCTGTCAGCACTGGTCAGCAACCAGGAAACACTCCCTCTGGTCGGGGACAATGAAGCCGTCCCTGTGGTCAGTCAAGGTGTAGCTCTCTCGACGGTCTGTTATGATGAAGGCCTGTCTGGGGTCGATGACCACCACGCTGCCCTTCTCCTGCCCCACGGTCTCCACCTCCTGCCCCACCGGCTCCACCTCTGCGTACGAAGGGTTCCCAGACCCCCGACGGAACTTCATCACCGGCCAGCGAGTGGGCCTCCTCTGAGGAACGAAGGAGTGGATGAATGAATGCATGGATGAGTGAATGAATGGATGGATTTGGTTTGTAAATGTCTTAGAACAGTCAGGTGGCCCTCACCTCTATGAAGAACAGGCTGATGGTGGAGGTGGGGTGGTTGTACATGTAGACGGTCATGAGGACGGCCGTTGCCATGGCAGCCATTACCAAGACGATGCCCACCAGGAGGCCAGTTTGTAACCTGACCTCACTCTGCTCCTCCGTGCTCTCCTCCTCCTCCTCCTCTTTCTCCTCCTCCTCTTTCTTCTCCTCCTCTTTCTCCTCCTCGTCCTCCTCCTCTTTCTCCTCCTCTTTCTCCTCCTCATTCTGCACGGTAGCTGCATGGTAGGCAGTTTTAATCAAAACAAAATCAACTATATATGCAGTATGTTAAAAGTAGATGAAGATACAAAACCACGTACACTAACTACACAAAAACTATACAACTACATGAACAACCAGACATTTCTGGGGAATCTGTTACGTACGTAGTTCCTCTGGTGTGTGCAGGGAAAGATTTGTTTCATCTGAAAGACCATGGAGAGATTATTATTTGTTTAGGTCATGGCAGCTTGTGACGAAAACATGACATTTATTTCTTATATCGAGAGACAACATGCACTGGTTAGATGAATGAGGACAATATGCTTTGTGTTATTATTAGTATAGTGTGTTATAGTGTGTTATTTCGTGTATAAGCTGTGCTATGAGCTGACAGTTGGCTGGGAAATATCTGCTGGACTTTTCCCTCTCTCACTCCCAGCATGTTTTCGAGGTCTATTAAAACCACACCTCAGATACTTCCGTACAACAAGCAGTCACATTCTGCATTTCAAAATAAAAGTTTCATTACAAACTTGAAATACCTCCTGTAGGACTGCTGGTGAAGGGGGGAGGAGAGGAGGAGGTCAAAGTGGTTGTGATTTTAGCAGTGGTGGTAGTGGTGGCAATCGTCGTCACGGGGACAGAGGTTGTGGTCCGTTGCTCCACCGTTGTGGTGGCAACGGGAGTGGTTGTCATGGCGAGGCTTTGAGATGCGCCGAGTGTTATGTTCACCGCCTGGACACAGATCTGGTCCTTTCTCTGCAACAACCCGAGAAGGTGTGTTTGAACAAAAACAATCACTTTAAAATCTTTAAAAACGTATTTAGTTTGGGTGATGTGGTCAGGTCAGCATGTGTGTGTCTACCTCCTCTAGACAGCCCTGGTCTACCCACTCCTGACGGTTCCTGTCAAACCCACTGGAGCATCTGACAAACACAGCATTTCATGAGTAGATCGAAACCACAAGCTGGTGACAGACATAGAACCAACACAGAGAGGTGATGCCAAGCAACCAGGCAACTCTCTGGGTGACAGTCTGACAGGAAATGAGTCTCAACAGTGAAAATAGCAGCAAGTCAGGGTCTTTTCCCAACACTGACAGTACCTCTGTAGGCGGCGACACCAGGAGCAGTTAAAACCAATCTGAGATGTAACGCACGAACCACAGCTTGAGAACTGGAGACAGGCTGAGAAAAAAAGAATTTGACAGAACAAGATCTTAATAATAGGCTTAGCGTAATGCTTTTTTCATGTCACTATAGGAAGTTTTTCAATAAATATGAAGACAAAAAAATATGAAATACTATTTCACATAGATATCCAGATCTGTGGAGTCTGACGTACTGGGGTGAGGCAGCATCTCCACTGCAGTAGAGTTGGAGATCTTGGACTTAAGGATGTCTACTTTGTGATACTCGTAGATGGTTCTTCTGCGAAGATCTGGAGCAGGACACAGATGGACATGTCAGATCTCTCCCTCCACAGACTCATGCGCACACAGCCTTATCTAGCCTCACACAGCCTCACACACTAGCCTCACACAGCCTCACACAGTCTCACACAGCCTTACACAGCCTCACACAGCCTCACACTAGCCTCACACAGCCTCACACAGCCTCACACAGCCTCACACAGCCACACACAGTCTCACACAGCCTCACACAGCCACACACAGCCTCACACAGCCTCACACAGCCTCACACAGTCTCACACGGTCTCACACAGTCTCACACGGCCACACACAGCCTCAGACTGTGAGAGGTCAGGCATGTGGGACCTGGGACTCACTAGGGAGCTGCTCAATCTCATGGAGCACCACGAAGGCATCTGACAGGCCCACCTTGACCGGGTGATTCACAGCACTGATCCCACTGATGTCTATGGGAACCTACAAACGATGAGAGGAGTATTTCATTTACAGCTGGGGCTAAACTGGACAGGATGCAAGGTATATTCTGTGTATGGACAAGAGTACTAATATCTGTATCAGATATGCCATTGGTCAATCAGATCATATCAGATATGCCATTGGTCAATCAGATCATATCAGATATGCCATTGGTCAATCAGATCATATCAGATATGCCATTGGTCAATCAGATCATATCAGATATGCCATTGGTCAATCAGATCATATCAGATATGCCATTGGTCAATCAGATCATTGTTCGCTGCCGTATTTGTGTTGCGATGTGTTGTGTCTAAAAGGGGGATGAGAAGGAGGTGGAAAGAGGTGTCACCTCTCTGTAGGCAAAGATGATTCTGCCATCCTGGTGGAGAGTGGTCTGGAAGGTGAAGGTCCCCAAGCTGAAACTGTCCTGGAGGTGAACACGGTCCCACTGCACCACCAGCGCTGTGCCTAGCGTGCACACACACACACACAGCCCTATTTCTTCAGTCAAAAAGACATTGAAAGCTCTGTTTTTCTCACTCTCTCACTCTGTATCCCTAGGGGTCATAGCTGTACTGCAGAGGTCAGGGGTCATAGCTGTACTGTAGGGGTCTTTTACCGTTGTCAAAGTAGAAGACGGTGGAGTTGGTTGACAGGCTGGGGTCAAAGTTGGCCATGAGGGGGGCGATGTACTGTGTGGCGGTCAGCATCTTGTGGATGACATCTCCAGTATAGATGAAACCTGTAGAGGAATCCATTTCATGAGGAGAGCACCTCGATCCACAAGATCGAGATTTTCAGAATAAAAGCATGTCCACAAAAGCTTAGTTCACGAGGCATCCTTACCTCCAGTTGCCACTGTGATTTCTCGTAGTATGTGTCCATAGAAAGGAAAATCGAAGGACAGCTTCACTCTCTGAAAAATAAAAACACAAAAAGAAATTCTATATCGGAAGTTCCGATAAGGTAAAACAGCGTTATTTTATAAGAAAAGCAAAAGACACAGCAACAACAAAAAAGTGAACCCATATTGAGCATTAAACAGTATTCCAGTATAAAGGCACCACAGGGTAATCTAACCCCCTCCTCCCCGCTGAGCTCCCCCTTCCCAGGATGCAGTGCAGGGCCCGTACCGCTGCCTGTCTGTGTGTGCTGGACAGCACCCCGTGGACCTTCCCTCTGCCCTGGTCCATGTCCACCACGTCCACCCACAGCTCTCTGCCCGCCGCGTCTGCAGGGCCGTAGGTCTTTGACGTGTAGTAGCTGTGATCCAGGTCCTGGGATGAACACAAACACTGAAGCTACATCTGCACACTGCACACTGCACACTGCTCACTGCACACTGCACACTGCACACTGCTCACTGCACACTGCACACTGCACACTGCACACTGCACACTGCGCCTGTGTGTCCTATATGAGGGAATATTTCATAATCATGATAAAGTATTTGTTTAGCCGATGCTTTTATCCACAGAGACATAAAGTGGGGGGGGGGGGATTTGAGCCTGCAACCTCTTGATTTGCAGACGAATGCTCTACCACTGATGTACACCCTCCCCTCAAGTAGTCCCCTTAATTTCAAGTTGGTGACGGTTTGGTCAAAGTGAGTTTTCTGTTTACTTCTATTTTGGTGCTGTTGTCGTGTCCCGCCTCAGTCAGTAAGTCAGGGTCTGGCTCCGCCCCATCCTGATCGCGGTAGTGTCCTCTCTTATCATTGGTCCAGTTGGGGACCACAGGCTTGGGATTGGACACAAACCTGCGCCACCTGCGTCTGGTTGACAACGTGTTGACAGGCACTCTCTCCTCTGGAGAGGGCATACCCAGGACGTTTACATAGTAGACCCCTGAGGAGAGAAGAAGGGTCAACTGTTAATATCAACATCCTGCCTTTCTGTTTTTAAATCGTGGTGAATAAAGAAAGTTACGGGGCTATAGTAACAGCACAGAGTCTCAATGTGTTGTTAAAACAATGTCAGTATCTACACCAGTCCTGTGTGTTCTCCATCATTTACGAAATAATGTGTGTGTGTGTGTGACAAAAACAACCCTCATAACCTCCTTCAGTGGACAAAAACACATTATCACCCCACCATGTTAGCACTACCAATGACAGAGGTGGGTCCCAGCCAACTCCTCTTCGCGGCCCAGGGTGAAAGCATGCCTCACATTCTTCACACACACTGGCCAGGGCACACTACGGGGGCCTGGGACGGAAGACTGTTTACATTTCCGAGTGTCACACTGTGTCCTCGCGGACACAGAAAACGAGTCCTAGCGGTTACTTGAGGGAGTTGAGTGGATATGTTCCGATAGAGCGCCACCGTCATTCAGGCTGCGGTTTAGATCCATCACTAGGTCATCGTTATGCGTGTGAGAGCTTATATTAGGGTTGAATGAAGATGGTGGCATCTCTTCATGATCAGGATACTGGAGAATTCATAGTGTCAGACGTCTGGGAACAGCCAGTTATCTTAAAGTCCATTGATATAGTGAAGGCGCGTCTGTCATTCTCATCCTTACCAACTGGCTTTATAAACACCCTTATTTTTTGCCCCAACACACACAGATACGCACATGCAGCCCAGAAAAGACTCACCATTAGCAGGCTTCGACTCAACCTGGCTTAATAAACAGAGCCAAACTATGAATATTCCCGTGAGAAAGTTGAGTGTCTTCGCCATTGTTAGCGTCCACATCTGTCCCATCACTGGAGGAGCCGCGTCTGGGTGAACTGTCAAATCAGACCCAGGATGACAATACCTATAGCTACGTCATTCGTCAAAAGCCAAAAAGACTTGTCACTTAGTCAAACTAGCATGGAAATGTCTTAAACAACCCGCAAGGAAACGTACGACTAATGTAAAATGCTAGTTGTTACATAACCTATTTTCTAGTCAGCCTACTCAATCGACAGTATTGGCAACTACCAATGAGACACTACCAATTCCCCTTTTCAAAGTTTTGCATCTGTTAAGGGAGGATCATTCCAAGCACATCGATATCCTTTTCTGTTTATGCTCCTCTGACCTGCTGAGGGAGGGTGTGTATCAGTTTGGAGAGTTCAGTTTACGCGCCCTCTCGTTGAGTCTGCGCTATACCCACCCACGTCCTAGAATGATGTGTAGGTCTGTGACATACACGAGTGAAAAGCATGCACGCAGTCGGCAAGCTTTAAATATTGTTTCACGGTTTTAATGAACCATCCGGTACTGGAACATGTATGTAGGCAATTCTTTCACGACTTCAATTTCCATGTGGTGTATTTTCCTTTGCGGGGATTATTGTTGGGATGTTGTTGATGTGTGCTGGGTACCACATTTGTGTGACGTCGGTTCATATCGTGAGAATTTCTGTTCCTGTAGCCTACGGCCTAGTGTCTGTGTGCTCGCTTGCTTGGAAAATATCTGCAAAAGTCCAATGGATTATGTGAGAGTGTGATATGTCTCGTATGGCTGAGAAATCGATGCAGCCGCAGTGTGTATTTAAGTGTGTGTGTGTGTGTGTGTGTGCGCGCGTGTGTATGTGGACTAGCCTAAATTGGGGGGCATGTCAATGACGTCAGAAAATCCGTAACAACACTGTGTTCCGAGGTAAAATGGTAGCCTATACACTGTTCTTTTGTTTGATTGTTCCCAATCTTTTCCTCTTTTCTTATTTTTCTTTCTTTTTCCTTCTTTTTCCTTCAGTCTTTTCTCTCTCTCTTTCTTTTTCATTCTTTCACAAAAAGTATACAGCCAATTCGTCAGCCATATATTGTACAGTTCCTACGCGGCATGAATGAATGATTCTCCTCCCAGTAACATCCTACATTCCTTCAGCAGCTTTGACCTGTGTCTCTGGCATTCTTGTCCTCTTGCCGTCTGGCAGTAACAGTCTGAGGAAGTCAGTGTTTACTACCATGTCTATGTGGTCCAGACTTGACGTAGCCTACTTCTCAAACCTTGACCTGGCTAGCAAGCTGGCCCATTAATCTTTTAATTAAGTCTTCATTCTCCCAATATAAAACAAACTCGACAGAAAACAAATCTGATGCAGCTCTATTTAATGGAAAACTAAACACTTATCTAAAATACAAAGATACAAAAGAGATATATTATGTTTCTTCACAGAGAACCCACTAATATATCACTGATTACTCTTGATTATGTTAATGAATATCATTATTTCCCAATATCATTATTCAAATGATGAATAAGTTGTTTTACAAATACACATACTGAACTCCTTGTTCTTGAGTGTTCTATATAACCAATTAGAGGCGTATTTGAAGGCAGTGTTGTTTGAAGAATTACATGTCCGATTCCCTTTCAAAATTGGAGTTCTGAAAACAGGCATTTAGTTGAGTTATTTTACAATGTTTAACTGAGAAGGCAGAGCACAACCTAGTATTATAATAGTACTAATAATTACATTCATAAATGTCTTTTTGTTACAATCTAATATGTTCACTGGGCAGATTATACTGTGACTAGTGAGATTATACTTACATATACTGTGTTGACATGCAGATCAATAACAGACTCTTCATTCATCACTTCATTGTCAACGAGCTGCGGTTCGCTGTTAAGGAGAAGAGTTCTCTTGGTAATGTACAGTACCAGTCAAAGGTTTGGACACATATTCCCATTCATCATTTTGACTCCCAACATCACAATGACAGAGGTCCCCGATGACATAACAATACTGGTATCTAACCCCCCCCCCCCCCCTGTACCTGCTGGAGCGTTTCCTCTGAAGAACATAGAGGCCTGAGATAAGAATCACCACAGCCAACACTGTTAGAGAGACTCCCAGACTCACTGCCAAAGAATCTGCAGCACACAAACACAAAAACAGCACAATCAAACACAATAACGGCACAATCAAACACAATAACGGCACATTCAAACACAATAACAGCATATTCAAACACAATAACAGCATATTCAAACACAATAACGGCACAATCAAACACAATAACGGCACATTCAAATCCAATAACAGCACATTCAAACAATACCAGCACAATCAGAGAAATGGCGTCCAGTATGCAGCACATTAGAAGACATTGTGGAGGCTTCTTTACCGTCAGTGACCGGAGGATCAGTCAACCAACAGGGTCCCTGCTGTATGGTGATGTCATCCAGGGCCACGTTCCCTCCAACCTCTTGTCCCCTCTGGTACACAAACACAAACTGGGCCGAGGAGAGGACACACAGTCAGACCATCACACAGACGCTACCGTACACATGATATGGGGTGTAACTAACCCCTAACAGGAAGTAGGCACGAGGGGTTACCTCAAAGCTAAACACATACTGTACAACTACTTCTAGACTGCTTCTGTAAAACTGTATCTAGACTTGGAAAACGTTACGTCCTGAGGAAAAGAACTACATCGATATCATTCAGACTGTGGGCAGAAACATCATGTAGTTGTGATTTTATTTGTTAAGCTAAACTGACTAGAACATGTTTCATCTCAGATGTGTGTCGTCTAAACCCAGTTGAGGACAGTATAAGAGCAGATACCCAGAATGGCTCTTCTTCATCCACAAACACATTTTCCTCAAGCCAGACGTCTCCCTGGTTACCAGACTCCGTCCACAGCATAACTCCTGTACTGTCTCCGGTGGCATGTACTGTCCTGAGTGAATAAGAAGAAAAAGAATCCTTAGTGATTATTTAACAACATGCCTACTAATAACATAACTACTTCCAATCAAGACTGGGTGAGATATTGCAGAAAGAAAATGGACAAAACGAAGGTAATCGAGTTGAAGAGGCCTTTTCTAGAGAAATCCTCCAAGCAGCCAACAAACAAACAATGTTGAGCTCTACAGTGCATGGTCTTGAGAATCTTTCTGAGTGCGTACCTGTTGTTCCTGTACAGGTTGAGGGTTCCTATGTGAGGCCCATGCATGTGGTACCAGAATGTGACACAGCGCCCCCCAGTTATGGGCTGAAGTACTTCACTGTACAGCATGATTTGTTCTCCCCACTCACCCACAGAACTGTTCACGTACAGGTAGTAGCCTGGGAACACACACACACACACACACACACACACACACACACACACACACACACACACACACAGAGAACAATCTGTCTCATTAACACATAATTCATCATCTTGACATGTCCTCTACTGTGTCAAGTCTATACGAAAACATATTCACTCCTATATTTACATTTAGTCATTTAGCAGACGTTCTTATCCAGAGCGACTTACAGTAAGTACAGGGACATTCCCCCCCGAGGCAAGTAGGGTGAAGTGCCTTGACCAAGGACACAACGTCCTTTTCGCACAGGGCATACACACAGGACTAGCACTACCATCAGAAACATGTATTTCCCTCTTATCTGCAACATACTATACGCTAACATACATTTCACATTTACATCTTATTCATACACAACAGCAGATGGGTTTTATCCACAGCGACAAGCAACACACCCAGATCCTGGATCTGCAGTGTTTGTGTCCTACTGACCCAAGGTTGAGTTGAAGGTGTGGTCCACACGGGGCCCCGTGTTGAGGTAAACCCCCCGGCCCCTCAGCCAGTCCCCATGGTCCAGACCCCCCCCCAGGTTGCTCCAGCCACACAGACCGCTCTGGAAGTCACACAGGCCAGGAGGGGGGCACTGGGTGCTGGTTACCTGCACATCATCGAAGGCCATTTCCCCTGTCCCCATGCTGACGTCCAATGTCACCCCCTCCACCACTATCTAGAACAGAGAGGCCCAAAAATAGGGTAACGGTACATGGGTAGTCTGTGTGTGTGTGTGATCCAGGCTGGTGCGTCTGATCCAGGGACTCACCCTGTACGCTGCCCCAGGGAGCTGCAGCGTGGCCTGGGTGAACCTCCACAGTTGGCCCTGGTCCCCTTTGTGGGAGAGCAGCTGAGCTGGCTTACCCTCCTCGGGCCGCTGGTACACGTTCAGGGTTCCCACGCCGCTCCCAAACATGTGGTACCACAGCTGCAGACACCCCCCCTTACCTGCAGCAGGCAACCAAGACACACAGGCGCACTCAAAGCAATCGCATTGTCTCCAACGCACCAGCCCTATAGATAAAACCCCAGCATATTTAAACGACTGTAGCGCACAGAGCCAAAATGGCGTCCGTCACCTGCAGGGATGAGAGGGGAGGCAATCCGGGAGACCTGGCCAGTGGCCGAGGAGGCCAGGTAGAGGTAGTGCCCGCTGGGGCTGTTGGTTGTGTGGTCTAAGTCAGGTCCAGTGTTAGGACTGGGGCTGGAACCAGAGCCTAGCAGCCAGTCTTGGTTATTGTCACTTAGATGTGACCAGTCACACATGCCCTCCTCAAAGTCACACACATCTGGAAGAGAGAGGGATCGACCTTTGACACGTATTCTCTTAGCAGACGTAGTAGAGCGAGGGCAGCAGATAATCAGGGACTAGACGTGCACAGTTCTAGGAGTAGTACAGTGGTTAGTGCCAAGGAATGGCGTTTTACACAATATTGAAGGTGGACCAACGACACATAGTGCCTTGATGTGATGCAACACTAGTTTGGATCTCTCTCCAATGGTTTGTGTTGTGTTGATATTCTTATATGTCATCTACCCTGAGCATTAAGACAGGATGAACATTGTTATATTCCCATAATGTGTTTCCGGAAGCAGTTCTTACCGCAGCCCTCCTCGTCCTCCCCTAGGGGGCAGTCTAGTTTGAAGTTACACTGGTTGCTGGCAGGAACGCACACCACGCCTGGACTCCGCCAGCAGTAAAAGTCCTCAGCCTTCGAGAAAGAATTGGAAACCAACCAAAAATTCTCTATGCGTTATGATTGGACAATGATAGAGTTGTGCTGTCCATCCCACCAATAGCGTGTGGGTTACTCACCAAGCAGGGCCCGGTGGGAGGGGTGGGAGGGGTGGAAGGGGTGGTGGGAGGGATGGTGGGAGGGGTGGGAGGGGTGGGAGGGGTGGGAGGGATGGTGGGTGTAGTCTGAGGTGAGGGAGAGGAGGGGGGAGGAGTAGAAGACTCAGGCAGAGGGGTGTTGTTAGGGTCAATAATGCACTCAGTGGAGAAGGAGATGTCATCCATGGCAACCAGACCTCTTTCACCACTTCCTCTCTGATACTGGAACACGACCTGCGCACACACGCACGCGCACACACACACACACACACACACACACACACACACACACACACACACACACACACACACACACACACACACACACACACACACACACACACATACAACAATCTAGATGAAATGTCTTCCTCACTCATGATTCATGGTTTTTCTTGAAAACTGTCTTGTCACGAGCACACACACAAGACTTGGATGAGGAAGTACAAGTCAGTAATCCAGTCAAAACTTGTCCATATCTCTGACCTTGCTACTTTCTGAAGAGGAGAAGGTGACCTCTGCCCTTTGCCAGCTGAAACCTGCCATTGGTGAATTTCTGCCCCAGAGCAGAGTATCATCATGCCCGCTCTGTTGCCCTCGTGATCTCACAGTCAGGCTGGCCGACTCGTCGTCCTGGCTGTAGTAGTAGAATCTCACCTGCAGGGAGAGAGCAGTCGAGACTAAGTCGAGTGTCTTCATTCATGTTTAACCTGTTGGAAACGAAAAAGGTTGAAGGAGAACTCACGGTGCAGTTGGGGCTGGGCAGCAACGTGTTGGAGAGGACTTCTGATGTCTGCCCCTTCACAGTCAGATGGGTCCCAGGGATGACAAAGTGACCTGAAATGTTACAGGACAAATTCTATTGCTACATTGAACACAATTTCACTGATTTGGAAGTTGTATGTGGTGTGTTTGTCTGTGTGTGTCTGTGTGTGTGTGGGTCTGTGTGTGTGTGTGTGTGTCTGTGTATGTGGGTGTGTCTACCTGCCGCCGTGTTCAGGGTGTGGTCCCTGGGGGGCCCGTGGTAGGGCCAGGCAGTCTCCCCCCTCAGGGGGCCCCAATCCCCCCCTGGCGTGTCCACACCACTGCCTCCCCAGGAGCACAGACCCTGCTCAAAGCTACAGAGCTCCAGAACACCATGCTGCTCTGAATACAGAGAGGACAGAGGGAGAGAGGGAGAAGGAGAGAGAGAGAGAGAGAGAGAGAGAGAGAGGGGGGGGGAAAGAGATTGGGAGAGAAAGTCAGAGCTTATCGATATGCAATCAACCCTAAGCATGTTCCCTCCCACTTCCTGTCCTGTGTGACTTAGTTACCACAGCGAGTCTCATCGGATCCATCCCCACAGTCATCGCTGAGGTCACACACTCTGCTCCGGGGCACACACACACGGTTGGAGCAGGTGAACATGCTCTCTGGACACACGTCCTGGGGTTCTAAAGGTGTGGAAAGACAGTGAGAGGTTGTGAGGTAGTGTTAACTGTTTGGTACTGTAGCATGTTGATTTTCTTGCAATTGTAGGACCTTTTAATCGCCTGCCACCTACCAGGAAGAGAACAGTTGAGAAAGGTGACGTCGTCGATGGCAATGTCGCCCAGGTGGCTGAAGGTTCTGGTGGCCTCAAACAGGACGGTGAAGACCTGAGGGGTGCGTCCCACGATGACCTCGCCGCGACCCCAGGCGTCCCCCTGGTCACCTGACAGCCACCAGAGGGGCGTGGTCCTGGGACCTTCCTTAAGGAACACCTTCAGTTCCCCGATACCTGTTGGAACACACACACATGGTACACCAGAACCCACACACACACGCAAACATGCTGTACACACAAATGCTTTGAAAATACCTGTGCCAAACATGTGGTAATAGAACTCCAGGAGACAGTTAGTGCTGGCCTGTTTCATGGCAGGACTCTGCAAGACTGCAAAGCTATTCTGCTCTCCTCTGGACGCCTCCACTACCATGTACCAGCCTGAAGGAAACACACAAAACCAAGAGAAGAAAACTAGATCAATATAAAACAGCTGGATCCGTATAAAACATCTTTCATATCCATTTCTATAGTGGATCTTTATGCCTGTCTCTTTGTTGTCTATCCTTCCATATATAGACGGTCACCGATCATAGCCAGAGGTTCAGTACTGTCTCTGCGGAACAGACTAGACTAGAGAGTTTCATCATGGGAACTGTAGTTTTACCGTACCCAGATTAGTGCCCAGGGTGTGGTCCATGGAGGGGCCCGTGTTGCCGATAGCAGTCCCATTCCTGCCCCTCTGCCAGGCAAACTGGCCCACACCTGTATCCTCCCAACCACAGGTCCCATTCTCAAAGGTGCATTCTGGGAAACTTTCACTCGTTCCGTTGCCTGCAGGACACAGCACCCAGTGGACTCTCATGTACGGGACTGTCATTGGTGACTTGGTCATCTGGTATGTACAAGTATCAATTGGCACCGTCTGACATGGGTTCTAGGATGTGTCACACAACCAGAAGTCTCTGATTCTACCTTGACAAAAACCAGGTGACACGAAGACATCATCCACAGCGATGTGTCCTCTGTCTGTGGTCTCTGCTTCTATCAGCACCTGGAGGACAAAAAGCGAGTCAGCACCTTCCATTCATGTCTGTTCACTTGACTGATTCTGGAGGAAACGACGTCGCTATGGGAACTCTGTGTGGACTGTCGGCACCTGGAAGGGGGTGCTTTTCTTCACTGAGTCTGAGAACTGCGTCCAGCCGGATCCACTGGATCTGCTCTCGAACAGCAGCTCCTCTACCAGAGGCTCCGAGCGGACATACACACGCAGGGTACCTGAGGCACTGCAGGACACATGGGCAACATCAGAAGAGATTTCGAATGGATGTCGGAAACATGGCTTAACAGAGAGCTAGCCTATGCTAACACGATAGATGTACAGTGATACAATTGGCCACCTGACATGCTAACCCAGCCCTGTGAGAGAGACAGGAAGGTGTCTGGACCTGTTGTTCATGTGGTACCAGAAGGTGAGACAGGTAGCCGGGTCTGTCTGCAGGATCCACTCTGAGACCACGACAGCCCGACTTGTGGGGTTCAGAGGCTGGGCTGGGCTCAGTAGGAACCGGCCTGTAGGACCACAGTACATCAGAATGAAGGTGAGCATGAAGCTGTTATGGTGAGGTGAATTGTGGGGATGCATGAATGTGGCTTTTGTTGAAGTTGAAAAATGAATTAGTGCTGCTTTGGTGTTTACTGCTTAAGGGAATCTGTTCATGTCTTTTTCTGACACGAACAAGATAAAGATATCGTACAAAAACAACCGAACCATGAGTGGTTCAAGGATAACCGAGCCTCAATAAATACCCCCAAAACAATATCATTATCATCATCAATGATATTGATATTGTTCCAGTTCTTTCTACCGTCATCCCTTAAAGTCCCTCATCTCACCTTCAGGTGTCTGAGTGGTGTGGTCAGTGGGAGGGCCCCGGAAGCTTCCGTCAGCCTGGACCCAGGAGTGCCCGCCTGTCAGGGCCTGGCCGACCCAGGTGCACTGCCCGGCCTCAAAGTCACAGCTGCCCACCGCAACACAGGCCCCCGCCCTCATGGACACGTCGTCCAGCCGCACGGTGGAGTTGGAGTCTGGGGCGTGCCTGGCTCTGAACACCACCTGGGGGCGGGGGGGGGGGGGGGGGGGGGGAGGGGGGGGGGGGAACGAGAGGAGGGAGAGGGGGATGGACAGAGGAGGAGAGAGAAGAGAGGCAGGAAGAGACAGAAGACAGGAGGGTTAGACAACAGACAGCGATGGAGTTATCGAAAGAGACAAGTGATGGACAGAAAGAGGTAGAGAGAAAAGTACTATGTATTTATATGTAACAAACTTACATGGTGGTGCAATTTTAGGGTTTAAACCTTAAGTATGAATCCCATGCATGAGTTCTGATATGATGGTATCTAGATTAGAAGAACAGAGCCGACCTGGAACTTGTTTGGGGAGGACACGGTGAGCTCGGCCACCTCCCAGCCAGCAGAGGGCGCTCCTGAGCGCTCCCACAGAGGAGGACCCTGGTCTCCACTCCTCAGCACATGCACTGACAGGATGTCAGAGGAGCCGGTCGGCAACCAGTACCTACACACACACACCCACAGACACACACACACACAGACACCCACGCACACCCACAACAATCAGTTTTTTCTCTTGAACTCATGATTCATGGTTTCATTGGAAAATGTATTACTTACTAGATCATTTTGTGCCACACTGTGTGACAAATATGTCACACAGTCACAAATATGACTCAATATGTGTCCATATAGACTGTGAATGCATATTGAGTCATAGTCACACTACCATCTTAAAGCTAGTGTGGCGTTGCCCAACTCTTTGCCAGTATATCAAAATATACATCTGGGAATCTGTATTTTTTGCATGCGTGTATGTCTGTCTGTGGCTCGAGGACAGAGCATTGTATAAAGTTGAAACTCGGCCGGTGTATTGCTCGGTGCAGCATTAAGAGACAGAGTCTCTTAATACAGCCAACAGGCATTGTAAAGATCAATCAGCCAAAAGTCAAATGATGTAAGTGTGCGTGCGTGTAGACGCATGTAAGGAAGTCAGATGGCTGAGCGGTGAGGGAGTCGGGCTAGTAATCTGAAGGGTGCCAAATGACGTTGTGTCCTTGGGCAAGGCACAAGGCACAAGGAATGTCCCTGTACTTACTGTAAGTCGCTCTGGATAAGAGCGTCTGCTAAATGACTAAATGTAAATGTATGTATGTATGTGAGCTGACCAGAAGCGCAGGCACATCTCTGTAGTGGAGGCCAGCTCCGGGGTCAGAATCTGAGCCACCTCCTCACTCTGCTGCAGCACCGTCAGGTAGAAACCTACAGCACACAGTCACATCAACAATCACCTACGTCTTCAGGAATCAATTCATATTCAAATCACATCATCACCCTGAGAACAAGAGCCATGGAATTAGCCTTTTAGATCGACAGCATTGGATCACCAAAGCTCATCTTCTCCTTCTCCAGATGGCTCCAGATGGGGGTCAGATGGCTGAGCGGTTAGGGAATCGGGCTATTAATCAGAAGGTTGATGTTGTGTCCTTGGGCAAGGCACTTCACCCTACTTGCCTCGGGGAATGTCCCTGTACTTACTGTAAGTCACTCTGGATAAAAACGTCTGCTAAATGACTAAATGTAAATGTCTCCATCAGCCACGGTCCTGCTGACCCCCAGGTCGACCCCCAGGTCGACCCCCAGAGCCTCTCACCCCTGTCGGTCTGGAAGGTGTGGTCCAAGCAGTCTGCGGTCCCCTTAATCCGACCCCAGCGACCACGATGGGTCACGTCGACGTCAAAGTCACACCAGGTGTAGCTCTCAAAACCGCAAGGGTCTAAAAGGAATCAAGGAGAGAGTCAGTAAAGTCCTGTGTGTGTGTGTGTGTGTGTGTGTGTGTGTGTGTGTGTGTGTGTGTGTGTGAAAGAGAGACAGAGAGATAGAAAGAGAGACTGTGTGATGATCTTACTTTGCTCCAGACAGGCCCCCTCCCTCATTGTGAGATCATCTATGGCTATAAAGCCAGTACTGCGGGTATCTCTTCTGCCTGAAAACATCACCTGGTAAAGACAGTTTACACAATCATTCAACAACTTGTCTGCATGCTGTGCTAGTGACCGTGCGACTCAGAGCGTGTGAGTCTTATCGAGTGTACGGTATCTCTGTGTAACGTCATTTGAAAGCTGACCTCCAGAATGTCTGTGTGGCTGACGGTGACCTGAGCCTTCACCCACTCTGAATCCTGAGTGCCAGACCGTGTCCAAACCACGGCCCTCGACGATCTCTACCCCCAAAAGACACTGTGTTACATGCATCCAATAAACACACTTCGACTGAGCTTTTGGCAACGCCCTCAATGAGTACCTGGGGAGTTCAGGACATCAAATGAAGGATAAAGCTAGTACTGGAGCACACAGCTGGCATCTTACGAGCTGCATGACACACAGGTCGTACAGGTGGATAACATACTGCCTGTACTAGGAGGTCCAGGCTGGAGACAGACGATCCCAGCATGTAGTACCAGAAGCCGACACAGATGTCCATGTTTTGGACGTCCACGGGAACGGAGATGACCGCAGCCTCGTCATCCTTGGTGCCTGACCCGTTTAGCAGCAGGTAGAATCCTGCCGGGGGAATGGAGACAGTACATGAGACATGCATTCTTTTGACATTTTAAGCCTAAACCGACAACAGGGTTAGGGTCAGGTGTGGCAGCAGAGTCACGACCAGGAGTCGTTATAGCCATAACCCAATCCCGAAGTCTAACCCTAACTCTAAAAATTCGAAAATTAGGGTTAGGGTTAGGAAACGGCTGACCTTAAGTATTTTATACTGCTTTTTTAAAATCAGAGCTGTTGCCATCTGGGCAATTCAGAGAGGTCTGTGAAGCAGACTGACATTAAGTCTGTTGTGGTCTTTCTGTACCTGAACCACCACATGTAGAAATAAAGTATTTGAAACATGAGTAATCGAGTGATTATTTGAAGTAGCGAGTAACTGTTTACACTGATGGCTTGAGCAGTGCAGGATAAAGAATAAGCACACAGGCTCCATTTTTAGATTTCTTCTAAACAACCAATGCTGGTTGAAGACACAACCTTGCTTGTTCTTGAGCGTGTGGTCGTACAGCGGTCCGTCCCAGGGCCCGTCCACCTGGGCTCCCTGGAGAAGAAGCCAGTCCACATCATCGCTGCTCCCCTGAACCCACTTACACAACCCTGCAGAGCAAGACACCGTGAGATGCAAATACAGACAGAGAGGTGGTCACCGATGCATGCACACTCACACACACACACACACACTCACTCACACACTCACACACGCACACACACACACTCACACACACGTACGCACGCACTCACTCACTCACTCACACACACACACACACACACACTCACACACACACACTCACACGCACGCACGCACGCACGCACGCTCACACACACACACACTCACTCACACACACACACACACACACACACACACACACACACAGGTGGGCACATTCAGGTTTGAAGGCCACACCAACAGCTGAACGTGTTTAGTAGCTTCAAGTTCAGCTTCAACACAAAACACACACTCAACCTGTGAGCCTTGCCTTGTTCAAAATTGCAGTCCATGGGAGAGGGGGGTGGGGTGGGGGCGGGGGTGGTGGGGGGAGGAAGGGTGGTGGGCAGCAGGTCTGCACACGACGTATTCAACAGGATGTGGACATCGTCAAGGGCGATGCTGCCTTCCTCTTTGTTTACATTTGTTGCCTCAAATACGATCTGTAAAGTGAAAACATATCATGGCTCAGTATGTCTGACCCGACTGGGCTGCCCAGCAATTCCCTACCTGTGGGAGACGCAACGGATATTTCCGCCTTAACTTGTGGGGGTGATATGAAAGTGGTAAAGGCTGGTGTAGCACATTCAATCAGAAATATAGAACAATGTGTACTTCATTTAAAACAAGGAATACCAGGAATGTATTCTGAATTCCTCCATTCGTCTATACTTTCACTCATTCATTTATTCATCTATATAGGCTATGTATTCACCTGGTGGGACCCAGTTGTCTTGTAGTCTACCATTGCTCTGTGCCATATATTACCCTTGTCTCCAGACTGGCTCCACACAGACCTCAGTCCCTCTGTCTCATTCACATACACCGACAGCTCCACTTTATTTGAAATACAAAAACCAGAAGATGACATCAGTTTCCCGTACACCACTCTGTGACAAAGTATGTTTGCTACAGGTGTATACAACCCAGAAATGGGTATAGCTCAGTCATTAAAGCATTTGATTGTAGATCAAGAGGTTGTTTGTTCAAATCCCCTCTGTAAGACTTTTATGGATAAAAGTGTCTGCTCAGTGATCCATCTTCAGTATTACATTATTATTCTTCTGAAGCCCAACCAGTATTACTCACAACCGCTCGACCACATTTCCATGTGGTACCAGAACTCCAGACATGCTCTGTGCACGGCCCCCATCCTCTCACTCTGAAGATGAGCTTTCTCCTCTCCTTCATCAGCACTGAAGATTACAAAGTGTCCTGGAGGGCACGCCCACAGAAACCAGAATTGAAATACTCATCCAGACCAGCAGACAACCAAACAGACATAAACAGTCGAAACCGTACAAGCAAGTTTTATGACTAGTTAGGAACAATAAAACCCTATTCAAACTCTATGAATGCTCCACCACTATTTATAATCAGTGCTAGTGTGTTTGGTGTGCTGTAGCTCAGGCAGTCTACGGTACCAAGGGCAGAGTTGGTGGTGTGGTCCACAGAGGGAATGAAGCGCCCGCCCCCTGAGAGCCAGTCCCAGTCCACCCCCGACCCCGCTGGAGGACTGCTCACCCAGCCACAGTAGTCCATCTCAAAGTCACAGAACCCTGGAGGAGAGACACACGACAAGAGACACTAGGCTTTGTACTGTGTGAACGCCACACACACCGTAACATTCCAAAACACACACACGACCCCCCCCCCCACACACACACACACACACACACACATACACTCTATAAACACACACTGAGGTCACTAACCTTGCTCTGGACAGGGCCCGTTCAGGAGAGTGAGGTCGTCGATGGCGATGTCTCTCTGGGAGCCCTCGCCAACCACGGCCTCAAATATGACCTGTCAATCAACAGACCGTTTTGAAAGACAGTCAGACACAGCCTCTCCTCAGCTGACCCCACAGCTCTCAGACAGGGATGTCAGACACAGCCTCTCCTCAGCTGACCCCACAGCTCTCAGACAGGGATGTTAGACACAGCCTCTCCTCAGCTGACCCCACAGCTCTCAGACAGGGATGTTAGACACAGCCTCTCCTCAGCTGACCCCACAGCTCTCAGACAGGGATGTCAGACACAGCCTCTCCTCAGCTGACCCCACAGCTCTCAGACAGGGATGTCAGACACAGTCAGTCCTCCCAATATCTGCAGTCTGGTGCTTTCTTATCAGCATTGTGTTCCTGACTATGAACAGCTTTGAGTTCACTGAGTTCCTCCAAAGATATGCAAGCTATCTGATCGTGTTACGGTGTGTGCGTGTCCATGTACATGGGTTTCCTTCAAACACACATAAACAACACGTCCTCTCTATCTTTTAGTTGGTGGATAATTAACGTCGCTTAATCGGATGTGTTTTAGTGCTCTATGTGATGCAGGAAGCTATAGCTATATAGAACGATACAGATCTTAAGTGAACTGGCCTGACCTGAATATAACTGAACTGTACTGAACCGAACCAAACTGAAGTCTCACCTGGTACTGGGTGTTGGGACTGAGGACGGTAGCTCTGGCCTGCCTCCAGTGCTCTCCCTGGTCCCCTGCTCTGCTCCACAGCAGGCTGGTGGGGCCTCTGGGGCTGCCCAGGGTCTGGAGGTAGACCCTGAGCTCAGCCCTGCCCTCCATGTGGTACCAGAAGCTCCAGCACTCGCCGCTGTGAGGCGTAGGCTCGTTCACCGCCGTCACCATGCGCCCTCTGGTCCCCATGTGATGCTTCCAGAGCTGGGCGCTCAGGTAGAACCCTGGGAGACCAGACAGAGAACATTCCATCAGAAACGTGTGTGTGTGTGTGTTTGTCGATTGTCGTGGATTGCATGGTTGTAGATAACGACGGAACCGAATGGCCTGTCGTTGAGGTCTGTAGATGCTAACATTACACTTTGCAACTTTATAACCTGGCACTTTTTGAAATAATGTTTATGACAGAACTCTTATCATATCACACACAGCTCATATCAACATGATATCCTCATGGCCTGATCAAATCAGGACATAGTTCAAAAGTACTTTTGAATGGTATAGTATATAGTATGACATAGTATCTAAGACAAAATATGGACCAGGGTGGACCTCCAGGGGCCCCTCTCACCCAGCTCTGTCCCCAGGGTGTGGTCTGTGTCTGGGCTTGGACCGTTGGCAGTCTGGGCGCCTCTGGTCCTGCTCCAATGGAAGTCTGTAGGTAAGTCAGGCTGCAGGCCGCAGAGAGAGCCCTGGAAAGTGCACTCCCTCTCCGCTGGGCAGGAAGCGTTCTCACTGTGGTACACCTGCACGTCGTCAAGGGCAATGCTGCCACTCCTGCCTCCCACCACAGCCTCCAGAATCAACTGCGAGAGACCACATGTATGTTTGAAGCTCTCAGATGTGTATCTATACTATACAGTAGTGAGTTTTACTGTGGTTGTTGCTCTGTCCTTGTGGACTGTATAACTGAAGTACAAGAAGAGCACAATGCTCAAGCAATTGACTAAATACTGTAACTTTTAGCACAGTATGGTATGTAGAAAACCAAAACAAAGGGACAATCTTTTTTAAATAATGGTTTAATACCTGTATTGGCTTGTCACCAGAAAAGGTGAGATCTGCAAAGCGCCATTTGTGGCCCTGAGTGCCGCTCCTCATCCACACCACAGACTCTGGCTCTCCAGCTTGTTTGGTTATAAACTTCAGCGAGCCTGGGGAACAAGATCCAGTATGTCATTTCACTGCTGTCTGGCAACTATAGGCTACTGGACACCCTCAAGTTAATCCTCAAAAAAGATCAACTCCACTGGAGTCACAATACAGGATGCTAACCGTATTAGCTCAGAGATTGGAGCTTACCGATGCTTCTGCCATAAATGTGATACCAGAAACTGACACAGAGGGCTCCTCTTGCTTGCTGAGGGTAGCTAATAAGCCTAGCAGTCGATGAAGCATTGAGGCCCGACTTGGCAGCAATAAACATAAAGTAACCTGTGAAAAACAGAAACACAGGATCAGCTGAACAGAGGACTCTCTGAGTATCGGTCGTTTCTGAGAGCTGAGATGAAAAGACCAGACATATTCAGAGAGACACTACGAGCAAGGAGGAAGTAAGGAACAATGTCATCAAATAGAAACATCTCCTCCAACTTAAAAAAGTACAGTTTGTTCTTCCTCAGCATGGTTGTGGATGACAAATACAGTTGTTAATGTTTGAGGTGAGTAAAACATAAAATGCGGTTAGCGAACTGCACCTTTTTTGCCTATGGTGTGGTCATATCCTGGTCCGTTCCTATTGGAGCGCTCCCACATCAGGGCAGCAGTGTGGTCTCTGTACCATGCACAGGTGTCCTTCTCAAAGTCACAGGTGAGCACGTCCGAACCTGCAGGCACGTCCCCCTCCCAGCAGTTCTCAAAATGGATGTCATCCAGCATGACGTCTTTGATATTGAACATGGGAGGGTAGGTTGAGAAGACCAGCTAGACAGAGAGAGGGGGGGGGGAGAATGTGTGTGTGTGTGTGTGTGAGAGAGAGAGAGAGAGAGAGAGAGAGAGAGAGAGAGACAGACAGACAGACAGAGAGAGAGAGAGAGAGAGAGAGGAGAGAGAGAGAGAGAGAGAGAGAGAGAGAGAGAGAGAGAGAGAGAGAGAGACAGACAGACAGACAGACAGAGAGAGAGAGAGAGAGAGACAGAGAGAGAGAGAGAGAGAGAGAGAGAGAGAGAGAGAGAGAGAGAGAGAGAGAGAGAGAGAGAGAGAGAGAGAGAGAGACAGACAGACAGACAGACAGACAGAGAGAGAGAGAGACAGAGAGAGAGAGAGAGAGAGAGAGAGAGAGAGAGAGAGAGAGAGAGGGAGGGAGAGAGAGAGAGAAGCACAGATTGAGACATGGGACCTGATGCAGGAAGACATTTCTGGGTGCTGTTTCTGATGCTGCTTGGTGGTGTTTGTTGTACATAAGTACAGTAGAAAAAACACAAGCTGTAAGAAGGGAGAAATGCCCACCTTGTAACCACCCGGTTGGTTACCAAGGAAGGCTGTGGAATTCTCCCAACCATTCGTTCGATCCTTTGAAATCTGCAAAAGCTCCTTGGTATTAGTCTGTCTGACCATTTTGAGATAGAGATGCGAGGTTCCAGAACTCTCACCGTGGATGTGGTACCAGAACCTGTCGCAGATCATTGACATCAAAACACATCAAATGCTGATTAACTCATGAATAATGCTTTCATATTTTACTGATTCCTCATCTAACATATTCTTAAAATTTGAGTCCAATATTTTTTTTAAATGGAGCAGAGAAACGCACAAGACAAAGACTGCACAAATCGGGGTTACCTTATCTGGCATCCCAGAGCACCAGGCTTGTCAACATAATACTCAAAATTGGCGTCGGAATTAAAAACTGTTCCCTGTGTTCCATTCACACCCATGACATGACCTGAGACAGAGACACATAATGTGCTATCAACCAAAAATCACATTAGAAGTCATACTAATCCAGATATGATACAACTAGAACATAAGTAAAATATAAAAAATATATTTTTTAATTATTATCATAAAATAGACATATAAAATACCGTCAAGTATGTGCAGAGGCTACAGTCACGTAAGATATGCCTACAGGTTTCTTACCCCAGGGAGACCCTGTTGTGTGGTCGTGTCCAGGAACCGACGTCACGTTAGCTCTCTCCAATCTCCAGCGGTAGAGGTCTTTACTGGTGTCATTCCATCCACAGGAGTGACCCTCAAAGTCACACGACCCTGAGGTTGAGTGAATATTCAGTTAAACCACACTAAATAGGAGTAAACCCTTTGTAAGGCCTACGTAAGCGAAACTAAAATCTGCCACAAGCACAGATTCGACGGAGACTGACAAATGTAAAGAATTGTGTCGGCGCCGTATCTTGATGCTTGTTTGTGAAGGTTCTTATACATTTGGACAGTGCTTTGAGCACAAGTTATATGAAATATCGTATGCTTCATGTTATGTACATTATTAGGGATGCGGACGCACCACAAAACTCTTCATCGGAACCATCGTCACAGTCCATCTTGAAATCGCATATCGCTTCCCGGGGGATACATTTCACAGGTGCACACAGGAAATCTCCGTCAGGACAGGAAGATAAGACAACGAAAGGAACTGAAATCAAATGAAAACGTGTGCGTCAGAAATGGCTGTTGTGATTCTACTCTTGCATTTATTAGTTCACAGTTCACACCCATTATAAATGTAGCTGAAACGTAAATTAAAAGCAAATACTATAATGCTACATAAAAAAAATGTAAGCACAGTTAACTAAGAACCTTTATGGACTCCTTTCATCCACTGTGTCACTGACACCCAGGTCAAAATCATTTGAACTATAGGAAACTCCAGTGTTTTCAGTTTAATCATCCCATGGAATCCAGCTTGTCAATCACTGAAAGTCCTTCCTTAATGATAACCCTCAAAAACAATTTTCCTACAATGCCAAGTGTGAAACCAGTAAAACAAACAGACACACATGAATAGCCTACTCTTACCAGACAGAAGTACCAATAACTGTCTCATGTTGAAAAAAGCATGAGGAAAACCAGAACAGAAATGTTTAGTCTTGCAGATGAGCTGTCTTGACAGAATGAACCCTTGACGACTTGTGTGTAGCAGACAATTGTGAAGCCGTTTTCATAGCTATTAAGATCTTGCAGAGTTCCTTATCAACATGTCTCTGCTGAAAGTCCACAGTGCACTCACAGCAAACTCGTAATACATTTCCGCTGATTGTGCTTGTGTGTCTATGGTACATTTGTTATCTTTAATAACTTTGGCACATGAAAGCTCTGTTTGACAGGAGTTTTATTAGATTTACTGACAGATAGGCCTATGTCCAAATTTTAGTTTTCCTATCTATCTCTGTTGTTCGGTTCTATGGATTTGTGGAACAGTGGAGACGAGGAGATTACATAGCAGAGGCAAAAGTCAATGTTTCAGATTCCAGTTGATCATTTGGAATATATTTTTTTTATCAAGAAAATCCTCAAAAGTTGTGAGGCAGATTGTCTGGCAGGTGTAATTTCAAAATCCCTATTGTGATTTTTAACAGCATGCTTGTTTAACTAATAAACCTATGTAGCTGAACTGGCAAGCAACACTACAATGTTTTAGTTTTACAGCATCACAATTACACAACATTTGTTACCATGGAGATTATACTATGATGCAGAGGCTTACCTCACCTAATTTTTGATGCGTTCCTACACACTTGTCTCAAAGTTTTGTGTGGAGAACCTAGCTGGCAGAGAGGGTTGTGAGATATGGCACCTTGGAGATCAACAAATCCAACAACAGCCCTTGGTAGGTTTGGAAGTAAAAAAAAAGTAGTTTTTAAGTAAAAATATACAGCAAATTCATAATTTTCTTACTTGTCACAACTTTGCCTCTGTCTCTCTCCAGGCAGTCCGAGACACAGGAAGTGCAGGAGACGGCATCTCTCCAATGCCAGAGACTCCATGCAGAGGCGAGGGAGAGAGGGTAGGAGGGCAGAGGGACACAGGAGGGAGGCGGAGGGGGCAGGAGGGAGCCCACCAACATGCATTTAACTTATTACAATGAAGGCTATGTGTTACAGCAGTCATTTTGTTGTCCCCCTCAGGAATTGCTCTTGAGAAAATGTCATATAATTGTCCCCCCCAAAATTGATAGCAGATTTTCACCACTGTCTGATCGTACAGAGAGGAGGAGAGACACCTCCCGGCGAAGGAGGCCCCACGCCAGCCCTGCCAGGACTCACAGATCAAGGACCTCTCCACAGAAGCACAGGAAAGAATCTCCCCGGCGTGCACGGAGAAAAGCTAACCCCATCCGGACACCCCGATCCCAAACGCAGAGGCGATCGACCCCTGGGGAGAGCGGCACGAGGGGGGGGCAGGAGCGAGGCTCCGAGAGCAGCCGAGGCAAGGCGGCGAGTGGGGTGGAGGGAGAAGAGAGGATGGAGAGCGGTCCCGTAGAAACCACAGTGTCTAAAGAGAGGGACGGCTGTCAGGAAAGAGAGTGTGAAATAGAGGAGCACTCACTCCTGGGCCGATTTAGACTGAGGGTTAACAGAAGGGAGAAGATTAGGAGAGGTGGAGCCAGAACCAGAGATTCTTCACAGAGTTTGAGATCCAAGGGGAATAACCCATCTGAGGACTCGGTCAAAGACTCTCTTAGCCAAAGTCGAAGCCAAAGCGAGAGGTCCATTCCCAGACACACACTCGGAGTCAGAGCTAAGCCCCAAGCTGGGCACATGCAACCTGGAACCAAAAGGGCTGCCGCCCTCACCAGAGGAAAAGGAAGGAGAGGAAAACAAGTTAGGATCGAGAATGGGTACCAGAGCTCACCCTCTTCCTCCTCAAACGAAGGAGGGTGTGTCAATGACAGTAACAGTGAAGATCCAGAAGGGAAGGAGGACTTGAAACAGAGAAGCAGGAGAAAGAGGGCTCGGCGGTATTCAGAGGAGGAGAAAGAAGATGAGGTAGATGAGGCACAGACGATCCTGTTGTCTGACAGTCCAGAGACACCGGTACTTGTCCACCATATGACCCGGGGAAGGAAAGCGCAGTGTCTACAGTTACCACCATCTTCAAACTACAGAGTGACGGCACCCTCAAAATCCAGCTTGTTCTATTTCGGCCCAAACCCCAGTAAGAATTTGATGCAAAATGCGACAAGCATTGTGCAAAAACACGTATTTCAAATGATTATTATTTTTATGTGTGAGTTTCATTTTGTTGTCCCATGCTTGACTGTGTTGCAGGCAGCTTCAAGTCTCTCTACTCGCTGGGCAGCATGCTTGGGAAAGGTGGTTGTGGGGCTGTGTATGCAGCAATCTGCAAAACCGATGGTCGACAGGTTGGCCTTGAACAGACACTAAACTTGACATGAAACCCTTTTTTATGGTTTATTAATTGTATCCCTCCCTGCACAGGAAGTGATGTAATATATCTTCAAATTGTCCAATCAGGTAGCTATAAAGTATGTGAAGAAAGGAATGGCTGAGCCGTATGTGAAGCTGGTGAGTTATCCAACTGTTGGCCGAGATCTAAACATTTTCCGGCACTGTCATCCAGTTAGGAAATACACACTCCTATAATGTCATACATGTTGGAACCTCTCCTCTTATCTCCTCTCCTCCATCTTATGTACTCCTCTCCTCTCCTTACCCCTCCCCTCCAGCCAGGACTGGGGCAGCCGGTGCCCCTGGAGGTGGCCCTGATGCAGATCGTCAGCCACCCCCCAGCCTGCCCCTACGTTCTGCAGCTGCTGGAGTGGTTCCAGGAGGCCGAGCGGTTCATCCTGGTTCTGGAGAGGCCCTACCCCTGCATGGACCTGTTCGACTTCATCGAGGTGCTGGGCGGCCAGATGGACGAGGGTCTGGCCAGGGCCGTCATGATCCAGGTGGTCCTAGCGGCGTGCCACTGCCGAGAGAGAGGGGTCCTGCACAGGGACGTGAAGGTGGAGAACCTGCTCGTGCAGACGGACACCCTGAGGGTCAAGCTCATCGATTTTGGCTGTGGAGACTTGCTGAGGACCAGTAGCTATAGAGACTATTCAGGTATGGAGATACCCAACTTACCTCACTCATATGACATCTGCCCCCAATTCCATGTTTTGATTACATTTACATTTAGTCATTTTGCAGACGCTCTTATCCAGAGCGACTTACAGTAAGTACAGGGACATTCCCCCCGAGGCAAGTAGGGTGAAGTGCCTTGCCCAAGGACACAAAGTCATTTGGGCACGGCAGGGAATCGAACCAACAACCTTCTGATTAATAGCCCGACTCCCTAACCGCTCAGCCATCTGACTCCCTCTTCCCTCCACGTCTCAGGCACGGAGGAGTTCTGTCCCCCGGAGTGGGTGCTGCGCGGGGTCTACCAGGGCCGCCCCGCCACCGTCTGGTCTCTGGGAGTCTTGCTCTTCAGCATGGTGTGTGGGTACCTGCCTTTCAACCAGGAGGCAGACATCATCTCTGGACGCCCACGCTTCACGAAGGACCTTAGCAAACGTGAGCCGAGACACAGCAGTAGCTTAGCAACGAGGGGGCCTGGGGGGCGGGGCCTAGGCCCTCTCATTTACATGTCCTCTCCCCTCAGATTTCTGAGATACACACACAGACAGAGACACACAGACAGAGACACACAGACAGAGACACACACAGAAACACACAGACAGACATACATACAGACAGACAGACATACAGATGGACAGACAGACAGACATAAAGATGGACAGAAATGTAAACATTACATGAAGTTGTCGATCATATGAATGCTTGAGAGTCACCCAAGGGAACTATCTACACGTCCCCTTTTTCATCCATTCCTCTTCCTGATACCACAGAATGTAAGAAGCTCATTGGCTGGTGTCTGCAGCGGGACCCAACCAAGAGACCAGTCCTGGAGCAGATACTCCTTCATGATTGGATGTTAGCGAGTGAGGCGTCAGAACACTCCAGGCCTACAGTCCATCCTCCTCCATCACATCCTTAATTGTCGCCATACCATTACACTATATTAAAATGTTATTTGATCTTCAAAAATGATGACAAACCACTTGAAAGATGAAATAACAAACAAAGGGACAAGTTGGACATGTGCATGATTTTCTTTTATACAGTAGATCATATCACTTGATTTCTTGAACTATAACTTTCTTTGAAATTTGAAGGAATTAATATACTGTCAAAGGATTGTCAAAGATATCTAGAACTGAGTGGAATATTACATGTTGCTTTTTGTAGCCAGTTTAGTTTTCAGAAATCATATCTGGGAATTAAGCAAGAATTGCAGTAAGGGAATGCTGCTAATGCTAAGGAAAAAGGAGAACCGAAAGCCATTTTCTGCATCTAAACTTACAACACAACCACAATGCATCCACCCCTAAAAGGATATTGCATCACCACAGCTTTTTGCAATGCTTGCAGACTTACTATTGTCCGAAAAACACTGCAGAGGCCCATTGGGTGAAAGTTATTGAGGGGTCAGGAACTTTCTAGTCAGCTTTTATGAAAGAAAATAAATCATATAATTCTTTTGTGTGCATATTTCACCGTATGATAATAACTGTCAGGAAATCTGAGCCCACTGCATTGCTTACAATGCACAAGCAACATACAAAGGAATTAGTATCACTGTTAGATATCAGACAATATTGTCTGATGGAATTCATAAAGATCGGTTGTTTGTCGAAGTAGCAAACAAGCTTGAAGGAAACTCACAATTCGAATAAATATATGTGATTGGTGTAGATGTCTTCCAGCCAGCGAGGAAGGCTGTGTCAGGCTCCCCTGACATATCATCTAGTACCCTACATCTATTACCCTACATCTATTACCCTACATCTAGTACCCTACATCTAGTACCCTACATCTAGTGCCCTACATCTAGTGCCCTACATCTAGTGCTCTACATCTAGTGCTCTACATCTAGTACCCTACATCTAGTGCCCTACATCTAGTGCCTTACATCTAGTACCCTACATCTAGTACCCTACATCTAGTACCTTAGATCTAGTGCCCTACATCTAGTGCCCTACATCTAGTGCTCTACATCTAGTACCCTACATCTAGTGCCCTACATCTAGTGCCCTACATCTAGTACCCTACATCTAGTGCCCTACATCTAGTACCCTACATCTAGTGCACTACATCTAGTGCCCTACATCTAGTGCCCTACATCTAGTACCCTACATCTAGTGCCCTACATCTAGTGCCCTACATCTAGTGCCCTACATCTAGTGCCCTACATCTAGTGCCCTACATCTAGTACCCTACAGTATACGACCTGGCCTCCTTCTCTAACCCCGAGTCCTCGCTGCCTCGTGAATCCAATAAGAACTTGTTATTTGTTAAGCATCACAAGCTAACTCCTCGATGACCTTCCTTTAACTGGAAAGTCTCAGTCCCCTGAGGTGTATCGGATGGAGAAACAAAATAAAATGAGCCCTACTGTTTCCTAGAGGTCACACCTAGTTTCCTATAGGTTCCTGTGGATCTCCAACTGCCCTCCTCGCTCTCTTTATCTCTCGCCCTCTTACTTCCCCTCTCTGTGTCTCGGTCTCTGTCTCCCGATGCTTCCTTTTTGCTGACCTGGACAGTTGAGGTAGGTCCTGGGCTGGTATTTGGAAACGGTCACCCCACTTCCCCTTTCAAATACAGAAACCCCCTGTTCTGTCAACACTGTGTGTGTTTGTGTGTATGTTTGTAAGTTGTTTTCTGTTTTTATTATACATTTTTTTAAATCATGTTTAAGTTTACGGCACATCTCTTGTAGATTCAAAAACGTAAACATCTTATAAATCGCACCACACAAGTCGCCTTTTGGAGTTTACGTGCATATGTACAGTCATCACTGTTTGAAAGAAAAAGAAAAATAATTTCAAAAAAGTGTTTTTGAAAATTGTCAAAAGCAGCGTACCTACAAAAAAAGTATTTGAAGCGATTTATCAAGTGCATAATTTGTTACTTCAATGATGTTGCATGACAATAATATGATAATGCTACAGTCAGCCCAGAATAGGAAAACTAATACATGTCCATCTAGACGTGTGGAGACGTGAGGATGGGCATCTCTTAGGGTGTTACCAAGGGCTGAAACATCACCGGAAACCCCCCACATAGCCCCCACACCCATTAAAAAAGACAAGCATGTGACAGGATCTTCCACTGGTTGTAAAAAAAAAAAGTGTATTCTCTTTCATTCACTTCACTTTTCGTGCTGACAGTGTTTAGACAGTGTCCAACACCAGGTCTGTCAGAGTCTGAACACGATGCTCACTGTCAGGATAGCGTTAGCGGTTAGCGTGCTACACATCCAGAGCTGGCTGGGTGCTTGTCTTTCAGGTACTGTACTGCTGTTGCTGGGGATGATGTCTACATGTTCTGTTGGGGAGGACCTGTGGCTGTTGTTGCTGTTTCTTGTCCATGTGACTATGAAAGAGCACCAAACCTGCACGTTGGACTGCAAGATAAATCTGGCATGAATGGAATTTTTTTTAAGGACATCATTGTTACACTGTACTTGTTGTCAAGTAAACTCTCAACATGTCTTATTTACATTTGTCCACAGATGACAAGTTCAGTCTTCAAAACGTGGGAACTCAGGCTTGCTTGGGGGCCCTGGGGAAACGTTGCGTTGACCTGCGCTGGACTTCCAACGGGCGAATCCTTCTGCTAAGCCTTAACAAGTGCCTGGGTGCCCAGGGCAAGACTGAGGGCAGTGCGCTGAGCTGGTACGACTGCGAAGAGACCAATGAGCTCCAGCAGTGGGACTGCAACAACACCCTGGTGGCCCTCAAAGGCCAGAAGATGTTCATTCGCAGCTCCAGCGACACTAACTTAGAGTTATCCAAAGACACGGGACCTCAAAGCCAGTTTGTCATCTCTGGAACCTCCGATGGCCCGTGTACCAGAACTCACAGGGGTATGCCATACTTATAGGAGCAGAAGTGAGAGGCTTTTATTAACAGTGGATTTGTGTCTAAGGATGTACTTATTGTTGTTTTCTCGTATGTTTCAGAGTATTTCACAATTTCAGGGAACGCGAATGGCCGACCATGCCAGTTTCCTTTCTATTACAAAAATAAAAGTTTTGGAGGCTGTACCACATTTGATTCGTCCAGTAAGCGTTCCTGGTGTTCAGTCACTACCAAATATACAGATGAACTGTGGGGATACTGCCCAACTACATGTAAGTAGTGCTCATAGGACTGTGGGTATGAGAGAGAGAGAGAGAGAGAGAAAGAAAGAGAGAAAGAAAGAGAGAAAGAGAGAGAGAGAGAGAGAGAGAGAGAGAGAGAGAGAGAGAGAGAGAGAGAGAGAGAGAGAGAGAAAAAATATGACGTGCCTCTTGAGAGACAAAAAGTAAGAAAGTGTTCATGTGCATAATGTGCAAGAAAGAAAGAGACAGAGAGAGAACGTTGCACATCTAAGTCCTATGTTCCTACTATTCTAATTGACATGAGTTACATTTGACCAGGTACAGTACTAATTGTCTTTTCTCCACCTCTGCAAAAATACAATCCATAGCTTTGCATTAACCACTAATACAATATTAGACTGCTTACTATGCACTATTTGCCTGTCCATTTAGATGAAAGTGTCTGCATCGATGTCAGGTTAACTGTTGCCTTTATCTCTCCATACAAAACAGCTACTGCTTATTGGACCAAGAACCCAGTGACAAACGAGTTCTACCAACTCAATGTCCAATCAGCTTTGACTTGGCACCAAGCCAGTCAGAGCTGTCAGCAGCAGGAGAGTGACCTGGTCTCCATATCTGAGCCCCACGAGCATGCTTACGTTGCAGGTAGCGCCACCTGGTGGCTAGTCTTGAAATGACCCATGCAATTTGTAGCTCGTCGTTTAAACTTTTTTAATGGTCTGATATTTGGTTTCCCCCCTCATCTCTCACGCACTCTCTCGGTTTCCCTCTCTCTCTCTGTCTTTTCCCCTCTCTCTCTCTCTGTCTCTCTCCCTCTATCTCACATGCAGGACTTTTGGGAAATGTGAAACAAAAGCTGTGGATTGGTCTGAACAGTCTGGATCAGGAAAGTGGCTGGCGTTGGAGCAGTGGAAGGCCTCTGAGTTACCTGAGGTGGGAAGCTGGTAGGTGAACTGAGCACACCCAACACTGACCCACCACCTGACCCACCACCTGACCCACCACCTGACCCACCACCTGACCCAACACCTGACCCACCACCTGACCCAACACCTGACCCACCACCTGACCCAACACCTGACCCAACACCTGACCCAACACCTGACCCAACACCTGACCCACCATCATGCCATTCTAACTGGCTTAGGGAGATTCAATCGTTTACCATCATTGGTAAAGACGTCAATTTTCAGATGAGAAACTGATGATTTCCATACAAACTGTGCTGAACATGAGTCATGCCGTCACTGTTATTGTCCTGTTGTCTGGCCACAGGAAATCCTCTACCTAACCCTGGATACAGCTGTGCGCTGATGAACTCAGAGGTGCAGTCTGACTGGCAGAGTTCCCTCTGCACCAAGAAGTTGGGCTACGTCTGTCAGAAGCACAAGACACAACCTCCTGTCGATCCAGGTAATCATTTACATTTAGTCTACGTTCTTATCCAGAGCGACTTACAGTAAGTACAGGGACATTCCCCCCCCGAGGCAAGTAGGGTGAAGTGCCTTGCCCAAGGACACAACTTAATTTGGCACAGCCAGGAATCGAACCGGTAACCTTCAGATTACGAGCCCGACTCCATAACCGCTCAGCCACCTGACTCCCTAATCAAGGGTCTTCCATTCTGTTCTCTTCTCCCAGCACAACACACATCTGCGGAATGGAGAATAAAAACATATATTCTCTCCCCTCTCCCCTCTCCCCTCTCCCCCCTCCCCTCTCCCTCTCCCCTCTCCCCTCTCACCCCCTCCCCTCTCCCCTCTCCCCTCTCCCCTCTCCCCTCTCCCCTCTCACCCCTCCCCCCTCTCCCCTCTCCCCCTCTCCCCCCTCCCCTCTCCCCTCTCCCCTCTCCCCTCTCACCCCTCCCCCCTCCCCTCTCCCCTCTCCCCTCTCACCCCTCCCCTCTCCCCTCTCCCCTCCCCCCCCCCTCCCCCTTGCATGTTTAGTGGATCAAGGTTTCTGTAGTGCTCCGGGGATTCCCTACACTGGCCACTGCTTCCAGCTGCACAGAGACCAGAAGACGTGGCTGGAGGCTCGTACCCAGTGTCGCAAGGAGGGGGGGGACCTAGCCAGCCTCCACAACATCGAAGAGCAAAGCTTTGTCATCTCCCAACTGGGATACAGTAAGAATAATCAAAGCTGAACCACACGCCTTTCAATCCAGATGGACAGAACTTGAAGTAATAACAAACGCAACAGAAATAACTGAACATTTTGTCAGTTGAATTTTAAAAATACGGTTAATAATAAGTGAAATTAATGTTTGTCATACACACTGATCCATTGCTTAATTTTGAGTGTGTCAGTGACATGGCCTGTGGTTTTCCTGTTTCTTTTGTTGTTTTGTTTAGGAGTCGATGATATGCTGTGGATAGGCCTTAACGACCACAAGACTGACCTCTTGTTTGAATGGAGCGACCAGTCCAGTGTGAGATTCACCCACTGGAGTGTTGGAGAGCCCGCCCACAGTCAGCTGAGAAAGCACTGTGTTCTCATGAATGGCGCGGTAAGCACACACGCATGTGCACATGCACACACGCATGTGCACACGCACACACGCATGTGCACACGTGAGCCTTCACGTGGGCACACAACAAACAAGCAAACACACGCAAACACACACTCAAACACACACGAACGCGCACACAGACACACGTTTGCACTCACACTAACACACAAACGAATGCACAAAAAACACACATGAATGCACGCACACAAACAGAAGATGCGATCCTCCGGGTGGTTCTGACGAGTCTCTCTGCTCTGTGTGTCTGGCAGGAGGGCAAGTGGAGCGACGCTGCGTGTGAGAACAAACACGGGTTTGTGTGCAAGACCAACTCAGCTCTCAAACCAAGTGGAGAAACTGTGGAGATCAATCCGGGCTGCAAGCCTGTAAGTCGTCTTGACAACCGAGGCGTGATGCCTCCATCTCATGACAATACTTCTGTGTTGTTTTGGTTTGGTTTCACCACATAGTTGACTTGACTAGTCAGTGGCGAAAATCTGCTATCAATTTTGGGGGGGAAAATTATATTACATTTTCTCAAGAGCAATACCTGAGGGGGACACCAAAATTACTGCTGTAACACATAGCTTACATTGTATTATGTTAAATGTTTTGTTATTATTAATATTATTGACATTTCCTTATGTTTACAGTGATTTATTGGGGGGGGGACAAATCCTATTTTTCCCAGGATGGGGGGGTCGTGTCCCCCCCTGTCCCCTCCGGGATTTCCGCCTATGTGCCTAGTTGATCTGTGCCATTCTAATACTGTCTGTGTGTGTGTGTGTGTGTGTGTGTGTGTGTGTGCATGTGTGTGTGTGTGTGTAGGGATGGAGGAGACATGGCTCATATTGCTACCTCACCGGGGCTGAGGTGAAGACGTTTGAGGAAGCTAAGGCAGCGTGTAGCAGCTCCGGCTCTTACCTGGCTGACGTTCCAAACGGGTGAGAGAGATAGACACATGGTCAGGTGGCTGAGCGGTTAGGGCAGGGGTAGGCAACCCTGGTCCTCGAGAGCCGCTGTCCTGCATGTTTTAGATGTTTCCCTGCTCCAACACACCTGATTCTAATGAATGGTCATTAGCCGGCTTCTACAGAGCTTGATAACGCCCCATTCATTTGAATCGGGCTAGTAATCAGAAGGTTGCCGGTTCGACAAATGACGTTGTGTCCTTGGGCAAGGCACTTCACCCTACTTGCCTCGGGGGGAATGTCCCTGTAGTTACTGTAAGTCGCTCTGGATAAGAGCGTCTGCTAAATGACTAAATGTAAATGTAATGTAAACACACCTACTGCCACACACACTGGATGAGGACAAATATGCCAGCGACATCTTTACTCATCTTACATTCAACCGTTTGTATTCCATGTTCCATGGTGGTGTTTCCAGAATAGACAATGCCTTTCTGGTGAGCCTGGTGGGGAGGAGGTCAGAAAAGCACTTCTGGATTGGTTTGGCCAATAAGAGAAACTATGAGTTCTTTGAGTGGACAACCAATCAGGTTGCGACCTATACTCACTGGAATGCAGGAATGCCAGGTATCCACTTGCATGCACCATATACAGTTCTACAGCAACAAATAGATTGCATGACAGGCATAACAAGTTCAAGGTTATTAGATTGCATGACAGGCATTTAGAGTTCAAGGTGTAATGTTTATTTCATCCTTTAATTCTTGGTTGTGAAATTTGAAGGCAGACTACAAGGCTGCGTTGCCATATCAACTGGGATTGTGGCTGGATTATGGGATGTCCTGAGCTGCACAAATAAGGAAAAATATATTTGCAAGCATCTGGCAGAAGGGGTGGTCAGTACAGTTGCCCCAGCAACGACAGTCCCTTCCAGCTGTGCTGAGGACTGGTCTCCTGTGGGAAATAGACACATGTGCTTCAAGGTAAAAAAAAGAAAAAGAAAAGATTTGTCATCGTTTATGAGAATGGATGTGTTGCTAATCCTAAAGTGTGCTTCTGCAGTTTTTCACAGGGCCACGGTCAGGGGAGAAGACCTGGTTCGAGTCCAGAGATTACTGCAGGGCGATCGGAGGGGACCTCCTCAGCATCCACAGCAAACTGGACGAGGCTTCAATCCAGTAAGATTCCAGATTTAACCGTGGAACTCTGCCCTTCATTTTGAGGGGGCCCTTAGTTTGAAAATGACCCAGTTTCACCCAGTCGGTAGAAGACATGCTCTGCAATACGTAATAAAAAAAACAATACTTCTATGTGAACCACTAATTAGTTACACTCACATTCAGTCATCAATACTGAGTTTCAGTTGTCAGTCTGATTTCATGTTGGGCCCAGTAGGAGGGGTAAAGCCTGGGTGGGCCTCAGTGCTCTGGACCCGCAAACTGGCTGGGCGTGGAGCGACGGATCTCCGGTGAGTTCCATTCAAATACTCCATTTTTGCTCAGTGACACTTCAAGGCTTTGAAAGGTTTAACGTATAATGAAAGCCACGCTTCTGGTATCAGCACACGTAGCTTGTGTTTCACACTGGCCATTTGTTGATATGTCGTTGGTTTTCTCCACCAGTTCAATTTCCAAAACTGGGTGGAGGGAGAGCCCAACAGCCATATGGCTGTTGAGCTGTGTGTTGAACATCACTATAGTGACGAAGGACGATGGAACGATGTTCACTGTGAAAGCTACAATGACTGGTTCTGTCAGATCCAAAAAGGTAGGGGTCGACAGGGTCAAGTTGCTCAGTTACTTCACGGAAACAGGAGTAATGTAATTGCGTGATGGACACGGTGAAATGTTGGTGCCACGAAGGATTTTGCACAGGAAGTGTGCCCCCATTCAGTGATGCGGGGGGACTCACTCATGGGGGCATTAGTGGGTTTCATTGAGGGTGTTCTCTGTGTGTCTTTTTGTGTGTTTGTGTGTGTGTTTGTGTGTGTTTGTGTGTGTGTGCATGCATGTAAACAGGAGTGACACCACACCCTCCTCCAAATGACACCATTGCAGGTAAGTCATCTATTAGCATCACGCCCCCCATCCACAGATATGTATACACACACACATACGTACACCCACACACACAAACATATATACCCCCCCCCCACACACACACACACACATACACATCCACACATACGCACACCCACACCACACTGCACTACACCCTATTAAACTGCATTGCTAACGTTTAATGGTCACCGTCATCTCACATAAGTCCTTGTGATGTTGGACAGACTACAATAGCACTGAGGATGGCTGGCTGCTGTACAAGGGTTATCAGTATTACATCAACCATGGTACAGAGCACATGCAGGCGGCCAGAGATTTCTGCAGGAGGAATCATGGTGACCTAGCAACCATCAACGGAGAAGAGGAGAACATCTTCCTGTGGAAACAGGTACACCTACAAGTTGTCAGTCAAAACGATTTTGTTTGTGCTATAGTCACCATCAACTTGGATTTAGCTCACATTTAGCTTGTTTTGTTTTTAGATTGCCAGAGAATATGGAGATTATTATATTGGACTATCAGTGGATTATGACAGTTCATTTGGGTGAGTGTGTTTTTGGAATAACAATAGTTTGACTTGACACAATGTGAGCAGTTTACTTTAAAAGCAAACATGGCTGCATTGACCTGGTGTAGAACAGGAAGCCAACGGTCCAACTGTGATGCAACATGAGTGTCTTCCTCACTTCCATGACTCGGCCAGCAAAGACCAGCAAAGACCACATTTAAATTCAAACTGTCTTTATTCTGGGCAAGCGCTGGTCCCTCTGACCAGTTGTTTTGGTGCCTAGGTGGATGGATGGCTCTCCCCTGGTGTTTCAGAGATGGTACCAGGAATTTCCGAGCTTCAAAAGTTTCGACGAGAACTGTGTGCTCATGACCAACAGCATGGGTGAGCTGTTGTGATTTAGAAAGATTTGGATTACTGAACACCAAGCTGTGAGTTGTTGTGTTTAAGAAGGATTGGGATTACTGAACACCAAGATGTGAGCTGTTGTGTTTTAGAAGGATTGGGATTACTGAACACCTTGCTGTTTTACCAAGAGGAAAGTGTTAGGAATCCGGAGATAAATCTATCATCTATCATACTTAACACAAATTGTATCAGCCTTACTTAAAAACTATTGTACATACCGCAGAAGTACAAAACACTGCAATGGTGACCATGTCTTATACAGTGTGTGTGTGCGTGTGCATGTTTGTGCGTATGTGTGTGCGTACGTGTGTGTGTGTGTGTGCAGGGTTCTGGCAGAACGTCAACTGTGGGACGGAGATGAAATCCTTCTGTAAGAGGAGGGCCACCCCTCCGGTGAACAGCACCGTGGCCCCCACCACCCCCCCGCGGGGGAGATGCCCATCCAACTGGCTCCACTTCAGGTCAAAGGTCAGCTGGTGAACAACAACTACCCATCGACGTTCAGTTAGTAACTCTCTCAGGCCATTCGTTGCATAGAAATTTACATTTACATTTAGTCATTTAGCAGACGCTCTTATCCAGAGCGACTTACAGTAAGTACAGGGACATTCCCCCGAGGCAAGTAGGGTGAAGTGCCTTGCCCAAGGACACAACGTCATTTTGCAGAGCCGGGAATCGAACCAACAACCTTCTGATTAATAGCCCCAGAAATGTTGCGATGGTGCTGCCTAAGGGCAAACGGGGAGGTCTGGTTTGCAAGCAGACAGTAGACTTGTACATTCATTAGAACAGGCAAGAAACGCTATGAGGAACCACCTCTCTGACTGGCGTGCAACCACAACAACATGGCAGACGTAGCGTGTTTGAAGAAGGCTGCATGTGCAGCCTGAAGCAGTCACATAGTCGAGCAGCAGCCATGTTTGTTTTTACAGGGTGAATGCAGTTCACCCGGTTGAACTAACTTTGCTCCATTCGATTAGTGTCGATCATACATGCATACAATGTACTGTTTTTCAGTGGGACTTTGAAATAAACACCGAATGTCCGTGTCTTTCAGTGTTACAAAGTGGTGACGTCTCCGGAGTCTTGGCACGAGGCCAGGTTGAGATGCAGAGAAATGGCAGGAAACCTGGCGTCCGTCATCTCCAGACCGGTGCAAGGTTTGGTTGTGTTTATGGATATGTGATTTTGGCCAAACACAATCCGCTCCTACAGGTCACTGCTGCTGTGTGATTCCAGTACGTCTCTCCAGTACATGTATAGTACACTTTGAATGGCTGGCTAGGTCTCTGCTCCTTGAGGGTTTAGGTTGGTTGAGGGGCAGTTCTATGGGCGTATGTGAAGCCCTCTGTGACATGCTTGCGTGTAAAAAGGGCTATACAAATACATTTGATTTGATTTGCTGTTTGTTTTTCCAGTATTTCTGATGAGCATGTCCTCTGGTGGCGGTATGGACCTGTGGATTGGTCTGACCATGTCTGGCCGAGACCAGTTCCTCTGGACTGACAGCCAGCCTTGCAAATATGCCAACTGGGCTGAAGGGCAACCCGATTCTGTAGGAAGGCACTTTACCTTTATTTAACTAGCTTTTCAAAACACGTGTTGCTACAGCGTTTTGCTGAAATTAATGTCTGTTTTGTCATTTTAGTATTATTGGAGATGGAGTCGCCGATTTTATTCCATAGAGGTAATGTGGTTTGAGCTCTTCTTAATAGTCACTTTAGTGATATGGACCATAACATCGTTCATTACACTGAAAAACCTACTTATCGTCCTCATCACCATATACACCAACATAATACACGGTCACAATCGTTTTTTGTTGTTGTTTTTTTCTTCTAGAATGAGTGTGTTGTGATGTCCAGTGGGCCCTCCAGTGGGAAATGGGTGACTAGAAACTGCAATGACACAAATGCATACATCTGCCAGCGCCCACTGGGTGGGTACCACACTGTCCCCAAAACTGTCTGCCAACACACAGTCAAACACAGTCGTGTTTGTAGTGGTCACACGCTATTTCCGCCAAACAACGTTTCAATCTTTGCTCCCCCCCCCCACCCCCATCTCCTCCCCAGATCCCAACCTCCCCCCCGATCAGCCCACGTCGTACCCCAAAACCCCCATCAAGCTGGGCAACGATTCCTACCAGGTTATGACCCAGAAGATGAGCTGGATGGACGCCAAAAGTCAGTGTGAGAGACAGAGCGCTCAGCTGGCCAGCCTTCTGCACGAGGAGGCACAGGCTTACGTGGAGCTGCAGGTTATGAAGCTCAACGCTCCTCTGTGGATTGGTCTCAATAAGGAGGAGGTATACAGTACAGATATTTATGAAAGTATAGGTACTTATTTGTTATTATGTGATCGTATGTTATGATGTTACCCCAGTCCTATTGCATGGATTAAGTAGTATTATAAGGTTCCAATGTTGCCATAGTGATTTGGTAGGGTTTTACTCCAGTAGTGCAAGGTTCACAACTGTGGAAATCCACAGAACAGTAAACGAATGGTTCCTTTCAGACGGGTGGATATTTCAGATGGATCGACAACTGGCTTTTGAAACTGACTCACTGGGGCCCAGACGAGCCCGCCAAGAGGAACCCCTGTGTGTACATAGATGTGGACGGCAAGTGGAAGACATCTCTTTGCAACCACACCTACTTCAGTGTCTGCAAACAGTCCAGAGGTACGACGCCCCGCCTAGCAGACGTGTCACCTCCGCATGCCACAGTGACAACCCAGTATGCATTTACCGTGGCGATGTCACAGGATTGTCACCGGATGTCACTGGATTAATCTCAAAGTCCCCCCCCCTCCCTCCCAGACACCCCCCCAGAGCTACCTGAACAGTATGAAGGTGTGTGCACCACGGAGGAGGATGAAACGGAAGAGTTGCCAAGGACATCGCCCGTCTCCTGGATACCGTTCCGCGGCAACTGTTATTCCTTCTCCTTAGACAACGAGGCTTGGAACTCTGCCATGATGAACTGCATTTCCCTGGGTAAAAACAGGGTTCTACATTTTTTAGGTCACGCTCACTTCACTTTTTAAGGCCAGGTAGAATTCAGTGGTCTTAAATGTCAATGTGGTTTTGTGTACAGGGGCAAGTATGGTTAGTATCGAGAATCCTGCTGAACAAGCCTTCATCAAAAACCACATAGAGATCTTTAAAGACACTCGTACAAGCTTCTGGCTCGGTCTCTACAAAACCGTCACTGGTAAGTACCGCCAAAGACTTAAAACACATGTCAGTAGACATTCTCCATTAAATGATTCTCCACTAAGATACACATGAGATAAATACATGACGTAAAGTAGAAGGAGTGTACAGTCTGTCCTCTGCTTCCTTAGGGAAGTGGCTATGGATAGATAAATCTGTGATGGACTACACTAACTGGGATGAGGACAGCCCTGATAACGAATATGGCCAGATCTCTACCAGCGGTCTGTGGTCCACTGAACACAGGTGGTCCACAGCAGGCCACATCTGCAAGAAAGACAAAGGTGAGAGCATGTGATCGCTAAGAGGTGCGATTTCTGTTTATTCTGTTTATTTAATTTGTGATTTAACGTGACTTGATTTACAGTACACTTGAGCAGTGATCGTATCAGAAGATATTGTTGGGGGGGGGGAATATTCTGTGATAATCCAAAATGTACTCTTTCAACTTCTTTACAGTACCACTTCAGATCTCAAATCCTACAAATGGTAAGTTAATGAAGCTAAAGTCAAATCTAAAGTTGGAGTAGAGTAGTTGGGGTGTACTCATTTTGAACTCTGTGGTCCTGCAGCACCTAACCTGGAGGGTAACCATAGCACCCACGCTGGTATAGCGGTAGCAATGGTTCTTATCGTCCTCTCATTGGTCGGAGTCGGAGTCTTTATTATCTACAAGCGATCAGGACGATCCCTGACTATCCCCTTTGAGAACCCTCTGTATTTCAACCAAGGACGTTCCAAGGACAACGTTGTAGACTGCAATAAACTGATAGAGGATTAAGGACCCTCAGCCGACGGCGCCGTGATAAGATATGTATCATAATCATTGAAACACAAATCATTTTTGCTGAATCATTTCTGGTCACGTTTTTTTTTCTAAAATGCTGATTCACTTAGAAGGTAGATATGAACCTTCTTGTATCTGAGACTAGTTCACTGAATGTTCACCTACAACTCTATCTTACCTAAACTGTAAATAATAAAATGGTGTCTCAAACGTCACATTGGATGCTTGTCTTTATGATGATATGGTTCCAACTCCTGTTACCTAACATCAAATGCAGCCTGGGGTATATCTAGTATAAAACCTGAAGTAACTGAAGCAAAGCTAATTGGAAAATAATGATCAAAGCTTCAAAAATAAACATCTTCTTTGCAACCAGAGCGAAATAACCAGCTCTAAATTAACTTGCGGAGAGAACTGAAAACAATTTGAATACAGGGTTCAAATACTTGTAAAAACAATACAACTTTGTCTGGTGTCTTTTTGTCAGGAATATGACACAGAGATCAGTGAGCCTGGAGGGAAACTGTAGGGAACAGGGTTTCATTTTCTTCACTGGGATTGTTTTCTCTCCATTGCAAGGGCACTTCATCATGTTCTCTCATTTGGAGGGGCAGCACATATTCTTTCATCTCATCAGAAAGGAACCTCAAGTTTATTATTTTAATACTCAACCAAAATCTGTGGAACTTGGAATAAACTACCGTACTTATCAAGGGATATATAGCCTATTAAAAGAGCATTATTACTATCGTAATGACCTTTTTTCATAAAAATCATAAGAAATCAAAACATCTACTTACGTATAATGAGTGTGAACTTTTTTTTCTTCTTTTTTCTCTGGCATTGTTCAGAGGGCGAACGACGTGCTAGAGAGTAACCGAGGAAACAACGTTTACTGTGGCATTATAAGATCCCTTTGTTTTACAATACGAACCATATCCTGGTGTTTAAAAGAAGACCAATAGGTGATACTGAACATGTTTATCATCAAGCAAAAAAATAAACATTTTGCATCCCATGTGACATCATTTCAAACAAAATCAAATAAATTCGGAATAAATAAACACACAAGTTAGAAAGAAACATACCTCAATCAGCATTAAAGTCATCGCTAGCCAAGTCAATAGTGACAGTTCTATTTAACAGTGCAACAGGCATTCTACTCTCCCTTTAACATGTCTACAAAGGCAATTATGAAGTATATACAAATGCATAGAAATTGTTTTGTTTTCAAGCTATATATATATTATATTTGTTATCACAAGTTGCATGTTGCAAGATGCACAGTCTCTAGCACGTACTGTACTATGTAGCACAAGTCTAAGACAGTAGAAAACAAGTGATGCTTCCAGACAGAGTGCAGGTCAGTACAGTAGGAATCTGAGCTCCCATCTTACAATCATTCGTAGAAAAATAATTATGGACTTTTATGTTTCTACTAAGGAATTGGTGGCTATTGGTGGCATGACACACAATTAAATGGTGTGAACAAAAAGAAGGATGAATATGTTTTCAACTGACAAACCAATAAGGGGATAACTGTCTTTCATCACGGTTTAATCCTGTGTTTATATCGTCAAAATAATATTAAGCTACTATTTTCAGTCATTTTAGTCATGGACATTACTTATTCGAGTACGGTCTGATCAATAACTCTGGGATTAATAATTCCAGACCGTTTTGAATTGGCAAGATACAGTACAATTCCTTCAAACATAAATCTTCTAGGTGTTTCAAAATGTTACGGTACCGACATTGTTGTTACCCTATATAACACCAGCAAACACTTGACAAACCATCAAACTGCTCCCTTGAGGGTTTAGGTTGGTTGAGGGGCAGTTCTAGGGGCGTATGTGAAGCCCTCTGTGACATGCTTGCGTGTAAAAAGGGCTATACAAATAAATTTGATTTGATTTGATTTGATTGGGAAAACAAAGTCCTGCAAATGGATGAGAGCACAGGAGAGACATGAGAGTCAGAGAGAGAAGAGCGGGAGAGAGAAAGAGATGGTCGAGAGAGGCAGAAAGATAGAGAGATCTAGTTATACGGGAATAGAGGGGGAGATGGAGGGAAGACAGCCAGAAGAATAACCACTGAGTGTCCAGAGATGAGAGACCCTGGATTTCTGTTTTAGTGCAAAGAGAAACACACACAAACACACACACACACAACAGTTAAAACATTCACTAGTGTATAAAATCTTGGTGCCAATGTCTTGAGTCCCCATGCCTGCCATCTCTATCTCTATCTCTGTCTCTGTCTCTGTCTCTGTCTCTGTCTCTGTCTCTGTCTCTGTCTCTGCCTTGGTAATGGTAGTGGTTGTCAGTGGGGTGTTGTCTGTGTGTGTGTGGCTGGTAGCTAGGGTGTTGTCTGTGCTGTCTGTTACGTTCGTTGTGCTCCAGTTCGTAATCCTCCCCAGGGTGCAGCTGGCTGTTGCCACGGTGATGGTGGTGGTGGTGGTGATGGTGGTTGCTGTTGTGATGGTGGTGGTTGTGGTCCCTGTGCGACACGGCCCTGCGATTGTAGGGCTGCACCCCCTCCTCCCCCTCCTCCTGCTCCTCCTCCTGCTCCTCCAGGGCCTGCCTGCGGGGGATCCTCTGGGCGTAGTCCCCCCTGCCAGGCTGCGGGTCCACGCCTGCCGTCTGAATCTGAGCGTGGGTGTGGTTGTGGTTCTCGGCCCTGCGGTGGTGGTGGTGGTGGTGGCCGTGCTGTGGTCTCTTTGGTTCAGTTCTCGGGGGGCGGTCGTCCTCCTCTCTCTGGCCCTCCTCGTCTGCTTGCTCCTGGGCTACAGGCTCCCTCTGCTCCTGCTGGTCGAGCTGGTTCTCCCTGGAGCCTTTCCTCTTGGTCAGGGCTGTCTTCCTGCTCTTCTGGTCCTCCTAGGGCAAACATTCAATGGAGGATAGCAATGTAGATGAACATGTTCTAGGCTGACAAACATGCACATACGTATGTACATATACACACTCTCTCTCTCTCTCTCTCTCACTGTCATACACACACACCTCTCTTGCACTGCCAATACACAACACACAACACACACACACCGGAGGTGAAAACCCTTCTAGAACTACACGTCTATCCTACTGTAGTGGTGCGAGGGCGTTGACACTAGTCGTTGGTCACGTCTCACTCACCCTGCTATCTCATTTCTGTACATTTCCCAGAGGATGAGGTTTGGAGAGAGGGATGGAGAAATGAAAAAGGTCACATGACAGATGAAAGCAGGAGACAGAACAGCTGCAGTGATGTTGAAGAGGAGAACAGTGACGTGGGAGGATTACAAAGACTCATGTCACATGGCATCATATCCGACATCATGTCGATGACAAAACAGAACAGCAACAAACAGAACCGAAAAACATACTGTGTTCGAATAACAGAAAAAGGACTTCTACAGGTGTGTTGACCCCAGACATTTGTGTAAGTAAGTGGCACCCTGACAGTGACGCAGCAGAGAGGGCTGAGCTGAGGCAGCAGGAGAGAGGTGTCTCTGGGTGGGGAGCTTTTCCTGCGACCAACTCAAGTAAACGTTTCATCGTACTCCATGCAAGTGTCTGTCCTTTGAGTTTAACGCTAACTACACATCAACTACCACGTAACTGCATAGCAAAACCTATGGTAACGACGTAGTACGTGCATTGAAGTGCAGGGTTAGAGGTGTGGGTCGTGAGGTAAGTGAGAAGGCCCTGTATGGGGGAGGGGTACTTGTGTACCTTGGCAGGTGGCAGAGCAGGTATGGGGCTGGCGGGTAGAGTGTTCTCTGCCAGCTTCATCACCATGCTGCTGGGAGGCTCCATCTCTGGAGGGTGCGTGGCTCTCCAGTAGGCCTCCAGGTAGTCTGCTATGTGCTCACAGGCGTCGCTCAGCTGGTTCTCATCCAGGATGACGTCAAACATCTCCTGTGGAAACCGTTGGGGAGGGATGGGAGTCAGTCCTGGAGGAATGGGTGGACTGGAAGCACTGCATGCTTGAGTTAAAACAATATATATATATAATACATATATATACTAGTCGTATAAATGTATTAATCACTATGTAATGCATTTCACAACATATTATTGCCTTCTAAATGCTGCTTCTGGTTTACTGGACTTGCTGTTGAGAGATAATGAGCCCTAAGTGATGTCTTTGTTGTCACTCTCCTACACAGCGCTGGGATGGGGATGTAGATTGGTATTGAAAGAGAGGTATTGTGAAATGGGTCCCTGATTGCAGACAAGATTGTTGGAACACAATCTGTGTCACTGCCTGCTTTCCCGTCCCCTCGGAGACCAGAGACTGGAGGACTTAAAAGAACCCTATCCTAGCTAATCAGATCAAGTCTGTGATTAGGTCCTAGAGCAAGTTTCAGATCAGGAGATGTAAGGAAATAAGGTCAGATCAACAAGGAAGGACAGCCACGTACAGTCCAAGCACACGGCCACTGACACACACACACAGGAAGCCACTGACACACACACAGGAAGCCACCGACACACACACAGGAAGCCACTGACACACACACAGGAAGCCACTGACACACACAGGAAGCCACTGACACACACAGGAAGCCACTGACACACACACAGGAAGCCACTGACACACTTTTCATTAAAAGGATGACATGGCAAATGTCCTTGTTTTTTTCTAGGTCATGATTGCAACTTGTCATTAATGAATACTTCATTTGGCGTTGGTGGGAAAACTGAGTTTTTCTCCTGAGGAAGAAGGTTGTTTTTAATACGAAGAGTACTGAGAGGGGTCGAGATGACATGAGGTTTGGTAGTTGAGCTGTTTGGCCACTAGAGTGCGCTCTCACCGGAGGACACTGAGCCAGCTTGTCTGCTGCCACTATCTGGACGTTCAGGTGTTTGGTTTGAGACTTTCCTCTGGTCTTGATCAGCCTGGTTAACACCTGGACGAAAGACAGCAGGAGAAAAAGCATTAGTAAAATCTTTATATTTGAAATCTCAGAAAATTAGAATAGAAAAGTTCAAGAAAGGTGTTGATGGGGGAATTACGAATAGTTAAATTTTTTACATCTTGCCAGCTATGAAACGCTATGAAACAGCTACAGAACAGCACGACATAAAAATCCGTACAGTTTTGACTTCCACGCAGGGTTGTGGTAACCCAAAAAACAGCACAACCAGTTCAAACCTATCAACAAAGGGGTGATCCCTTTAGTGTTTATGCACGCATCCATAGTGACCTCTCACCCCCACCCAGCAGACGGCAGCATGCCTCCAAGGTCCTGCTCACCTTGGGGGAGGAGATCTTGACGTAGACCAGGATGGGAGCCAGGGAGGTCTTGGCCAGCTGGATGGGGTGGTTGACCGTGTCTGCGTCCAGGACCACCAGCTGCAGGCTGCGGGCGAGCTCAAAGATCCGCTCCACCTCCCCCTGGATCTGGGCTGAAGGGGTGAGGAAGCAACAAGGAGTTGGAGGAAGAGGTTGTCCTCCACTTAAATATTCGACACCAGTCATGTGTTGTGGTTCCTTATCCATTCATCCATTCATTTCAGTCGTTCATCCATGCCTCCATATTACAATGTTAAAAATGGTTTTCAAAACAGGCTTTGCATATCATCAAAGCTTTCCATGCGTTACAGTAAACTGACAAACTCTAAAAATATGCTAATCCTAAAAATATGTGGGAGAACTGATAGGTGAGGTTCTTTAAGTGCTCAAAATGGTTTATGGTAATACCATTAAAGTGAGGATGACAGAGCTGGCATGACTTAGATCACATCATGTACCAGGATGTACACATATTTTTAAAACAGTTGTATTAGCAGATGTAATAATAATATATTCAATTGGCAGACGCTTAGAATTAAAGCAACGTATAGTTCAGGGCAAGGGGGGGGGGGGTAATACTTGAACCTGCAACCTCTTGATCTGCAGTGAAGCTCTCTAATCACTGAACTATACCCTGCCATTTGATAGTTACAGTTAATCAGTAATTAAACTGAAACTCATCTGTCTTAAGTTAAGCCAGGAAATTTAATGGGCAGAGTTGTACAGCTCTCAAGGTAAAACAAGAAATGTTTCCTGAACAAATTGAAGCTTGTGTAATCAGCACGGCCGTGTGGCTTCAACTCCAACATATCATACAAGCTACAGGTGCGGTGGTTGATACGTACCTGCTGCATCTGAGACGTGGCCGCGATGAGAGAGAGGAGAGGGGCAGAGTGAGGAGAGGGACAGAGAGAGGAGAGGGGCAGAGCGAGGAGAGGGGCAGGGAGAGGAGAGGGGCAGGGAGAGGAGAGGGGCAGAGAGAGGGGCAGAGAGAGGAGAGGACAGTCGACAATAGAGTATGAAAGAAGTGTAACAACAGAATGGTAAGTGTTGGGTAGCTTGAGTATCTGAGAGATGCAGTATTCATTGAAGAAGATTCAGATTCAGGCCTTACCTAGATTGGAGCGTTTGTTGGAGCGGTCCATTAGGGCTTTTTTGCCGGGGTTGTTCAGTATAGACCGCTTGGCTAGAGAGATGTCAGCAGCAACGCGAGTTATGGTAATTCTGCAAAATGAACCACACGTTTGCCAAAAACATGTACACAACGCGTACACAGCAAACATCGGGATTTTATAGATTACTTTACTCAACAAAACTCGGCACGCTCACCTGCCATCGAATCTGTGTTTCAAGAAATCAAACAAAGCTTTCTGCATCATGTCTGTCACCTGTAATTGAAAGGATATCGCTGGATTTAAGATAGTGTCTGTGTATGTATGCGTGTGCAGGGCGCGCATGTGTATGTGTGTGTATGTATCAAGGCCCTAGCCATGGAGTCAACATTGGGGGGGACGAATTAACTTTTTTATGATAATTTCAGGACAGCTGTGCGTGGTTGCCTGTCGTAGCGTAGCACATTTATATTTTTATATCAATATATTGGGGGGGACTTTGGATGTGTCCCCCCCAATATATATTATGATTACGGCCTTGCTATGTATGTGTGTGTAGCACCACTTACCTCTAGGCCCTTCAGCGACGGTCCCATTAGCACAACAGGACGCATCGTGGGCACCACATCATACGGAGCGACCTGCTCCCCCTACAGGCCACAGGAGAGAACAGCACCCTCAGACGAGCTCAGCACTCCAGCGACATCACATTACACACATCACACACAAAACATAAACTAGATCATACATCCAAATATATACTAGGATCTTTATCGATAGCAAATGCAGGCACTTTTAAGGGCGTGCACACGTCATTCACACACACACACACACACACACACACTTACAGATTTCTTTTTTGCCTGGGCAACTGTTGAGGGAGGCGTATACTTCTTTGCGTTCATATCCTGGGTAGTTGCTGCTTTACTGAAATGAAAATGGAGATTCAACTGTCATCTAGCTCAGCGCCCTGTCTGAACGGTGGACATTATCAGCAGAAACTTGCACACAGGCGCACGCACACACACACACACGTACACAAAATCACAATGTGTACACACACACGCACACTAGACACACTGTCGTTAACGGAGTGCGGAGAGACTAGAACACACACCTGGCTAAGGCCTTGGCAGCTTTCCTGGCCTGCACATCTCTCCTGATCAAGATGGTCTCCAGGTTAACAGGACTGGGGATGAAGCCGACCACGCCGTCCTCCTTCACCGGGCGCCCTAACCACCACTCATTGTTGAACTTCTGCAGGACCGAATAGCCAGAAATAGAAGACATTGTGGGATTGAGGTGGTCGTCGTCAACCTCACGGAAATCTTCATCACCCTCACCCTCATCATCATCATCAGCATGGTATAAGGGCCAGTGCGACACACTAGAGCGCCTGTGCATTCGGATTAAAACAAAGCTTCGTGGAAGCATCGTGGGTTCAGAGCGCACGGACATGACCCCTGACCTCTTTGACGTGCAGGAAGTCTTTGGCCTCGAAGGTGACGGCTGTTCCAGGCACGGGCACGTTGTCTTCGTCCGCGGGGGTGTAGGAGAAGTTACAGTACACGGCGAACGCCACCGGCTTGAACTGGGGACACACGTGGAGACACAACACTAACTGAGGGAGGCAGGTGGCTGAGCGGTTAGGGAATCGGGCTAGTAATCTGAAGGTTGCTGGTTCGATTCCTGGCCGTGAAAAATAACGTTGTGTCCTTGGGCAAGGCACTTCACCCTACTTGCCTCGGGGGGAATGTCCCTGTACTTACTGTAAGTCGCTCTGGATAAGAGCGTCTGCTAAATGTAACTGTAGTGATCCTTGTACTGTACTGTATTGTGTTGTTGTCTCTGTGTGGTGTCAGGTATGCTGTTTATGTAGTAGTTATGATGGATTGAATGTGTTTTAATACCAGTCTACAAACACATTTCCCCTAGAGGGATCAATAACATTGACTTGACTGGGACAGCAGGACTGAGAGTTCTGTGGTCTGTATGAGCTAGAGTCAAAGCCTTGTTGAATGTGTGCTATCTTCAAATTATTTGACAAGACTATCGTACAATAACCTGTCAGTGCATGACATACAATATCAATACAATAGCAATCTATCAAAGAATCTCTAAATGACAATTAAAAGGCATAAGAGTCCCATCCTCTACACAGTCAAACACATCCTTTGCTATTCGGCACCGGTCTCCACTGTTTACTATGTTTGTCATGGTGTGTGGCAATGTGTGTCTGCTGGAACTCCAAGCAGTTAATGCTCTCATTAAAGGTCCTTCTATGCAGGAACAGTCGGACAGACACAAGGCTGCTAGCTGCAGCTGAGCGTTAACACCCTGGACTACACAGCCGGAAGCAAACGCCAATAACAATGTCCATTAATTAAGGTCTGATCCTAACAGGACACAGTATCTAGTGAAACGGGTCTTTGTTTGTGTGTGAACAACACAAAAGTGTGTTTGTGTGATTGTGTGTGTGATTGTGTGTGTGATTGTGTGTGTGATTGTGCGTGTGATTGTGCGTGTGATTGTGCGTGTGATTGTGCGTGTGATTGTGCGTGTGATTGTGCGTGTGATTGTGCGTGTGATTGTGCGTGTGATTGTGCGTGTGATTGTGTGTTTGACTACTGATGCATTACAATATGTGCAGGACAAGCTTAATATGCAAAATGGGATCTGTGAGAAAAATACGATTATGCAGTAATGATGTAATTATGCAGTGTGTGTACATTTTGCACACATGGGTGAATGTGTGTGTGTGTGTGTGTCCTGCATGTGTGAGAGCCTCAGGGTGTCACAGTAAAAAGCTGCAGGTTTTTGTGCAAGCTCGTAAAAGCTGCAGTCTGACCTTAAATCATTCATAGGGAGAGATGCAGTATGGATATATTCTGAGAGTTGTGACACAGTAAAAAAAAAATGTTTTATGGTATAACAAAGCACTAATTTATATTTTAAAAATATTTTTTTAAACGGTTCCCTGAAGAAAATCAGGGATGCTAAGACATACTGTCGACCACTTCTAGCTCCTGAGCCCAAACATTAAATGTACCCCAAAAACATGATACACACATACCACACACATTGTTACATGTAAACATAACACCCCCCAACCCTGTCATTCCTTAGGGAGTCAAGTGGCTGAGCGGTGAGGGAGTCGGGCTAGTAATCTGAAGGTCGCCAGTTCGATTCCCCGGCCGTGCCAAATGACGTTGTGTCCTTGGGCAAGGTACTTCACCCTACTTGCCTCGGGGGGAATGTCCCTGTACTTACTGTAAGTCGCTCTGGATAAGAGCGTCTGCTAAATGACTAAATGTAAATGTAAATGTAAGTGGTCTCTGTTGATTTCCTGATATGTTAAATAAGTCAAATGCCAGCAGCCCAATTAGTGGCTTGATCGACAAACCAAGACACTAATTGCTCCAGTTTGGGAGTGATGGCTTGGTGCTGAGGCAGGAGGTCAGCAGGACTTTTAGTGGGGCGGCTTCACGCCATCAATAACAGCACACCACTGGGAGCACATTAACCACGTGAAAGGATCTCATTCAGTTTCCTGAGGGAGCAGCATCCTTCTCAGACAAAGAGAGACCAGCCTGGCGGGAGGGAGGGAAGAGGGGTTCAGTCCCACATGCTTCTAGAAAAGGTTCACTGTCTTGAGTCGTCAGGAAAATCATCCGTCATCTCAAGTAGAGTAAACATCATGACAGGTGATCTTCACAGGATTATTATTGAGTTTCAAATATTAAGGATCATTATCAAGTATCATATCCTTTCCCCTGAATAGTAAACTGAGTTTAAAAGCATAGCATTGATGCTGTATAAGCCTTTGGTCAGTCCCTTGCTTTTCGATTAAAGCAGGTGTATGCTTCAGTAAAAATGCAGGACATTTGCACTGAGGTAAGCAAGGGGAAATATTGCTGTGACTCATTTCAGGATAATGCCAGGTTAATCCGATGCCCCGGTGTCTGTTTCCTGTCTGTATGCCAGTGATGTCATCATGTTTCTGAGAACACGGGATCTACACGGAGGGGGGGCAGAGGTGAATACCAGGATGAAACCGTGAGAGATTCAGGAAGGAAGTATACCTTGGCCTTCTCCAACTGCACCTGGGCGTTCCTCTCCTCGACAACATCTGAGTCCTGGCGCTCTCCCTGTGAGAGAGAGAGAGAGAGAGAGAGAGAGAGAGGGGGAGAGAGAGGGGGGAGAGAGAGAGAGAGGGAGAGGGAGAGGGAGAGAGAGAAAGGAGGATAGACAAAGAGGAAACATTAGAAGTAGAACTCTAGAGCAGATAGAGGAATCCCAGCTGCAGTATACTAGCATCCACACAGGACGCCTTCCTCCTTCTCTCCTCATCACTCACTCAGCAGAACCCTCCAGCAGGTAGTGTTTTATATAACAGGTTTTACTTCCTCTGGCCACGATGCTGACATATCCCAAGCTGTCCTCAGCACTAGACCCTTGTATGCAGTCACATTTACGAGGGACATGTGTTTCCAGAATCTTCTGTCAAATTGTCAGGAAGTGGGACACTCAGGTTTATGTGGCATGTGTCCCCCGATGACATTGTCCCCTCAAAGACGTGGTAATTAATGCCCTCTGTGTCCACCTACCCAGGAGAAACTGTGACGCAGGCTTCTGCAGGACACACTGTCACACACTCACACACACAAATACACTAACACTGACACACACAGACATGGACATACACACTGCCAGACACACACACACACACACACACAAATCAAGTCACACACTCTCCTTCGCAACTCCCTGAGAACACATTTCCTTAAACAAAGGACAAAACAGGGAGCACGAGACAAAGTCCTTGGTGAGCTTTCAGCCTTGAATCTATCAGCTCCCCACATGCAGCTTACACTCACAGAACATTTCGGTGTGTTGTAGTCAACTCTTTATCTCAGTTCTGGTTCATGAGCTCATTACAGTAACACACTCATTCACTTACACACACCCCCCCCCCCCTCCACCATGTCTAAATAAAAGCCTATTCTCGGTGCACAATCCTAATGTATGCCATTCTGCCATCATGACAGTGATAGATAAATTGCACAGCGTGCTATCAGAGTTCTATTAAAACATCAACAGGATAGATGTGTGAATGTCTTAGAACTGACAAACACTAGGATTAACCTGCCTAGGAGAGGGGGTTAGAAGTTATCACATCTCCAAGAGAGAAGAGAGAACTTAGAGGAGGATAGGTGTCCAGTACAGGATAAAACACGAAGAAGAAAGGGTTAACAAAAGAGTGCCTTGAGACAGGTGAAGGAGGAGGGAAGATAAGTAGCTGTAGGCTCGAGAAATTACTTTGAGCTCCGTTGGTGAGTGCGCTTTAGGTATGATTATCAGGTCCTAGTAGGAGAGGAAGCCATTCTAAAGGCTTGAGACATTAGAGAAGACAGGCTGATTGGAATAATTTAAATCGGAATTATTCTAAATTCTAATGATTCTACTCATAATGGAGCATTATATTGCAGCTTTAGTGAACACACCCTGTCATCCAGGGCTGCCTCTAGGGCTGCCTCCAGGGCTGCCTCTAGGGCTGCCTCCAGGGCTGCCTCCCAAAGCCACTTCACCTGCACTAAGTGTCACATTCTTGGCTTACTAAAGACGTGGCACTACAGTACTGCGACGCTCTAAGGATATTGAAAAGGAATGTTATGAGAATGGGATGATATGGTTGGTGAGGGGGAGGGTCTAAAACTGTTTGAAAAACATGATATTGATTTTGAGGTGTTCCAGGAGACAGTTGAAGAGAATTGTCTTCCATGGCTGTGACACCTCAGGTCTAACCTGACATAATAGCCAGGCAGACATAATAGTCTTCTTCCAAAATACAATACAATTCATGCTGAATTGTTCACTGTATATAGTGCACTATTAGATCATATATAATATATATTATATATAATATATAATATTAGTATAATACATTTGAATTAAATTCAACCTGTGACAAATGAGTTTCAAATGGTCCAAGCATTCGATATATCTATGTGACCATGTATTGTGCAGTTGAATTGACTTGCAAAGAAAATTAGCAAAGAAAATTCTCAAATCAAGGCGGCATTTCGCAACGCACAGCAGACAGCGGAACGTTAACAGGATGGAAATCCCTTCCACCCTCCCTGCGCACTCCCCAAAACGTATACACGGAAAGGCGTTTCCATGGAAACCGTTTAGTAAAAAGAAATACGCCGCCTAAGCATTAAGCCCAGTTAAACAACTCGCGCCTATTGTCACCGTTTTAGACAGGCTCAAGCTCACACCGGAGAAGCTCTTCCGTTATACCTCACTACGAATAGATGAGCGCCGACAGCAGAGTGCTCTTCACAGAGCAGTAAACTGTCAGCAGATCTCCCCTCAGAGATGCACAGCAGGTCAATGAGAGTGTTGGCACCCAACAGTCATTTACAGCTACAGTGAAATCAATGTCTGGAACATAGAAGAGGCATCGCTGTGTGCATGAGCCTGACAGTAGGACTGTAGAACACGGGGACATCTCCATTAGAAGGTGACATCATAATGAGGCCAGCTTGTTCCCTGTCCAGCAGAGCTAAAGTCAGCTGTCAGTCAGGGCTCAAACTGAAAGTTAGAAAACACAGGCACATGTGAAAGCGAAACATACTTATGCGAACACACACAAACACAAGAGCAGGTTCTTACACAAATAGCTACACACACACACACACACACACACAATGGAAGCCACACGCTTGTCCATGCAGGCAATGCAGATACACACATGAACATACATGCATATGGTCTTACCCTGAATGCCACATGCTTGGGTTTAATACACTTTGGTCCCTTGTTCAGCATGACTACAGTGACTCAAGCATCAGAGCTTCATATACAAGCTGAGCTCAGCTGAAAGAGCTGCCAAGCCCTGATGGAGAGAGCTGTGCATGTTCTAGAGATGAGTAGAGTGGAGGGTAGTGTGTGAGTGTGTGTGTGTGTGTGTGTGTGTGTGTGTGTGTGTGTGTGTGTGTGTGTGTGTGTGTGTGTGTGTGTGTGTGTGCATGCATGCGTGTGCTACGGGCATGTCTGTCAGTGTGTGCTCACGTGTGTGTGTGTGTGTGTGTGTATGAGTTAGAGGGTGAAAGTGTGTGTGTTAGTGTTATAGAATAGCTCTGTGGACTAGGAAATAGGGCACAGGGATAAGTGTGATTCTTAAAAAATAAAAAAGTGTTTAAAGATACAGACAAAAGTGCTTTGAAGCATTGTTGAAAGAACAGATTTGTCTTGTGTCTTCACCACAAGGGATTCTCCCGTCTTCTGATATAATGTGGTTTATAATCTGTTACCTGCACTCACATCTTTTCCTTTTAAAGTGAGTAAAGGGAGTCAAGTGGCTGATAAGGGAGTCAAGTGGCTGAGCGGTTAGGGAATTGGGCTAGTAGGGCTAGTCGCTCTGGATAAGAGAATTTGCTAAATGACTAAATGTAAATGTAAAGTTCAATGAATATTTGTCAGTGAACACATCTGCTGCCTCCTCAACCCCTCCACAACAAAGCATTCTGGGATATGGAGCACGTCATTAACCTTATTGTGACTCATTTCCTGTCTGTCCCTAAATGAGCTCTGGCTGCCAGCCAAGGTTTGGGTATATTCAAGAAACGCTTTACAGTGGCTATTCCACTGACCGCAGACCATGCCGTTTTTCTATCATGGTATTTATCCGTCTGACATCATTTCACGCAGTTAAACAACGCCAATGCAGTTCATGAGCAGTTAATCAGATTGTCACCTTTCCACTGAAGCGGTTATCAATGAGTGAATTAAATGTACTGTGACCTCTACTGCCTGTTTTGCTTCATGGGCTGGGCTGTCTCAACTGTTGAGGGGGGGGGGGGGGGGTTCGTTGGCTTAGTGCCACATTACCACTGCTGCCATGGAGCAGATATGACGATGTTGGCACAGACAGGTGTATTATGGCATGAGGAAAACCTCTAGTTTTATTTTGTACGAGAATATCAAAAGCATAGCAAGGCATTTCAACGTGATGATGGAACTTAGGTGTTTTTGAAGTGATTTTACCACATTAAGAGGAATTGTTCAGTGGGAGACTTAGAATGACTGAATTTACTGGCTTCAAATTAAACACCTACTTGTAACGGCCCTCTCTAGTTAGTTAATTTATGACACTAAGATACTATCATCATTACAGGAAGCTGAAGAGCCTGATTTACCACAACAATTTGATCTGTCAGTGACTATTCAAATGTCAGTAAAGAGGGAGAATGAGATGAGAGTTATGAAAAGAAAACATAAAGGAATAGTGACCAACATTTTCATCTCTCTTTCACACACACACACACACACACACACACACACCCACACACACCCTCACACAAGCCTTCGCCACTGCCCTGGGTCATGATTGTCTCTCTGTAAGGAGATTAAGATAGCATGCGTCAATCTAGGATTTGGAGAGAGAGAGAGACAAATGCAAACTCTTCATACGCAGCCAACAATACTGCTGGCACTGTCAATGACCAATACTCTCCTGTGGTGCACTGATTCCATACACAACAGAATGTATGGTACTCAGCACTGGGTGATGACTACATAAACTATACCTTTATAATTGCTGCTATGGCAGATATGTTTGTATTTCCATATATGTGTATTATTTACCATATTTATAAATATTTAAAACAGATTAAAATACATTTATTTTCCAAATCAGTGAATAGTAATAAAACGTGCCACAGAAAGGCTGTTTCAAAATTAACCAAATGTTGTATTGGAACAAAAAAACGAATTTCAGTTGGAACTACTTTTGTTCTTCTGGAACTTTCCAGATATATTGCTCTATTTCCTGAAGGCGAGTTGGAGAGAGGAGAGACACTGGTTTAATGCCCCAGTAACAGCTTCTAAGAGGCTTTTTCTATTCTGGGTAACAACCAACAGGACAGTCCTGCACACTGCAATATAAGACTGTCAACCTGAACCTGATGACTGCAGCTCTCTTACATACAGTAACACTGAGCAAACAAAAACAGTGTGAATACTACTTAAAATCTAATGTTATATCAATATTATTTTTTATATTGTCTTGCTTGGAATGTATACTTTGATTTTGTGACTTGGTTGCATTTTATAATGCTTTTTGAGGGAATCCTCGTGTCACTATTATGATACATTTTCAGAGTAAAACGTCAGTAAGACAGGACCAACGGGCCAACTGGGTATACTTAAATGATATATCCTCCTCTATCTGAAGCTCACATTAACATATCTACGTTCAACCCGGGGCCAGGCCAGAACGGTGTGGTCACCATAATATCATGTTATGTAACATCAAATTATAAATATCCTTCGAACAGAATATCACAAAATGTAGGTTAAATGTATTTCTTCACAGGCTTATTTGGTCACAACAGGATACGCCATTGTATCAAACTAACTACATAGAAATAAGATTAAACAAGAATAAAGAGTATCATGTTTTTCCTTCCTCCCACGTGGCACATTGATCGCTTGTGGAGATCCATAGCAACAACTATCCTGTTCACTGTTCTTCAGTGCAGCGATGAGGAGAGGCCTCACACAGGGATTATGCTCAACGCAACAGATGGTGCATTCTCCCATCCTTCCTGCTCACGCTCACACACACACACACACACACACACACACACTTGGGACAAGAGTAAAAAATTCTACCTTTTTCTTGGGCGGCATATCGGTTAAATCGGGTCGTTTTTAGTTGCTCCACGGCTGTAACGGAAAGTGTCAAAAGTCCGGTTTGTCTCCTGGTGGTAGTAATTTAAACATGGCCCTCATATGGCTTGATAAATCCGCAAACTTATTAAAAGTATAGAGCAATATATGCACAGCCTGTCCTATAGCATGCGCGTATCAAGCCAACTCCTGCACGCAATTGAAGAGAAAAAAAACTGTGATTGCAGCTTCCGAGAGGACGCACGGATGAATGAGTAGCGCGAAGGGTTTCACCTAAATCTGTATTATGAGTTGGTGTGTAGTTACCCTGTGCGAATCATGGGGCATTAAAGGCTTATTTCTTTGCGTGGCATCTGTTGCTACACTCTTCTCTAACCTGAAGCAGCGCTAACCCAACCAAAGATGTAGTTTCTGACGTCCAGCAACCCGATATGTCCCTTTGATTTCGCGCTCTGTTAGCAAAGTCCACGGTGGGGATTTTGTCATTTGTATTGGTCGGTGTTGGGTAATACACCCGCCGTGCCTGTGACGACAGATTAGTGTGCAACCAAACAAGTTGCTGAAAGAATCAGGATGTATAAATGGAAGAGCTATGGCTCTGTTCCAAATTGTAAAATGCCATCAAATAAAGAGTTATATCGCTCTTCAAAGTGGAGAAGTGCACATTTTTGTGTTATATTTTTGTTAATACACAAATGTATGTGGTGTAAACTACAAATTAATCTGCCCCAAAATGGATCCTTTTTAACTGCACATCTCTTGTGGTGACCTGTTATTTGATAAGAGACAAACCATGAATTTTGTGTGTGTGTATACAATCTCCACCCATACTCGTAACACGCCCAAACAGTCGTGGCAGGAATGGGACTAGGCTGGGTGGTGTCTCTCCTTGGATGGGCTCTGAAACCTCCTGGGAGTGCATCTTATTCAAGAGTGTAAGAACGGACTCTAGTGGAGAAGTGTGTGTTGATCAGGGGCCAATCTAGGTTCCCACTTTTGGGGGGGCTAAACCCCTAGATAAAACCTATTATTTTTCCTGTGACCCAGCAAAACTAGGGGGGTCTGGGGGCATGTTCCCCCAGATGATTTTTTTTTTTAAATATCCTTTTAAATAGTGTCCTCTAGTGGGTTTTAGGAGGAGAAATTAACAAATTTAGATTTAAAATATAAAAATACTTTATTTATTATTTTGTTAATGAAATCTTTTTTGGGGGGGGGATAATAAAAATTTAGGGGGACTCCAGCCCCCCCAAAATAGGGCTAGATACGCCCATGGTGTTGATTAAGAGCCTGTGGAGATGATCTGGGCAGTGTCAGGCAAGGCTGGAGCTGGACTAGAGAGCAGCATGACTGAGTGACCTCACAGGGTCAGACAGACATCTGGACAACTGGACTCTCCCACATCACTATTAATATCCCCCATCCCAACCAAGGGCACTGAAGACATGCAATCTAGCTCTGACTCAATCAGGATCATTAGTTCACTAACCTTGTCCCGGGCTTCAAATTGCTAGCGAATGGGACGATTCACTAAAGAAGGTTCTAAAGAGAACCGGCTGGTGTGCTTTCAGAGACGATGAAGGACGATAGCAAACAGTCAAGTATCAAGAGTTTTTTTTTTTGAATGAGATACCAACTCATTGTGTCACCATGTAGATTGCTGTGTCACCAGGATCAAAGAAGCCACACTTCTTAGGGGTTTAATATACGTTTTTGGTTCAATTAATTTTAATTATTATATTCCCTCATCCAGGTTGGACTGGGACTGATGGCCCGGGACTTCGAAACGCAGACCAGCACACGACCATGTATTATTATTATTTCTTTTTTTGCATTATGCTGCCGCCGTTTGACCATCCGTTCGGGAAATCTCCCGACTCTCCCGACGACCAGTCCGACCCTGCCCTCATCCAATGGCTGGTGTATCACGTTTTTGTTACTACATCTACCTCTAATTAGTAGGCTTGAGAGAATGCTTGTTTAAATCAGTCTTACTCGTTCCATTAATGTAGGACATGCCCTTGGATTTAACCAGACTTGAGGCTTGACTTAATCTGGTCCATGACACTTCAAATCTCCTCAAACACAAGCTAGCCGTAGTACAGACGCAGAAAACCACAGGAGGACTGGCCGCAGTACCCTCATAAAAACCAACACGCCAACATCCAGACCAAACCCAGAGAAGCAGACACGCGACACACAAATCCCACACGCGGCCTCCACACACACACACACATCAGTTCACACGTGTGTGCTCTAAAACACACATAAACACATGTCTGTCCTTAAGCCTCTTATACAGGCGGGCGGGCAGGCGGGCATGCATGCTCTTAAGTGTGGGTGTGAGGGGGGTGAGTAGGAAGGGCTGTAGGCCAATAAGAACCCAGTGCTGGAAGTCTGTGGTGGAGGCTGGAGGGTAGAGGCTGGAGGGCAGAGGCTGGAGGGTAGAGGCTGGAGGGCAGAGGCTGGAGGGCAGAGGCTGGAGGCTTGTCAGGCACACACATCCAGGGAGAGGAGCCAAAAGCCCTCTCTTTACCCCACACCGGTCACCCTACAACAGGCAGCTGGAAGACAGACAACTGCTTAACCTCAAACCAGAAACCATAGCTGATTTCTCATTAAAGGTTAAGATGATCATCGCTTTTTCACCGGTGCCTAGAGAATCGTTTTATCTCATTTGAGTCTCACCCTGTCAAATTCGTCCTTCATTTTTGAAAGTTACTCAACTGCAACATTATCTAATTTCAGTTTTATTGATGTATGGGCCAGCCAGTAATTTGAGTTTAAGTGATGCAGCGTGGTGCTTCTGTCTGGCGTTTTAATGCATTTCCTGGCTGCCACTGTGTTTTATAAAGCGCTACAGTAGCAGGCGCTTTATGGCACACAGCTGTTGTAAGAGAGACGCAACAAGGTAGACATATCTTGGAGCCACAGTGTCCAGGACAACTGATCTATTGTGACCTTGAAGACAACTCACTACTAAACCACTGCAAACACACAGATAAGTTCCAAATGAGGAACAGTTTTGACAGTAAATTTGCCTTTAGATATATATCTAAAGGCAACACACACACACAGCCCACAACACAAACACACACACACACACACACACACACACAGCCCACCTGGTCCACTTACCCAGGAGACGTTTTTGTTCTTGGATGTTTTGGACATGGCTACATGGAGGACATGAGTGAGCCCTTGTCCCTGTCCCTTCAGCTCTGTGGCAGCCTGACATGCAGACAGAGAGCCTCCTAACATCCAGCTGGGCATCAGGGCTTTGATTTGACTTCTTCCAACAACATCCTGAGCCAAGAACTCCAAAGATAAGTCTTACATCTGCCTGGAATGTGGTCAGCCAATCACACCGGACTAAACTTAGTCAGAAATAGCCCAGAGGAGGAAGAGGTGTAGGAGGAAGAAGGGAAAAAAAGGGATGTATTCCAGAGGATGGCCAGCCAGTTTTGCTGTAGTAGGGTGTGGAAATATTTGACGATACAGAAAGTTTTAATGTTGTTTTTTAATCCTTTATTTATCTTTCTTTCTTCCTTCCTTCATTTTCTTCCTTCCTTTCTCCCTCTGTATTTGTCAAGCCCCCCTCATCCCACAATGATAATAAAGCTGCATGACTCTGCAACCAAACATCTGTTTGGCCCCTCCCTCTCCTCAGCACTGGTAGTTGGTGCTGGTCTCATGCCCAATGCTGGCCCCCTAACAGCTGGGAGAAAATATATTTGAGAAGGATGGAGGGGAGGACAGGAGAGGAGATGGAGGTAGAGACAATAAGACAGGGACAGAGAGAGAGAGAGAAGCAAAGATGGAGAGAGAGAAAAATGGAGAGATTGAAAGTGAGAAAGAGAGGGAAGGGTTGACTGGGCAGCAACAGTTAGAGTACCGTAGGTAAGACTGAAGGGTTATAGTTCCAGTGACTACCTGCTCTAAAATAGGCCTTAATACACAGGGAACGTGGTTATCTGTCTACACACAACACTGGAATCCAGAAAATCGTACCATTCTCATATATCATCCATCCTAATGTTTTCTAAATGCCTGAACAGGATGCCTGTGGATATAAGAGCATTAAAACATCTTAATTATTGCACCATAAATATGTCATCAGCGTTATGAGAGCCGCTGCTCAGAGGGTGATCATCATCATACTGTGAGACAGGGTGTGTCTCAATACTCAGCAAATGTCCTTGTTTTCATTACCTTATCCTCACTATTTTTATGACGCTGACAGATCGAAGCAACGTAGAAACGTGTTCTCTAGGAATCGCGTTCCACCACTTTCAGAAGCGTCAGTACAAATAAAAGAAAGTAGACAAGGAAAGTAAATAATTTTAACCTTGCGGTGCGACTCCGGCAAATAATGTTGTGCAATGATGCACGTGTAGACAACCCTACGGCCAGTTAGACTGTGTGGAAGTTTTCTTATTTACATAATGGCGCTAACTGGAGTATAAGGGGACATTCAGGGCATCGTCCTTCACCTGTTGGCAGCTCCACTCCAGAAAAACTGGCAATCTCAGCACCACTATAAAAAAGTTCCAAAAGAGTAGACTGCCTCGACGTACATTCTAGAGCCAGATAAGCACTTCATGTAATTCACATCTATTTTCTAGCCAGCAAGGAAGAATAAACATGGACACATGCTCATGTTATTAGTGACATTCTTTGAACGTCTCTTTTTAGCAGCTTGATTGGTTAAATTTGTATATCGTGTTAATGTGTCCTGTTGAATTATTTTGGTTAATGGTTGGGAAGCGAAGTTGAACTTTCCTTTGGATTTTTGAGGTGAGTTTAAGATGAGGTTTAGCGGGCAAACAGGAGTGTCCAATAAAATGGCGTTGTGACGTTGACAGATTCACCTTCATTAATCTCGATTGAGAGTGTGGGTGGGTTGGCACCTCCTGAACTACTAACAGAGAAACGATGAGAGAGAAGGGCAAGCAGTTGTCTGTGTTGTCAGGTGCAACTTGGTAATACTGTGTTTTTTGTTTAGCTATTAAATGGATATTTAAATATTTAAATAAATATTTACCTCAATATATACCTAATTTTACCTTATTGTTGAGTAAGCGTAGCTTAGCTTTGACTCTTTAGAAATGACTGCAAACCAGACACACTTTAATTTACAGTATATTGGAGACAGCTATTTCAAGAATGTACAGTGCATATGTCAGTTGGTTTGTTGTCATCTTGCACACAAAAATTCCATTATTCACACATTTCATGGATATAGCAACATTTTGATGAGTCATTATTTTTTGTACAAGCTCTGGGCTTTTGAGTTATAAGTCTCTGTCTAGTTTGTGGTGTAGACTGGCACACACACACACAATAATGTGTACATCTTCAAGGCAGGCAGTGCAACAACAGCCCTTTCAGTGTCACCTGTGACAATAAGCCCTCTTAGCGCATGACAGTTAAGACAGCGTTTTCTGCAGTCAGTCCTCAGATGTAATACGGTGACTCTGTGGTGTCAGGTTCAACAAGATTTAGAAGAGGTTGGGGAAAAAGAGAGAGAGCGAGAGAGAGAGAGAGAGAGAGAGAGAGAGAGAGAGAGAGAGAGACAAGAAAGACAAATGAGATAAAAAGATGAAGATGTGAGACAAGAAGGAGGAATGGAGATGGATGAGAGAGAGATAAAGAGAAAGAAAGGCAAAGAAAGTGAGTCACTCCATCCTCTGATCATGCTGACCGCCCCTGGTAGGACGGTGAAACCTGTTCCGTAATGAGATAACTGTCCTCTCAGACAGCTTCCTAAGGTCAAACTCAGCGGTAGAACCGCAACCCTGGGATAAGTATGACCCATGGTCTCCTTGTCTTTTCACCAGAAATAAGTGCTACGGTTGTTCAATTGAAACCATACCTGAGGGTATGGTTAAACCAGACAACGTCATTTTATAGCCAACAGAATTTCAACCACAGCTGTCGAAAACAACTCTGTCTGCTTCACTGTAGTTGCCTAATAAAGCGCAGCCCTGTAAGATCAATAGTGAGTGCCGTTAAACAAGGGGGTTGTCAGTTCCTCTGTAGCACTGCTACAGTCAGACTCTTTAAACTATAGTCACACTATTTAAACCAGGTCGGCTGCTATTCAGTGTGTTTGAGTAATTCACCAGCAGATAACAGGTTGTCCACAGGACAGACACACCAGTTACAGAGGGAGATGAAATCCTACAGGTCTCAGACTGCGGTGGTCACGTACTGTACAGTGCAGCATGGAATGATTGACTGAACGACATCCTTTCCACTGCTGTCTGATGCTATGTGAACATAATATTATTGATCAAGTGGGTCACGATGTGTGTTCTCAGGGTTGATTAAACATTGTGAGTGATACTGTTCACAGTATTGATCCCCAGGGTGTACCTTGTGTCAGCCTCTCTCACATGCACAACTAAAGTACCTGCATCCCTCAGTTTTCTGCCACTGACAAATCCACTGTTGCTATGGGACCAAACACATAAAAAGGGTGGTAACTTACGTAGGTGGACTGCACTCTCCCCCACTGTCCCAGCCCACAGCAATACATCAAGACATCAGGGGAGGGGTCCGGAGGCCAGGACGGTCGACCTGCTGGAGAGCTGGGTCTCTCGCAGCACTTTTCTGGCTCTTTCTCTCTTCAGCCCTGACGCAGTGGATTACGGTGGATCCCTCATGGCGCGCGGGTGATCTACTAGATCCCCAGGTCCGCTGCCCCCCCCCCCCCCCCCCCTGGATCTACCACGGGATCCCAGGGACAGTGGTGTTGCTGAGAAGATTCACCGGATCTTCAGCGACTTGGGGTGGTCCATCGATGCTGGTCTCGCCGGAGGTTCTTGGCAGAGAGGGAGAGATCAGGGATCCTTTACGGAAGTTGTGTTCTTGGATGGGTTCCTTTCCCTCGGAGTGAGGCAGCTTTCCTCAAAGCAGCAGGTGATTCTGAAACGAATCTCGAGTCTTTGAAATAAATCCTCTGTTGTGCGAGGAGCCCAATCCTGTTTCTTGTTCGTCCCAAATCGCGGCGCGTCTCTTCAGATTTTCACACAGCTTTGTCGAGTGTGCGTGTGTGTGTGTTCACTTCACCTCTGTGGAGAACTTCATTTCATTTCCCCTCCCATATTTATTTACAATCCGCCCCCCCCCCACCCCATTCTCTCTCTCCCTTTCAGCCCCACCCACCCTGCCTCCTTCCCCTGTAGCCCCCCCCCCTCTACCCACACCCCCTTACCAGTAACCCCCCAATGTGAGGACAGCACAGACATTGAATGGCATTCTCCTCTTTGTCTCTCCTGCTTTGCTCTTTCCAATCACAGTTGCCGATTTGCGATTTCCACATCTGTCACCCCTGTCAGTTACTCTGAAGCCTGGTCTGGTCCCCTTGTCAGTTACTCTGAAGCCTGGTCTGGTCCCCTTGTCAGTTACTCTGAAGCCTGGTCTGGTCCCCTTGTCAGTTACTCTGAAGCCTGGTCTGGGTGCTGAAATTTGGGGAACGTGTATGGTCCTCTGTGCTTCTGCCTCCACCTCCCCCTCCACTGTAGCTCCTCCTAATCTCTCTCTCTCTTTTTGTCTCTCTCTCGACTTCGCTCACTCGCTTCCCTACATCCTTCTCGAGGATCCTCTCTCGTCAGGGGCGTTCCCGCTTACCTGAGTTCCTCTCTTTCCCTTCTGTGGTGACCGTGACACGTGTGTGAGTTTCGTGGGTTTGGCTGGCGCGCGCGTGCGTGACTGTGTGCGTGCGTGCCTGTGTGCGTGCGTGCCTGTGTGCGTGCGTGCCTGTGTGCGTGCGTGCCTGTGTGCGTGCGTGCCTGTGTGCGTGCGTGCCTGTGTGCGTGCGTGCCTGTGTGCGTGCGTGCCTGTGTGCGTGCGTGCCTGTGTGCGTGCGTGCCTGTGGTGCCTGTGTGCGTGCGTGCCTGTGTGCGTGCGTGCCTGACTGCGTGCGTGTTTCGAGGCTGCAGCCCAGGGATGCCGCTGTTCCCTCTCTCTCTGTTGCCATGCTCGAGCAGGTAGCATTCCGCTAGCGCAGGAGACACACCGTCTGAATTCAAATGTGCCTCCAGCTCCACCAATATGCAATGCCCGCCCCCCCCCCCCCCCGCATCCCCCTCCCACCCGCCTCCTTTCCCTGCCCTTCCTTTTTCCTTTATCTCTCTCTCTCTCTTATCTTTGCCCACAATCTTTTCTCTCATTCCCTCTGCATCTGCATATTTATACCTTTTTCGCCCATGTCTGATTCTCTTCCCTATGATGTACCACCCCCCATGCACACACACACACACACACACACATATTCACAAAAACACCATTCTCTTGTACATTTTGTGTATTTCTAGGTAGAGAAAGAGATTACAAATAAATACCCTTTTGTAGTTAAGTGCTGAAGACTTCACTATTCATTTTCGAAGGTTTGCTTGTATGTTTCATATGAAACATAAAAACAGAAAGGTCTCTTCCTGGATCTTTGATTGTCTTTCATGATGTGACAGTCGGTACTGCATGAATTGCCAGGTTCTTTGTTCACAGCGAACGGTGTTCAATTTGAAACTTGACATCATCATGAAGGGAGTCAGGTGGGTGAGCGGTTAGGGTATCGGGCTAGTAATCAGAAGGTTGCCGGTTTGATTCCTGGCTGTGCCAAATGACATTGTGTCCTTGGGCAAGGCACTTCACCCTACTTGCCTCGGGGGGAATGTCCCTGTACTTACCTGTAATAAGTTAAGATAAGAGCGTCTGCTAAATGACTAAATGTAAATGTACATCATAAAATGAACAGGAAGTTTACACTTTCTCTCAAACCTACCCCAGCGTCTGCCCTTCCTCTTCTATCTGAGACGGCGAGGACTGGTGTGTACCATCCCCAGTCTGCTCTGCAGTCCGGCACATCAATCAAGGAGACAAAGACCAGGTGCTTCGTCGGGCATCATTCTGTCAGACCTGTCCTGGTGGAAGACTACAGATTACACCCTAGCATCTATCTGTAGTGTCCCAGTGGCAGCCCGCATTGACAAACACACACTTCAAGGTTACTCTTACATGACTTATGTGCCTCATAAACCATAGGTAGGAGCCTGGAGAGAAAACAACAGGGGCAAGCTAGAAAATAATCTTGGCATATTCAGGGTGGAAATGGGAGAGATTGAAGAAGGAGAAAGGCCTTCTGTTGATGTAGTAGATTGATTGTGTGTGTCATTAAATGCACACAAAGTTATTTGTATACTCTCTAGGGTTGTGAGGAAAGTTGTGTGAGGGATCTGAAGCTGCAGGTGCTGTATTCATAGGCCAGGTGCCCTATTCATATACTTCATATTGAAATTTAAATAACACAGAATTTGTTAGTTTTGAATTCACCTATTTAAAAATGTAAATATGAATTTATTTCAATGCAACAAAGATTTGTTGTTTCTGAATTTCACCATTCGAATTTGAGCAGCCTGAATTTTGTTTTATTGTAATTTCAAAATGATTATAATTCTTTTTTTGGGGGGGGTCTGAATTTTACTGTTTGAATTTGAGCAACCTGAATTTCTGAACCTTGAACCTGAATTATTTTTTACATTGAAATAAATGTATATTTTAATTTTAAAGAGGTGAATTCAAAACCAACAAATTTGGTGGTGTTCAAATTTCTATGTAATTAATAATAATAAGCATACAATTCAAAACATGATGTAATTGATTTGCTTCTATATTCTATGACAAAGTCAAACATTTACTGTGCATTCTAATTTCGTAAAATACTGTAATAACAATGTAAAAAGTGGTTGTGATAGTTGCTGCAACTTTCCTCAAAGGTCACCAGAAAAAAAAGAATAAGTAAACAAATCAAAATGAAGTAACAATAAATAAAAAACATACAAAAAGCAAAAGAATCGATGAGATGAAAAAATCTCATGTAACACATTACATACAGCATGTTAATAATAAGGGATACTTTTTATGATAATTTCAACACATTTATAATGTCATGACGTTTTGAAGCTACTGACTGGGGAATCAATATGGCTAAACATCAGCATGTCCCATGAACACTGTCCATAAAGGGCCTAAAAAGTTTGATCTCCAGTAGGTGGAACCTCAGAACATGCTTTCCCTCCCAAATAACTTCAGCTTCGTCAAAAAATTGAAATAAATATACGCGAGACACACCATCAGATTCTTCACAGGATACAGCACAGGTGTCACGTAACCAAACACAACGATCAGAGCGATCCGCACGACAAGGAAAGGAAAATCCTGCGTGACAAACCCGGCCGAGGACAGCAAGGCATTATGGGGCGTGATGACCAGTCTCAGCGTGGACAGGTAAGCCAGGATGTAGACGGGGAACACCCAGCCAGAGAAGAAGACGGCAGGCTCCCCCGCCATGCGCACCATCTCCACCGTGTCCATCCAGAACAGGAAGCTGTCCACGACGACCTCCGACCTCGTGTCCCGCGCCCACAGGAAGCGGAGCGGGCCGGAGGGCGAGCTTGAAGACGAGTACAGGTAAGCGGCAGCTAGCAGGTCGTGAGCTGGTTGCTGACGGGCTGTACTGCTCCCGGTCGCCCCATCGCTCGGTGGCGGTCCCGTTCCTGTTGTCGGGTCGGGCAGGTGACCCGTTCTGGGCTCTGTCAGAGTAGAGCTGGCCCGCCACCGTGCTGACCTGCTCCAGGTGGGTGAGGATCGGGCCGGGGATGTCAAGGTCAAACTCAAGGCTGTCCACTGGCAAGAACAAGAGGACACATCTAAATCAGCACGCGCATCATTACAAGGTTATCGCAAAAACCAAATCTAATTGATTTAGTCCCAATTGATTTTAAAGGGAGAGTCCACTAAGGGCCGTGCTGTCGTTTTGTAGCTGGTCTTTCTTACAAAAGCAGAGCTGGAAACTAATACGGTTTGGACAGTGTTACCTTTGCCAGTGAGTCGACAGGGTCGAATCCTTTCTATGATGTCCACACAGATGAGGGAGAGGAACACAAGTGAGACAGGAAGCTCAGTGAGGGTGTCATACCTTAGGCCCCGGTCCACCTGCACCTGCAGTGACAGAGAAGAGGGACTCTGGGATACTTTCGAAACAGGAGAAGGTAAAAAGAAACAGTTCTTCTCTTCTAGGGGAAATTAAAGTCTTCTTTTGGCCTTGGAGTGAAACCTGAAGTACTGATATGTAACTATGTCATTATGTTATGAAAGCCATAAACCATTTTAAGATGTAACCGAATCTCCATTAACTCCAGATTGAGAAAATTGTGTTGAAACATGTCAGATGTATTTTGCGACTAAGGTTTTAGTGATAATTCATCATCAGTTGTCATACTTTAAAGAAAAAAAATCATAATTGACCATAATTGACCATTTACTTAAATGAACAGTTGCCTCTCCAGTGTGTGAGGTCTGGGTTAATGGCCAACAAGTTTTGTGCAAGGCTAGTTACTGAGTATCTAAGGTTTCACCCTTGTCATAGTCCTGTGACCAAAAGTATTTCCTTGCTTTCCTTATTGTTTTGTGGTACTATGGCACAAGTCACAATTCTCACATAAGTGGTTTAGTAATTCAGCATATACCAAAGTTTTTCTCTTGTTGAAATAACATGAAATTGCGTATAGTGCGGCTTCAGATAAAGAGCAACCGACTGTGATGATACTGTACCTTGGAGCTGGCTATTATGATCGCAAAACATGGTAATGTGGCCAGCAGTACATAGGCCAATGTTGTTGGTCTCCTGAAAGACAAACATGGAATTTAGCTTCTATTCATCTTCCTAGTGGGCTACCTCCATATTTAAAGACCACTTCACCTCAACCTCCATTAAGGCTCTCGCTACTCAGTCAGTACCTGTCCCACACGTCCCAACTCACCACTGCGTGATCTCCGTGATGCACCTGCGTTGCTTGATGATGAGGTACTTGAGAGGGACCCACACCAGCAGAGTGACCGAGGTCACGTAGGCGATAGACGCCGCCACCACCAGCCAGTAGGCCGTCAGATCCCCCCCTCTCACGTGACGCATTAGTGCCGCGAACCGCTCCATGACAACAAACACAGGCACGCTCAGCGCCGCGAACTGCAGCACCTCATAGAGGACGAGTTTGATGGTCCGACCCCGGAGCATTCTGAAATCCTTCTGGGTACACAGTGTCACAGGTGAGTCTTCAGGGCCGATGTCGTCTACTGGAATGCTGCATCTCCCACGGGAACTAGTGACCCTTCCTCTGGACTCTGCACACTCGCTATGCTTAGTCTGCACTGGGATTCTTAATGCTTTTACTGCCAAGGCAATGAGGCAGTTTACCTTTTATTGAGTCACAAAAAGAAGCACTATAATTGTCCTCCTGTAGAAGAGCAGGCGTACGTTGAGCCTTGGACTGGTCAACTGACTCATTTGTAATGAGTGAGGATACAGACTTGGCAGAGTTATTCATAGTGTTAGTTTTAAGGGGTTCGATTTACTGGAGGTTTTACAGGAGGAAAAACATGTTTGGAGCGTATACAGGATTTTCGAAGGTAACAGCGCCACCTAGTGGTACACATCAACGTGGTCGAACAGAATTAAAACAGAATTATGTACATTTGGCCTAGTTTTATTGTGAATACCAATTAATAAGTAATGGTTAAAATAGATAAATACAAACAGCAGGGTACACTGAACAGAACTTTTACAACGTTTTAAAAGTAAAAGTTAAAAAAACAGGCATCTCTTTACTGTACATTAAAGTAGCATCGGGGGGGGGGTCATCTCCATCCATCTTGCGGTGCAAATAATTGGCGTGGTTGTCATGACAACTGGCTCATTAACCCTAGGTTCCCCCTCCTCCTCAGCACCCCTGCTACATCACCCTTATAACACTGTAGTTGACCCATAGATGAGCTCCTGACAGGGTCTAGTCAACAATCTGAAACCTTAACGATCCGATTTGCATAACCCACATTTTGAAACGTGCCTACTTCCCATGGGGTCACTGTCATTCAAGCCCCATCTCACCCAGCAAGAGAGGTCACATAGCAAATCGAAATGTCTACAGGCCTTAACATCACACACCAGCTCCCTATGTCGCCCAGAACCACTAGTGCTGGACTTCTTAACAATTGCTTCGTTAACTGTAATAAATATTCATTAGCGTTGAAGGTTATGCGTTTGCCTGAATGGGTTTTGAGAGAAACAATAAAAAAATGGGAGGGAGACATCAATTCCCACAATGCCATTTGATTCTTCTCTACCATATAACAGCAGCTCCAACAGCAGGATATTACGTTTCAAAGAGAAGAACACTCCTGTGTACAATTTAAATATACAACTAAAATCAGGCAGAATATTACATAATACTTACTTTTTTTTCTCAATATTACATATTTCTTAATGTGCTGTGCATTTAAAATAACAATAAATCAACAAATATAAATTAAAATGCTATACAATAACAGACAAACTCCCCTCCAAAAAATAAACTCATTTTAACACTGACTAAAGATATGCTTCAAAAACATCAGGAGCATTTGAACGGCCAGCCTAATATCACCATGACAACGGTAGTGTTTGATAGTATTCCAAAACTAAAGAGGAAAAACATGCACTGATATAGTGCTGCCTTCTTTAGTTTATCATAAGCTTTAAATTTGACCAGGGGCCATATCCCAGTGCGCAGGTATTCTCATCGTCATTTATATTTACCCTTTCTTCTTTCCAACGGCCAACCCCTGGCTAAACGTTTCGGATGCTGGTCCAGGTGAGTGTTTGGTAGTTGCGGTGCCAGAATAAAAGAGTCTCTATCCTGTAACACTTCTAGACAGGGCTGCCTTTTACCTCAGGAGTAGGAAGCATTTGCCTTCCCGAAGGGAACGAGCCGTGGAAACAGTGTGACGAGACTCCCTCCTGGTCACCCAAGCTGTGCCTGCCTCACGCTTCCCTATCAATCAAGAGCACACTAAGGCAGGAAGGTGGGAGACTTAAGACCATTTGAATGAAGAATCTGTTTCAACTAAACCCTGCAGGCCCTCTACTGTCAAACACTAGACCACAAGGACGTTAGGGGGCCTCACTAACAGTACAGTACAGTATTTACAACGTGTGCATGCTCCAGTTCTTCAGTTCTCTTTCTTCGGAAAGTGGCTTCAGTCTTCAGTACTTCTAAAACAACGCGGCATTTGCGCCGAATGACGCAATGCAACGTCTTCAGCTTCACTCAACAAAGTAGTGTCCTTTAGTTAAAAAATAAAAACCTAACAAGAATGAAATGTGTGAGAGGTGGGGAAAAACCTGTTTTTTGTCTTGGCTTGGGAACAGCGCTCCGGGTCAGCTGGAATGCTTGGGTATGCCAAGCGCCCTTCCATTGTTTGGGTTTAGTGTGTGTGTGAGTGAGGGGGACAACGTTGAATCTTGAGAACTGTGTTTGGTCTGAACCCATGTTTGTGTCAATCTGTGCAGAACCTGTCAATGTAGTATGTGTGTGTTGAATCTGTACATCCTGTGTGTGTGTGTGTGTGGGAGTGTGTGTGTGTAACAGTAGCTGTGTGTGGCTGTAGATGCTGTGTGTCCTGTATGTACAGTGCCAAGTATGTGTGCGTGTTTAGGTGTGTGTGACCGTGTTGACCTCCAGGGGGCTCCTATAGCAGGGTTTTCTCTGGGTAGGGGTTCTGGTGGTTGTCTGACAGGGGCAGGGGGATGTTGTGGCCGGCCGGCCCGCTGTAGGTGGCCTGGTTCTGGGTCAGGCCTACGGGAACGTTGGCTGTGTTCTGGTAGGATTGGACGTCTGGAGGGGCCATGCTGCCGGGGCCTGGACTGTAGACCGGGGGCTGGCCCATGTACATGTGGACATCACTGTGAACAGCAGGGACAGGACAGTCACTACACACCCGGAGTGGAACTCAAATGTAGCTGCCACTGGTTTGATCATGATAGGTTCTCAATCACATCTAAAGCCCAAAGAGGATGAGGTGAAGGAATCTAATAATAATAATAATAATAGTATTTGTAATGCACTTTATATTTAGCTCAAATCTACAGGTGCTACAGGTTAAAAACAAGAAAGGGCACAAAAAAAAAATGTTGAACAAAAAAGAAAATCTGTTGTGTTCAAAGTTAAAGCCTTTTGTTTAAAAAACATTTTCTTTGCTACAGATATGTTTATGGTTAATTCTGATTCCTGCTGTAACGGTGGAATTTCCTCTCGTGGATAAATAACTCTCTCCATTGGTCTGTCCCTCCATCTAGCTCTCTGTCTGTGGGGCCCTGTGCTCTGACCTGGGAGCAGGCTGTCCTGCCATGGGGGCTCCTCCCTGGTGCTGCTCCAGGGGCCCAGCGTAGCCCTGCACCGCTGGGCCGCTCAGAGCATACGAGCCCCCCGCAGACTGGCCCGCGTACACCTGGGGATACACACACACACACACACAATGAGTGGAAATAACCCACAAGCATTACCCAAGACTCGTACACCAAGCTACCAGTAAAGAGTGAGTGTGATTGAGTGTGTGTGTGTGTGTGTGGTACCTGCGGGGCTGTGTTGGCAGGCTGCTGCTGCTGCTGCATGTAGTACTGCTGGCTCTGGAGCTTAGCGTACATGGTGTAGACGGGGTCCTCGTTCATCAGCTTGGCGTACAGAGACATGGCTTCCATCACCTTCACATTCAGGTCTGACAGCTCAGAGTGTTTCCTGGAAACCAAAACAAACACACACGCGGTCGGGCGAGGCAGGGGGTTTATTTGGCACTTCATTAATTAGGTGTGAGTGTGTGACGTTCAACATACACAATAGCTGACATGTTATGGTTGCGACGCGAAAACTGCACCTGTCAATGTCCTCCAGCTTCTGGTCGATGAGGGGCCCCATCTGGTTGCAAGCACCTGGGAACACACAGGCACAACACATGTACTCACAGCCACGGTGACATCACCGATTAGACTCTCCTGCTCTCCCGGCGGGAGGGCGTCACATGACTGACCTTCCAGCTGGAGGAGCTCGCAGGCGTCTGACTGGTTATCTGTGGGGTCAGCGCTCTGAATCATCTGCAGGAGCTGGTCCATCTTCTCCTGAGAGACACAGAGCGGGGTTTGCAAGGATTGTCTGTCCGTCTGCCAGCTAATGTGCAGACATCGGGACAGGTAACTCATGCAGGAGGCAGAACAACAGGCTGTGAGGGTACCTCATCTATGAAGGCGGGCTCAGGTTCAGGTTCTATGGTCTCCACCTGGATGTCCTCACTGAACTGGACTGTCTTCTTCTCCGTCTTCACTGTGGACGGACAGGGGGAGGGGGTGACGGGGTCGATCAGCTGCTTCGAGGATGGAGGGAAGGTGGGGGGGGGGGGAGGGAGTGAAGGTGTGAGGGGAGGGAGGGAAGGTGTTAGGGAGAGTGTGAGGGGAGGAAGTGAGTGAGAGAACTTACTCATCTCAGGCTCTGCAGTGAGGTCAGCAGTAACAAAGTTTGAGGGGAACAGCCCGACACCCTGGTATGTTTCCCCCTTCCACCAGTTGGGGTCACTGTAACCAAAGCAAACCCCATGAGGTCTGTTAAACCCAGGCAGAACTCTGCCCTCGGGCTCTAAGAGACGTTCGAGAAGAAGGCACAGTGGGACTGAGCCAGGAAGCCTTGTGATTGGAGGGCCCAATGTTTACCTGTCATCCAGGATGGTGATGATCTCGCCTGATTTGAAGGTGAGCTCGTTGTCCTCGGCGGCTTCAAAGTCGTAGATGGCGCGCACCTTCCTCCCCTCGGCCTTCTGGGAGGACAGGAGGCTGGAGGCGCTGGGGTAGAGGCTCGACAGGGGCGTGTGAGGCTGCAGCCTCTGCTCCTTCAACGACAACTCAATAGCTAGGGAGAGAGAGGGAGGGAGAGAGAGAGAGAGGGAAAGAGATGTCTCAGACATTTTCTAAATTCCTTAATTATCCCCTGAGGATAACGAAACACTTTGAAGTTAAGTGCTTTGTGGTAATAACCACACCGCACCACCTACTTAAACTGACAACAAATCAATGTTTTGATCGAGGTCACAGCAGCAGAAGCATTTACCTTTGGCCAGGTCCTCTTCCTCCTTTTTGTTGGTTGAGGTGGAGGGATCTTTAGCTACTAACGCAGGGCTGGCTTTAGCCTGCTCTGCAGCCTGTTCACACACACAACCATAGACAAACACCATCAAAACACACAATAAACATCACACTAAAATACTAATTTCTAGCTCACACAATTGTATTCACTTAGCACTTAAATCCAAAGCGACATAGAAAACTGCAGATATAGCCGGCACAGCAGTAATCAGCCATCGGAAATAGCCGTCTTTTAATGGCACTTCAGCGGTTTGACCCAGCTTCTACAAACACGCAGGATGTTCCGGACATGCCCATCACCGAGCCAGTCCTGGGCCGGAGCCTGGGACACCCACCTGGGAGCCCACGGCAGGGAAGGTGACTCCCTGCTCCCTCAGGTTTTTGATCATGGCTGAGATGAGGCTGAGCTGGGGGTCGTTGCGGAAGTCCTCCGCCCACTCCACCATCAGGGCCTTCAGCTTCTCACACACTTTGGGATGACCCTGGAAAAAGCGTGTGCGAACACACACACACACACACTCATAAGCTTGCGACTCTTTTTCAAACTGCCACTGCCAGCTAAGTACCATGGTAGAAGCTATTCAAACCTTGTTTAACACGTTGCTGACTTCACTGGCGAACTCTCTGGAGCACACTTCTAAATGGAAGATTTTCCCGCAGTTTGAAACACAGGCGCCCAGTAGCTGTGAGGAGTGAAATGATAACGTCAGACAACATAGCGACTCGCACCAGTCTGAGGTACTGCTCTGTTAGGTCCACTAACGATGTGGACAGTCCAGCTGCTTACAGTCAGTGCCTGCATGGCCACATGAGGATCCTTGTGGTTCACTCTCCGCATTATCGACCGGAGACATTCTTTAGGCCTGGAAGGGGAATGAGAAATGTTCATAAAGGCCCTCTACATGACTGAAGAGACATTACTGAAAGTCCATTAGAAAGGCATGTGCTCTGTTTTCCCGGTTGGTATTTATCAATGGTTACATCCAGGAAGAGAATAAAGGTGGATGCATTTAAAAGACGGTTCAGACAGGGTATTAATTCTCTCTGTTTTTCATGAAACATGACAAGTTATATGGGCAAACAGTGCACCACAACGCTATTTCATGAGCTGGTTCACATGACAACCACAGTTGTGTGGAACTGACCCGGTGCGTGACTGTCCTATCTTATCACAGATGTCCAGAATGAGGCCCCAGTCCTCTGCTGTATTCATCTCACTGGTTGCTTTCTCTGCAAAAGGAGAAAAGCACATTTTATATTCATTCACATCACTGACTGGCAAAGACATGACATTGATTTTATTGGATCGTTTTAATTCGATCAAGGAATATCAATGTTTTGGTCTACCGCACACACAAAGTGTTTCACAGTGTTAGGAAGTGGTAAACACTTATTACACAAGAGAACTGCTGAAGCAAAGAGAAAGGAAACGAAACATACATGTGGTTACACACAAATCACTTCCACACCAAGCATTATCAAAAATTATACATGATTAGTACACTAGCTAGACTCTTATCAGGATTCGTCACATATGGAGCTACAGTGATGATAGTCTCCAGCACAAATGTAGGCTCTATCCTAACTAACCAGCTGCTGTAATTTACGTCTATGACTATTAACTACATGGCATCCCTCTCAAACAACATGACACCCGTAGCTAGCTAGCTAACGTACTGAATACAGCGAAACTTGTTCGTCCTACACTACAGCTGCCCAGCTTTATTTTATTGGCAAGTCTGCGTATCGAAAACAGCTAGTTAGCAGGACATGCAGTAAAAGTATTTAGCTAACTAGCTATAAATTGTGGTTATAGTAGTTTTATCAGCAGTAGCTTGGCAAGGTAGTAGATAAGTATACTTAAACTTATCTACTCCCATCAATAACAATATCTGGACATGGCAGGTGCCCGAATGCTAGCTGCCCGACTAGCTTGCCAGCTAACGGTGCTAGATTATAGCCTGAAAAATGTTAGCTTGACAGCTAAATTAGGTAACAGTCTGGCTAGCACTAGCTAGCGAACCGTTGGCAGCCAAAGTCAGATTATGGGGATGGTTCTGCCACAACAACAAGGACGGTTTAATAACAAATTGCTAGCAACACGACACATTGCTGACAAAACATTTTAGTGGACTTCGAACTTGTCTAGCTTACTGGCTAGCAGGAAAATACAAACAAAGCATAACAAATGGTCTACTGATTAGCTAGCTAGCTAGCTAGCTAGCCAAGCTATTTGGGTAGCTACTGTACCATGATAACATCAGGCTCAACTCACCAACATCTTGCTCGAATGGATTAGACGTGAAAAGAGGCATTGCCGAAATGTTGACTGTCACCGAGTCCGCCTTGTTTTTTTCTCTTCTGTGAAGTTATCTTTATGTCAGCACCTATTAAGTGAATAAAAATGCATAGTATAAGAGACTGTAGTGTAAGCAGCGTTGGCTGAGTCTAGACTACACAGTCACTCCTTGATCAGACGGCTGAGCATTCTGGGTAATCAGGATAAAGGCAGTGGCTAGTTTATCACTTGTAATGATGTAGGCTAATCAAAATTAAAGTCAGGAAAAGTCTCATTTACTGTCTAGTAGCTAATGAATTGTGTACATATAGTATACAGTATTATAAATAAAGCCTGCTAAATAAAAACTATTGAAATCTAAACAAAAATGTTTACAGTAACTTTACTGTCTTCAGTCATCTGATACTGGGCGCTAACATGTCATCGGGTGAGAATCACATGACATGCTGTTATCTAGCTCGCCTACTCATCACTTCTCCAGAACTCTTTAACATTGGCGCCTCATTAAATGTTTCAGTCCAGTCAGGAGTTTGAGGATAGCCAACATGGCATGGTGGAAGGTGGACTAAAAAGGTTACGTACAACATGAATAAGTAGGACATTTGCGAAACCAGCAGTAGTCTAAAACAGTAGGCTTTGAATAAACAGTTAAAAACAGCACTAGTTGATTCCATGAGGTGCCGTTGTGTCCATCTCCATTCAGATATTTCTCTTCAGATAATAGTATCAGATACAGAGACAAATCAGTTCACCAGTTTGTGTTTCCCATTTTCTTTTATTGTATACAAATCAGTGTGAGAGGTGATTGATTAGTGACTTATTCAAATCAAACTGGGCTTTCAGTGGATAATGTGTTGTTGAAGAGGCTATAATTGGGCGTAGGAACTTTTCCCTAAGCAGCAACTGTACGGTAAGGGTATCCAGGGTTAAATCATACATATATTCCTTAGATAGCAATTGATTAAAGCTATGTAAAATAGAAATATAACATTTGTACATATTTGGCTTAACATTGAACAGAACATTTCATGAGGTTATATGCTTTACCAGTACAGTTCAACTATATCAAGCTTCTTGTTGGCGGTCTAAGGCCTCAGAACTTATTTTGCACTACACAGCAGCATTGCTAACTTGAGTTCTCAAATAAAGATTTTTCACATTGATAATCTTTTAGATTTCAACATAGATATGATGAAAATGTACAGTATCTTAATTTTCTGAAGACATACCGAAATGGAGGTTATTGTTGCAACAAACTGTAATGTTCCAAACAACTAATTTCAAACAACAAAAATGTTTGCATTGTTTTCCAATATTGTAACAAAATGATATACAAGATTATTTTCTCAGATTTTCAGAATATATTGTGAAAAGTATTTACATATAGCTATACAAGAACACCAAAAGTTTCCAACTGAGATTGCATGTGAGTGTCCTGTAAATTATTTTGTTCTTGTGATGGCACTTCACTCTGTGTGGTGTTTGGGATTTCTGTCGGCCTGCAAGACTACAACAAATGATGGCCAAGTCTAGGCGTTGGTCCCAACTGGAACTGTTGTCCCAACTGCGTCTCAAAGAGTCCTGGGGTAATAGCCCAAATCCTTCCTCATCTCATCCTTTCTTCTCCCAACAATGGCTGCTATAAAACGGGCAGTGTAACTGTACAGAACAAGGGAACACATTAAACACAATTTGTATCAAAATCAGACAGTTGGTCATAAAGACTAATCCATAATCGAGACTAAAGAACGATGTGCACTTGATGAAAACCTTACTTACTCTCTGTGCTGCGTTCACAGATGACCCCAATGCGGTCAGTGCAGTAGAAGTCGTTCCACATGGCCTCGTAAATGAGGCCGGCACAGTCCTCTCCCTGCTCGTGGCCGTGGGACCAGTTGTCAGGCTGACCTGGCTTCCACTTCCTATAAGGCCGTAAATAGTGAACATGTTTGTCAACATTCATGGAAAGGTATATGATTTTCATGATTTATTTGTCAGTGTGATGGCCTCTTAGATTAACAACTGGTTGAATCTCCAGAAAATATTGATTGATTGAATTGACTGATCATTTGTTTGTTGATTGAACAACTCACGTAAATGTAGGCAGAGTTCCATCCACCCATTTCCACACGTTCTCTTCATCTTTGTCTGTCAGGCCCAGCCAGAAGTAACCCTTTCCTGTTATCCCTGTCTTCAACCATTCCTGGGGTGAAGGAGGACATTATTTGATCAGAACAACACACAGTATGAACAGTGTATATCCTATATATAATATATATCATACATGTGAAATCATATATGTGTAGGTTTACTGGTCTAGAGCTTTTTCTTTCTTTAGAAACCAAAGTGCAGTAATCTGTTAGGTTAGTCCTACTCTACCTGCTCTTCCTCGTTGTTCACTATGACCATAGAGGATGTCCAGTTAAGACAGAACTCCTGCGCCTCTTCAAAATTGAGCCGCTCTCCATCCGAGAAGTAGTAACACCTATCTCCAAAACCCCGCCACTTAGAATGACAGCCTGAAATACAAACGACCACAACTCTCACTAGTCACGCATGACATACTGTATAAAAGTGTGTGATGTATTTCAGATCTTTTTTTCCAGCTCACGTTCGTGACTCACCAAATGCGGTGGTGGGGGGTACAGTTGTCTGAACCTGCTTAGCCTCGGTGGGCATCGGTTCCGGAGGGGGAACAGGGAGTGGCACCACCTGACCATTGAGTCCTGGTAACCCTGGAGGACCAGGGGGGCCAACGGGGCCAACAAGCCCACGAGGACCCTCAATGCCCGGGACCCCAGCTAGCCCTCTGGGCCCCTGAGGCCCCTGTGCTCCCTGAGGTCCAGGCTGGCCATCTCTGCCTATGAGCCCCGAAGCTCCAGGCTCGCCCTTATCTCCAGGGGTCCCTGCCCGACCCCCTGAGCCCCTGGACCCTTTGGCACCGGGCACCCCCCGAGCACCAGGTGGACCCTTCGCCCCTGGGACCCCTGGAGGTCCTGCAGAACCCTTCTCTCCCTTAGGTCCCGGCACCCCTGCGACCCCCTTATCTCCTCTTTCGCCCTTCAGGCCCTGCTGACCCACCGGGCCCTGCGGGCCCTTGTCTCCTCTGGCACCCCTCGGACCAGGGGGACCTGAAACACATAAACAGTTATTTACACAGCACCAGTCTGAATCACTTTTTTTTTTAAATTGATAAACTTATTCCTAAGCATGTCTCCACAATACAATAATTTGCCATTGTACTGTACAGTATGTGTGACATATTTGCTCTGCAGTACATGCAGCGGGAGAGTATTTAAGGTTTGCTTCCCCCCTTGTCTCTTGTGCTCACCCTGTAAGATGGTGAAGTTAGTGATGATCTGCGAGTGTTTACTATCCACCAGCTTCATCTCCTCCATGACCACAGAGAGGCTGCTGACCTCCTTGTCCAGCCTGGCCGTCAGCTCATCCTGCTGGGCCCTGAGGTCAGCGCTGTCTGCCCTGGCCTCCGCCACGCTCCCGTTCAGCCCCAGCAGCAGGTCCGAGTGGTGGGTCACCGTCTCGGCGCACGACCGCAGCCCGTTCAGGTCCGAGCTGATGGCGCCGAGCAGCTGCGTGGCGAAGCTCAGGTTCCCTGTCACCTGGTCCATGTGGCCCTCTTGGCGGTCGAGGCGCGCCTCCGCCTCGTCGAACCGGCTCGAGGTGGCGTTGTCGTGGTCCCGCTGGCGGTCCATCAGCTCACGGAGGCTCTGGTCGTGGTTCTCGGTCAGCGCCGACGCGTTCTGGATCTGCCCCGCTAACGAGTTGAGCTGGGAGCCCATGTCCTCCAGGGCCTCCCCGTTGGCCCGGGCCAGCGCCGAGTTGTTGGCGGCCAGGATCTGGAGGTTCTGTACCTTGTCCCTCAGCCAGTCGCTATCGGCCCAGCTCTGCCGGGCCGTCTGCTGCAGGCCCTGGTAGTCGTTCTTCAGCTTCTGCACCGCCTGGCTGGCGTCCTCCACCGTCCTCTGGAGGGCGCTGAGGAGGCTCCGCTGCTGGGCCTGGGTGAAGTTCAGGGCGCTGATGCTCAGCTGGGCCTGGCCCTGTTCTTTCACCTGCTTCTGGAGCTCAGTCTGAAGCCTGGCCGTGTCCGACTGTAAGCCATCTATCTGGCCTCCGTACAAGGCTAAGGTTTGGTTGACCCCCCTCAGGGAGGCCGCGTTGCCATCCAGCACGCTCTGCAAGGAGAAGTGGCCGCTCTGCATGTCCTCTCCCGTCACCTGGAGCTGGTCCAGGACCGCCCGGTTGGTGGCAGCCCGCTGGGAGATGTCGTTGAGCTGCCTCTGCAGGGTCTGGAGGTTGGACTTAAAGGACTGGATCTGACTGGTCGCTGTTCTCAGACTTTTCCTCTGATTGGTCGTCTGGGAGGAGCAGGCACAATATCAAATGCACTTAATTTACTGGCAAAATATGATATGTCATTAAACTACAGGCGGGAGCTGTCAAATGAAGTCAAAATTTATTGACAGCTATAAAGTGTAAGTGCATGAGTATTAATAACTTTTTTCCTTCAGGACTTACCAAGCTTCTTCAAGTCTGTCTCCACAGCAATGATCTTGCCTCCATAGTTCTGCATGCCTTCTGACACGTTGTCCATCCGCTGAACCACTGAAACACGTACACACACAGCAACATGCACACAAACACACACAGCAACATGCACACAAACACACACACACACAGAGACACGCACACAAACACACAAAGGACAAGGTTTAAAGCCATGAGTAAAATGAACGGCACAGTATGTAACTGGAACTCATTGTCACAATGTTTCTTTCCTTTTCTTTCTATTTCCAATTCCCTATGTAGTCTGTCCTGTACATTGCAATTGAACCTATAAGGTCTGTTACCATTAAAACCTATTCAAATATATGTACGGCTTTCAGATGAAAGCACAAAGGAAAGATGATGAAAGATGACACAGTACTCTGAGCTAACAGTGAAGCTTGCATCACAGAGGTGAACCTGATCCCCACAACCCCCCCCCCCCCACCCTCCCAGCCCCCTTCCCACCCCCTCCAGCCCCCTTCCCACCCCCTCCAGCCCCCCTCTCGTCCCCCTGCCGTCCCCCATCCCAATGTGTACAGACACTCAGACGTTCACAAAGGAAATGCATGACACTTCATTTCCTCTGGAATGTGGCATGTTATACGGGGGTTGTCGTACGGGTTGGTTGCATGTGTCCTGCAGGAATGCAGCCTGTCTGTCTTTGGTTCACAAACTGATCCCTTCCTTCCATTAGTTATTACCAGATCAGTGGCTGAGGTCTCTAAATGGGACTTGTGGGTTAAGAAGGAACTAATGTCCATTAATTAAAGAGCACACAGCTATGATGAGGACTGGGTCCAGGCTAGTCCTCTCCTGCTTGTTAAAAACAAGCAGGAGGGAGTCAGGTGGGTGAGCGGTTAGGGTATCGGGCTAGTAATCAGAAGGTTGCCGGTTCGATTCCCGATCGTGCAAAATGACGTTGTGTCCTTGGGGGGAATGTCCCTGTACTTACTGTAAGTCGCTCTGGATAAGAGCGTCTGCTAAATGACTAAATGTAAAAACTGCGGGCTGGCATTTTGAACCATAGAGGGTGCTCATGTGCCCCCATATTACTGTAACAGCTCGTGGCCAGTGTCGGGTCTTGCAAACACAGCAGAGAAAGAATGGAGAAGAGATGATGTCACAGCGTTATGAAACACCAAGGCGTTCATAAAGTGATCACTTTAACTTCTTGATCTAAATTGCTCTTCAGATTTCTGCTTTCCTTCCAGTCAATCACCAAGTTTGATCATTTACACTAGTCAACATGTACAGCTGCTAACAGGTTCAGAGTTCACCAAGTTTTATGGCACCGGCTCTCCAATTCTATGGACAAATTCCATTTATTTTCTGTGTGTTAGTCTATGGTCTACATGTGTGTTTTTGTTATTCCTACCAGTATGGGGGTGTCTATCAAACACAGGGAAACACAACAGAAAAACATCCAAGACACTCATTGCTATCATTCCAGACATGGCTTGGATTAGCAAACACATAGAAAACACAAAGTCTCGGGACAAACGAAAACACAGGGGTCTATTTCAAAGGCCTGTTGGTCAGTATTACCCAGTGAGAGAGAGCGTCAGAGGTCAGCTGAACTCCTCTCTCTTTCCCTCTGTCTCTCTATTTCAGTGTCTCTCGCTCTTTCTCCCTCCCTCTCTTTCTCTCTGCTCTCCTCTCCTCTGCCTCTCTGTGCACAGTATTAAGGCCTGTGTATAATACTGCTATTCTGAGAAGGGTTTACCGGATGGTCAACTTGGTCATGAAAAGGCAGAGACTGTTACTCAACCAGGGTGGAGACAGGGTGTATAATACTGCTATTCTGAGAAGGGTTTACCAGATGGTCAACTTGGTCATGAAAAGGCTCAGACTGTTACTCAACCAGGGTGGAGACAAACACTGGCTACTGAGGTGCTAGGCATGACCATAGATATATATAAAGGGTAGATGTCTCGTCCGCGTTGCCGGCCAACGAAGTCGAACGTCCGCACATGGCGGCCATCTTGCTACAGTCAACTCGCTCACCCATAACATTGTGTTGGTGCTACATGTACTTTTTAAATAACCATAACTTGCTCAAGACTAGCAAGATGGCCGCCAGCTACGCTAGTAGGAAAACACTCAGATGAGCTGGAGAACTAAAGCAGGTCTGACTAGCCAAGAGAAGCTAGTGATGTTTTAAACAGCAGGCGTTTGTTTGTTTCTTGCAATGAAACTGAAACCTCAACACGTTTGAAAAAGTGTATCAGGCCAAACAGGGAAACCAGTAGAAATGGTCTGAAATTGAAACTTAAAGATACCGTATTTCTGGGAATCCAAAGTTTTTAGATTTGAACTCAGCCTGCAGGCAGCGCTCAGTCCTAGAGGGAACACAAAGTGTTTTGGACACTTGCATCAATTTGGGAGTGAACCTGTGGTTCATGGGACAACAAATTGCTACCAAGCCATAAAATCTCCTCTGGGGTAGTTAAGTTGAGAGCCAGGGTGGTCGTTTCGTGGATGCTCATCTGGGAGGCATTAGAGTCCAACCATCCAAATCACCTTGGGCTCTGGTACACCAAGACAATCCTGGACTGATCTGCTGAACACTGACTGTACTGACATTTACATTTTATTCATTTAGCAGACGCTTTCACCCAAAGCGGCATACAAATAGTGCATAATAGGTCTGTAGAGCAGAACGGTCTGTATTTTACCAGAGAACATAGATATACAGTTTTGACTTAGACTAGTTAAGATTATTTAATTCCTGAAACCACATACAGCTGCCATTCCCGACCTTTTCCACTTTGCGGCCCACTTGCATAGCAATATTTTTGCGGCCGCCCAACACATCCGTTCACTTAATTTGCGTTAATCACACATGTTTAACAATGCCCCGGGAGCTTAACAGTTTCGATCTGAATTTCCCCATTAGAATTTGAGCAGCCTGGATTTTGTTCTATTTGAATTTCTGAAGCTTACCTTAAAAATTTGGGGAACTGAATTTTACTTTTTTTTTTTTTTGACCGATAACAGGTCTTCCTCACGGAGACCTCTCCTGTTTCCAGATGGCAGATTTTTGTTAGAAACTGAGAAAGACTTGTTACATTACATTACCCATAGGGAACCAATATGACAGACCAATTATTTATGTGAGTTAACATTAACGACTAGCAAGCAAGATGACAGATAATTGATTACATTACAATGTAGCTAAATATTGTTAGTTAGCTAGCCTAGCTAACGTTACTGCTCAAATCCTAGATAGCTGGAGCTAGCCTAGGTAGCGTTAGCTCCTTTTACCATGTGTTAGATAAACCTTACCTTCGTAATTATCTATGTAGCTCGAAACGTACAATTTGAACCCCTTTTCCCTCTTGCTTGAAGGGCAGCAACATACAATCCTATGTACATCGTTAATTGTCATTTTGGGATGACAACCCGAACTCCTCGTAAAAACCGTCATTTTGTGTTTGAGAACTGACCTAGTTGCTCGCTACCGGAAGTTGTTGACTTGGCCTGTGAAACATGCGTAAGTGATGCGTGCATAGTGAATTGAAGTGGGCGTATGCAAGTTAAGGTGGAAATGTTGTGCCAAGCGTATATATTGCCGTTTCGGTCATGATGAATTAAAGGCAAAATGTCATTTTAAAATTCGTAAGAATTTTTATAATAATTTACCAACAGTATAAATATTTAGATATGTATTGCATTTTTCATACCTTATTTTCATACTAATTGGTTTGGTCGCCCACCTGTATTAGCCTAGCGCACCACTAGTTGGCCGTGGCCCACAGGTTGGGAATCGCTGACATAAAGTATATTCCATTTGTATGGCTGTATTAGAGATGTTTGTGCTAGCGAATCTACAAAAATACATTCCATAGCAGTAAAGATAATATTTGGAAATGTTTCATGTGTCTATCGGCCATGGCTGCCTTCTGTCAAACAACTTGAGTTACATGAGGAAACTTTAAGCATAAGGCCTGAGTTGTAAAGTATGTTTTTCTGTTCCCAAATGTTTTATTTCTGAAAATGTCAACTGGATATTGAGAAACAGACTCTTCACACAAGACTTCTGGTTTCTATCCTATAAGATACTAGCAGACATTAAACTGCTCAGAGAAGAGGAGAGAGAGAGACAGAGAAGAAAAGAGAAAGAGAGGTCAGTTTGCTTAGACACTAACCACTTAAAGTTTCCCCAACCAGGACTGAACACAAACTACAAGAAGGCTGTCACGTTGGCTTAGAGAGCCATATAAGTGTACCGTTGTTTGGAGTTAGACAAAAACAATGGGTTGGGTACTTACCTTTGTATCCAAGAACAGCCACTGCTATGGTGAGCAGGGCACACAGTACATACAGGAGTGCGATTGCAGCTCTCAAGGCCCAGTCATTCTTACACTTGGTGCATTCTGTGCCTTCTTGGATGCCTGCAATTACACACGACACAACATGGCTTCAACAAATTGTATTCCCAACTGACTTTTAGAAGGTACTGTACAGTGTGCTAACTTAACATTTTGTGGAGTAACGGACTGTTGTTTTCTCTACCACTGAAAGTAGCAAATAACCTTAGGAAATGTCTACCAGTGACAAAGAAGGAAGTAAAAGTAGAGGGCCACATAAGCATAACCAGGGTGTCGATTCAAATAATTCATACAAGCAAAAACATTTACTTTATGCTCGATGGAAGTTCTTCTATTCACTTGCACACATGTTGACCACATGGTCGCTAAGGAGACCCAAAACTGACCAGAAAGGGGATAGTCTCCATGACAAGCCATCTTAAAACTTGACTTGTTCAGTGACAGCACTGATCAATCAGATGTCACACAGGTTTAGTGATCTAAAACTACTCCTTTTAGCACCAGGTCACAATGTAATGTAAGACTTAGGTTGAATGTAGGTTGATTCTTTCCTTGATTCCTCACTTCCTCTCTCCTTGCCTGATCTCAAAATCCATTGGTGGAAACAGTCCAAAGGTTCGTCTTTAAAACCCCTTCCAACAAGGACTGAAGGAAGCAAGGAGAACAATTCAAGGAATTTACTTTTTAGATTTATTCCTCAATTCCACAGCCAGGAAATTTGCATGACTTCATGAAAACTGACCCAGTGGCCTCTTGAGAAGAAAGTGAGAGAGCAGATGTTGTACAAACAACAGACAATAACAGGCCCTGTTGTGGGTGAAACTGCCACTCTTGCAATCAGATTAGCCTCCAAAACATAAAGCTTATTAACAAAAATCCAACTAACCAGAAATGCAGGGAGACACAATTGACACAAAAAGTACTTTGATTGTGTGATGTTAAGTTAGTCCAAACATGAACAGATGAGAGGCAGAGAAGGGAGTCATTCATTTTTCCTGTGTGAAAGTCAGGAAAACTTATGATGGTTTAGGTACAAATAAAATGGGGCCAGTCCTAAGAAATGTATCAAATGTAATTTTGAGGTCAACAAGAAATTGCCCACTGTAATCTTTTCAACACATTCCAAAAGTCTGTTTAAATTTCACAAATAGGTTACTAAGGTATTAGTTAATACTCTAACAGTACCCAACTCAACAATGCCTTCAAAGGATAGGTCAACCTGACATTGTTTTTGAACTTGATTAGCTGCAACCCCCAATGGCGATTGGCCCATACATACCCAGCAGCATTCTGGGTAACTTGGTAAACAGCCCTCCTAAGGCAGTAGTTTCTCCTCCAGAGCGGCTCCAGACATTCCACAGCTGGCCTTACATCCCTGTTTGACTTCCTCCCCCTAATTGTATCAGAAACCTGGTTTTATCTCCAGATGGCCCCCTTGGCCAGCATTATTCTATAGCATAGCCTTGGAGGCATACATGTTGGGGCTGCAACTGAAAACACAGGCAGCTTCTTCACTCACTTGGAGGAGGGGAGGGCTGGACCACCAGGAGGGGGGGGGGGGGGGTAGGGTGGTGCCCTCTCGGCCTTGGACCTACACATCTGTGAAAACATCATGGCGGCTGCCCCAAAGGGGCACAGCTGTGGCCCCGGACATGACCAAGGAGGCTGCCGGAGGCTCTCTGTGTGGACTGACGCTCCCATGTTGAGGCCAGAGTGGGGCTCACCATCAGAGACCCCCCACCATTTCCATCCACACACTGCTCACAGCCAGTCAAAGCCATCACCAGAACAACAAACACTGTAGCCCTCAGGCGTAGGGTCAAGAGCAGAGCGGACATGATATTACCACATACCACATATGGGAGTCAGGTGGCTGAGTGGTTAGGGAATCGGGCTAGTAATCAGAAGGTTGCTGGTTCGATTCCCTGGCCGTGCAAAAATGACGTTGTGTCCTTGGGCAAGGCACTTCACCCTACTTGCCTCGGGGGGAATGTCCCTGTACTTACTGTAAGTCGCTCTGGATAAGAGCGTCTGCTAAATGACTAAATGTAAATGTAAATATTACCACATATCTATCAGAGAGAGGAAGCCATTCCACAGTGAGAGTTGGAGTCAATCATGTGTTGGTAAATTAGTTATGTAACATTGTTTTTATGGTTCTTTCTGGGTCAATGAAACATGTCTCTGCTCACAGTATGCTCACTGTGGTCACCTTAGCTTCTATTAGGTGTATCTAAAACAGGAAGTGAGTAATTAGTTTAAATATGTACTGTACTAAAAACTTCTATATAGGGACTACTGTATATTTAAGTCCTATACATAATATATACAGTTTTTATATATATACTGAATATTTACTTATAATATGTATATAGTACTATAGTAAAAGTATAGCCTTGTCACAACAGTATTTGCAATTCTAAGTAAGCATCTGTATTACATCAAGACGATTTAGGACTTTAAGATACCGCTGAAAATAGTTCCTAAAGGGAGTCTTCAAAAAACATAATACACCACACAGAGGAACCATAAAGGAAATAAATGTACCTTCTCCCTATAGTGATATCCGGTTCTGTGTAATTTACATTTACATTTACATTTAGTCATTTTAGCAGACGCTCTTATCCAGAGCGACTTACAGTAAGTACAGGGACATTCCCCCCGAGGCAAGTAGGGTGAAGTGCCTTGCCCAAGGACACAACGTCATTTGACACAGCCGGGAATCGAACTGGCAACCTTCAGATTACTAGTCCGACTCCCTCACCGCTCGGCCATCTGACTCCCGTAATGCTCCTCGTCATCGGGTGTCAGGTCTCATATTCATAAAAACATTGCAGCCTCCCGCTGTCTATGTGTAGAAAATACCACAGTTCATAAACATGCTGACACATATGTATCATGAGCTAACTGAAAACACACCGCTCCTAAACAAACTTCGACAAGGGGGGTGGAGGGGGGCTGTGGTTGGACCTCAGCCAGAATGTCCCAATCAACAAGCTGGAATCTGGCCAGACCATACCCAAGTGGTAAATAAATACCAGAAAGACTAGAAGGAGGTATGGTTGGGGAGTGTGTATTCCACACATAGGCTGGCTAACCACACCAATTTATCTGCTGCTCCCCCTGAAGAGTACAGGCTGCACGCACCAGACATGGACAAATAGACCTGCCAAAGAAAGCATCATTATGGAACACTTGACACAGAGCCCACTGTCCTGGAAACAAGATCACTTGTGTGTTTGGGTAACGTGAAGGTATGTTTAGCATATCTTTATGTTTGTGTTATGTGTCCAGGTTTCCTCAAATTATTGTAAAATATGTGCTATATCTGCAGTGAATGGTATTTATCTCTGGTTTTTGATTTTCCAAAATTAAATATGGTTAGAAGGTGTCAAATACAGTCTGGTAACTGAGGACAGTAAGTTGGAGTGAGTGAGTAGTGAGTGAGTGAGAGAGAGAGAGAGAGAGAGAGAGAGAGAGAGAGAGAGAGAGAGAGAGAGAGAGAGAGAGAGAGAGAGAGAGAGAGAAAGCTGTCTAAGAACCAAACTGGTCTATGTAAAACAGCTGTATTTCATTCGAACTCAGGAAGTCAGTCAAAGAAAATTCCTAGCTCTTTTTTTCCTCTTCTTATTCCATGTACCTGGAATAAGAGTCGCCTGCATGCACAGTGTGGCAACTGGAAATTTCCATGGCAACACAAAGAAAGCTTGTACAGTGCACAGGTTTTGTGTGTGAATGTGGCTCCGTGGTATACCAAAACTGGCAGTAAATTCCTTCTCTGTCAGACATGGTAACATTTTTATCAGCCATTTTACATTAGAGGCCCGAACACATGAACAACCTAGCCACCAAATTATGTAACAAGTTAACTGCTAGTTTTTTTCCTTTTTTTCTGTAAGATACATATTTTAAGTAGCATGTAGAGTTTAATTTGTTTTATTGCACAGTTCAAACAACTGCCATGTCATCACATGTCTAGTACTGGGTTTGACTTTGTGTGCTAATGGTCTCAACAAACCACAACAAAACAATAGTGCAATGTGGGCAGAACTACTGTATGGAAGGAACATAAGTAGTGTTGAAAAGTTTGTGTAGAAAAAAGTTTGTTAAAAAAGTGAATCTAGCTGTCCGTCCATCCATCTATCTAATCACAACACCACTTGATGGAAGCTACCCCAGGTTGCAAGTTAAGTTGATCCACATTGTGCTGATGTGGATCAATCTTCACAAACTAATTTGACAGTACCCCGACCTTGTCAAAGCTCCGACCTAGACAGTCTGACTGTTTTCCCCATCATCAACAGCTGCTGCCCTGGTGTCTTCATAGTGGACTCCTACAGTTATAATAACTACTCCTGGATTAACAATCCCCCACTGGAATTTTCACAAGTAAACACTCTCCATAAAGGAAGTAACCACTGAGACAAATTACTGAGCCATTAGGCCCCTTGAATCGCTGAGCTAGCTTAGCATGCAACGCTAACATTTCTTCCCCCCGTTGCTAACAGGTTTACAACACTTTCAATAAAGGCCGACCCTCACAAGCATCTGGTGCTGATTAAAACCCCAGTTGAATCAAAGGATGCAAGCGAACATTCGATACATCGCTCTTTTCGTGCCAGGCATGTAAAGAACAAACATCTGAAATGTAAGATCTCTTTCAAGTTTTGAGTGGATCGCTGTATTCGGAAAATTACTGTTTAGTTGACTCTTTCGCTGAGATGTGGAACACAAAAATGTGGCAGTGGTTAAAAGTGTGTGTGTGTGTGTGTGTTGAGCCTGTTAAGAGACCTAATGGATGTCTGTATAGTTGAGCATTGTAAGCCTTCTATAGGCTCTTGGTGCTGCTATTTGAAGCCAGACTCAGCCGTTTGTCTGGGTCTTGGTAGCTAGACCGTAAGATAAGCACCACACAGTCATACAGACCAGCCCCATTAAGAAACAAGCTCAAGAGATCAACATCGACTCAAATATGATTGAAGTCTTGAGTTTGGAAGTCTTTTGAGACTTATCTAAAAAGCACTCAGGTCATGCGATCTGAATTCGACCACGTCTTGGACTCAAGGCTGCTTTCTCAGTGCTTGTATGAACAGAACAGCTATTCCACTTGTTGTCCATCTGTGCACCAACTGTGTTTCTCCTACACTCCTTCTCCTGCTCACCCTGCCATCCAACCCTGCCATCCAACCCTGCCATCCAACCCTGCTATCCAACCCTGCCATCCAACCCTGCCATCCAACCCTGCCAGGACACTCTCCCAGGAAGCTTCTCTGACGACATCACGAGAAGGCAAAGCAGCTCCCCTCCGTTGGCTCGGTAACCGACACGTGTGAGTTAAAAGTGATACTATTATGGGATGGAATTCACGTGAAAAACTAAGAGACAGGGAGACAAACCGAGATGAGGGGCCAGAAAAAGAGCTTGATTCTGTGGCCAACATGAATATAATCCCCGACTGTTGAGCTCAGCAAGGATGAACACGCAACCCTTCCAGGTCTAGACGTCGTCTTTGTAAGAAGCATATAACTTGTCATGAAGAGCTCTGTAACATGTTCAGTGTTATCTGAGCAATCCATCTGTCTTTTCCACGTTGGTAACATTTCAAAGGGTCAAGATGTACTGTTAATGCCTGGTAAAGCTGCATTCAGGTCCAATGACGGGTTGAATCTTGAGCTGATTATGTCTTGGTTTCTACCCATCTGTGCTTTGTTACAATACGACAGACTATGACAAATAGATCATATATCTCCATTTGAAGAGCCAGACTTGAAAGTGTCTCATGACCAAAGCTGATAGAAGTTGTGGTTAGAAGGTTTCGTAGGATATCACAAAATGTTTATTTTCCAGTCAACAGTTTTCATTTATCAAAATGTGTGATTTAAGTGTGTTTTGCTATCATTATCAGAATCAGAATTCGCCAGAATTCGGTTTATTCGCCATGTATGAGACACTGTATCTTCTGGTGCAACATATAACAAAGCTATTCCCAACATTTTACGGACTGGAACTGCTTTTGGTTGGCCCGCATGAAAAGTATTGGCAGTTTTCCCTTATTAATAATCCCCAAGACACGCTGTAAAGATCAAAGCTTGAAAAACACGTCCGTACCACAAGAGAGTAATATACTAAAACACGCTCATATTCATTCAATCTTACTCTTGTAAACCAGCACATATATGCCAAACTTATTTGATATGTGATGTAACATCTCACTCGACCGTACCTTTTATGCGGAAGTGATCATACGTCCCTCTGGCTATGACTCACTGCACTGGAAGAGCCAATTCTCCCAACATCTCCTCTTCTGTTGTAATAGCAAAGTCCCAGTGCTGTGAAACTTTAACTTAGATAAACACTCTGGGTTCAGTTTCAGCAGGGGGTCTTTGTTGCCATGGGCCTCATCAACACAAACAAATGGTACGGATTTAAACCCCCAAAATTCACTCTTCATTCTAACATTTCTGTAATAGCTTTATCTCTGACGATGCCTGACCAGCACATTGAATGAAGCTACATGAAATGATTCATCCCTAAAAAACTTGACTCTTTCCCAGTAGGCAGAACCATTGAAAGTTCAAAACAAAAGCGCTAGCTACCAATACACGGTACCCCGTGTGCGCTACTTGGGACTGTTGAGGATTCAACCCGTGCCGGCACTTGGACCCATGTTTTACCCTCCATTCAGTTGGATGAACTTTCAACGGGAAACACTCCCACCCCCCTCTGAGATCACCTCTTTCAGTTGGTGTCATTCATTTGCATGCACTGTGAAAAACACAGAGGCTATAAACTGACTTTATTGGCCGACGTGTCAGGAGAAGCTAAGACATACGCGAATATACACTCAACACAGGCATGCATGCCAACACATATACAGGCAACACGAGTGGGGGAGAGAGAGAGAGAGAGAGAGAGAGAGAGAGAGAGAGAGAGAGAGAGAGAGAGAGAGAGAAACATTTTAGGAGTCCAGCTGACTTCTCCTACACACTCTCCCTGGGTGATACTGGCCAACAGGCCATTGAAACAGACCCCTGTGTTTACTTGAGTGAAAAACGGTCTCAAGGATGTGAGCTACTGAGGTAAAGTGACTTATGTTTCTCCATTGTTGTCAAACCATCTGGTCCAGTAACACACAGTAGTATCACAAGACGATAAACTAACACCTGACCTTGTCTTAACACAGTCCTACATGTCACAGAGTTTCCGTATTGAGTTCTAATGTGGTTCAGTGATTTACAGACTGGAACATGATTGCTCTAAAAAGAGGGCCATTGTAAATGACCTCAATGATAGAACACACATTTGAAATGGAACTTTTTCTGGTCTAGGACGTTTATGACCATCTAGGTGAAGTGCACATTGGGGGCTAGTAAAGGCAGCATCTCTAATGTAATATACTGATGCGCCCAGCGGGCTCTATTTAAGAACCCAATCCCTTCGCAGCGATGTGATGTCATTGTTGCTCAATAATCTATTTTTCTCCACTTTTGGCAGCACTGTGATTGTGAAACACAGATTTCAAGTCTGTAGTATTACATTCTGGAAAAAATATATAAATATATAAAGTTGGCACAATATTCTTGAGGTTTTGTCATAACGGCAATTTTAAGGGTTCGGGTGACTATTTTTGGGGCATGTTCAGAATAACACCCAAAAGAACATTCTGGAACTTCAAATACAGAGTTCCTAATCTTGCCAGACCACAACATCATGCAAACATAAAAAAAACATTTGAAAGCACTTTTAGTTAGACATACAGAGACCAACCACTACTGTTGTGTAAGGAGAAGCTGTTGCTCAATGCATAGGCCATCTGGTCCTGCCTGGTTAGTGTGGCCAGAACTGCTGGGTGGGCCACCACAGTGGTTAATACTGAGTCAGCAACACACATGCACACACACACACACACACACACACACACGTGCATAAACACACAGTTGGGTGCACACACACATATGAACACACACACACGCACTCATCCTTTCAAAAGGTCTGGTGACCAGTGTAAATTCTCCCTAGTAGTCCCGTACTCTCTTTCTCTTTCTCTTTCTCTTCTCTATTTTTCACTCTATCCTCCAAACTCACAGCAATTGCTCATTGCCAGACACAGCCAGTAAACTCCCAGAGCCAGAGGATACGTCCAGCCTGTCAAGCCAGCCCTACTCAGCAGGATGAAAGCACACACACTCCAGCCGTCGACAAGGAGGCACTGCAGGGCCCGCTATTTCACTGGACCAAATATGTTGCTTTGTGCACAATTAACCCTTCAAACTTTCTAAATAATATGCCCTGACTAGAATTAAGTAGATATGATATATAGTACATATATAATACATAGTACAGTACAAAGGCTTGTTCTATGGATTATTGTTTCTATGGTTTACTCCTTTTGACAAGTTGCACAACATGTCTACATTAAAGGAGAGGGAATAAATATAGGAACAATATTGAATGGCATCTTGGCAGTTTTCCAGCGTAACCAAAGTATAAGTAACAAACCCTGCCCTGTCCTTGCCACCTCCAAAAATGTCACAGTCAGTGACTATGAACAGAGCAAAGAAAACATTCATTTTTGCTGTGTGTCTTTTTCTTCCAAGGACAGGAAGTGCAGAGTTGATTTTGGCTGTTCGCAGAGCCAAAAGACTTTCATTAATATATCAGGACAGGCAGAGCACTCCTCTTAGGCTGTATTTTATTGGGAGGGCTAAAAGAAATCTAGTTGGGCTAGTGTATCACAAGCATATGTGTTATTCTTGTGGCCCAGCCAATACCTGCAGAGAAGGGGAGGCACATGACATTGTCAATCCATCATAAGAGACAGACACTGAACTGTACAACTGTACAGCTTGTTACACGGGTTCCATTTAGTGAGCCAATGAATCCCTTGGGCACAGTCATATCGTACACAGTCCAGAACCATATTGCACAGTCAGGTCTATTATCAGGACATGTCTATCCACAGTAACGTCTACAACATGTACCAGGCGCTTCACATTCTCTCGGGACCGTCTTTCGACTTGCTATCAAGGCAGATCCTATGGAGGTGATAGCAACAGCTGGAACACATCTTGATTTGGGAGCCACAGTCCGTGAAAACCCGACTCACTTCTTGGTCCGTAGCATTTGGGGAGTAATAAAAAGCGAGGTAATGACCCTAACCCCCATCCTCCCTTCCACCAGACATCCACAGTAAACACAGTCATCTCTACCGGTGCTGGGATAGGACAGAGGGACTCGTCCTTATCAGCACCCTTCACTCAAATGTTATCTCTCAACTTCAGCTTGGAGGTTAAACGAAAGGGCTTGGAGTGCGGGAACCCATGTGGCCGACCCAGGGTTGACCCACGGTTCCACTCCCCCCCCTCCCCCTCCCCACTAACACCCTCAACAGAGCCCTCTTGGCATGTTCGGTGAGGCCCCCTGCTAGGAGGAAGTGATTTGTACCCTGTCTTGGACAGATTTCACTGCTCTCATTGGCCAAACTGGAGAATGACTCACCGTTCTCCAAAGTCAGTCTCATTCCTACAGATTACGAGGAAGCGGGGAAAGAGACATGAGACAAGAGACCAGAGACGTCTGGTGAGGATAAGGAGAGGCCATCATGAGAGAGACATCCATGAGAGAGACATCCATGAGAGAGACATCCATGAGAGAGACAACTCCTGGTGGAGAAAAAAGGATGGCTTGTTGTGTTTCATCGTGTCATCGTTTTTCTCTGTTTCCTTTCTTCCCACTTCTTTATTAGAAACACAAGCATGTAATCTTCCATCTGATCATTAGAACACAAACTGCATGCATGCAGCCCCTAGGGTGGTGCTATAAGTAGGTATTCTGAAAACATTCTTCTGTGGTAATAAACTCCACTTAAATTAAAACCACTTGCTGTTTCCACCCCCAACTAGAAGTGAGGCAATGAATGCAACTTCTCAGCAAAAAAAACTAACACTCTGAATGACCCCCCCTAGAGATTAGAGAAAGAGAAGGAGATTTTAAGTACTGAAATCTTACATTAATTGCAATGTATGGTCACATGTTTTACTGGTTGCTGTAGAAAGTTATATTCCTTTGCTTGCACTCATTCATGAACCTAATGGATCAGCTTTTTCAGTCTATTGTTGGGCTCTGATTCCAAACAAACACAGAGGTAAACAAACTCCAGTCCAGGCCTTAATGCCTTTACTTATCTCCCCTCCACCAGTGATATGATCATGTTTTGTAGAAACACTCAGGGTCATAGTGCTCACAGGGAACTGTTGGAGACTAAGAACAAAAACAGATTGGTATGCCTGAAGCCCCCTGAAGGTACACTCAACTTCACTCTGAGTGAAAGCAGTTGCACCCCCCCTCCCCCAACATACCCCCACACCCCCTTAAATCCCCTCCACTTGAGGGAGTATTTTGAGGGGCCACTTTTACCCATTAAGGGGGCCACCACCACTTCACCAGGCAGCTTCAGCCACCTCCCTTCAGACACACACCAACACACACACACCAACACACACACACACACCAACACACACACACCAACACACACGCACACACACCAACACACACACACACACCAACACACACACACCAACACACACACACCAACACACACACACACCAACACACACACACACACACACACACACACACACACACACCAACACACACACACACACACACACACCAACACACACACACCAACACACACACACACACACCAACACACACACACACACACATACACTCCCTGTGGTTGTGCTGACACAGCAGGACCCAGGCATATACCCTGACTTCCATCCACCTCTTCGTCCTCCTCTTCCTCCTATAGCTCCCTCTCCTCTACCCATTCCTAAGTAACCTCTAAGAGTCCATAGGGCCTATTGCCTTCCACTAAATAAACCTTTTCCAAAATGGCGACAGGAAACAATTCAGCAGCTCCAAAGGTTCAGACATAATCTCTGAGGAATAATGGACTATTGGTGGTGAGCAGATGTTTAGCATAGCTCTGGCTTAGCCTCCCTATCATCTCCCATTGAGTTTGTAGTTCCTCCCTTCCTCTACAATAACTTTAAAACAACGGCAATGGTGTGATTATGTTTAAAACAATCCAGTGCTGCTACAACCATGTATGGCAGATGACAAGTTTACACTTTAGGGAGGGAGGTTGGCTATAGACACGCACACGTTTAAATCCACTAAATCCACTGTGTAAGAAACCCTGTCCGCTCTCACTGTGTCAATGAGGTGTTGGCTGAGTGGTCCAGGTCACACACACGTGTAAGTGATTCTCACGACACAATGTAAAGTGTTTGTGTGTTAACACGGTCAGGTACAGAGCTGCACAGTGTCTGCATGACATCCCTTCAAAAACACCTATTCATTTAAAGTGAATGTTTTTTTGCCATTTTAAGTCCAAATGTGGTTTTGAGTCTGACTACTTGAACGTCATCACAGAACGGCAGCATATTCTCCTTAGACCAAAGTCCCTTATTCCCCCGAGCACAAAATGATTGAACACAGAAAAGAGAGTATAGAACTCTTTTTTTCAGCGCAGACTTGGTTGTTTTGATAGGTTTGGATATTTATCATGGATGCTAGGTTTGTCCTGCAACTGCCAAGATCACCCAAGGAAGAAGCAGACTCCCCCCTCGTTGCTTTTCACTGATGTTTAGAGGACATGAGAGAGAAATATTTTTTTGAAGACAAAAGCCAAGGTAAATACTCTATATCAGGATAATCTTACTGGTGGATCTTTACCAATCTAGGCCTGGTAACAACAGGACAGAGAGGGTGGAACATTTAGGGTAAATGTAAATGTAAGTAGTAAAACTGCTACTCACCAAACCTCTTGTAGCCAAAGGACTGCACCTCCTCCTCATCAGCAAAATCGTCTGAGGGGAGAACGTACACATGTTATGAGACAGTTATCAGACCGACACATCATGTGACTTATCAGACCGACACATCATGTGACGTATCAGACCGACACATCATCATCGACAGACTTCAAATGGCATAAAATGAAGACATGGCAAAATCATATATCTAAAAAGTTTGTCTAATTCTTATCAGATTATCGAAGATGTCTTGATCGAGACAATATAGAGACTATTGAAAGAGTAACTTGTACTTCTGCAGATGTTAAAAGACGATTTCAGACCACGTAACCACAAAACTGTCGAGTCATATCGAGATGTTCATTTGCTACATTTTACCAAGTAGATACACTGGATTGTTTTTCTCAGAAATTCTTGTCTGGAAAACCGATAAATACACATTTCAAAACCCACGGGAAAAAAAGTGTTTGTTTAAGTGTACTTTCCTTTGTGGCATCTCTTTTTACACTAAAACAATATCTCTCACAAATGAGGTTAAAAAAAGGACCGTTTTGGAGGTTCTGGTTGGTTCTAATGGCCTCATAGGGTCTGATCTGAGGCCTCTTTCATGTGGCTTCCACGCTCGTGGGAAAGGACAGGGGTGACTTGCTGACAGTTTTCTATGTCATCGTCCACAGCCAGTGAAAATAAAGACAGACCACGTCCCTGAGATCTCCAGACCACTGTTTGACATCCCAACTCTCGGTGGACAGGAGGAAGCAGTGAGAGTTTACGAACATCCTAACGACCTCTGACGTCAGCACCACTTGAACCTGACGCTGGGAATCCGCATTCAAGGTTCACTGTCTGTCAGGATTTCTAAAACCCTTGTCTGTTCCAGGGTGCTACCTTTCTGCGTGACACACAGCCCATATTCATTTCAAACCACAGGTGGTTTCTTCTGTGTGCTTTTCATGTTCGCTGTGAAACCTCCTATTTTAACAGCTGGTTTGTAGAAGACAAAACACTGAGGATTGTGTGACTATAGATGACTATGGTAATCCAGGCAACGCAATACACAACTATAACAACTGTACTGCACAACTATAAACACTAAACAGCCATAAACATTACACAAGTATAAACACTAAACAACTATAAACACTACACTGTTATGTCAACTGTGCACACTCTTCTTCCAGTTGTTTCCAGTTTATTTTCCATCTTATTGAAGCAAGAAAGAATCACAAGTATGCCTGACCATCTGAAAGCCATCCAAAGTTCACTACTGTGACTAAAATAAGTCTGAATGTATAGATTGTTCACAAAAATGTAAACTACTGATTTGTAGGCAATTGCATGGGCTTGAACTGGGGATAAACTATGAATTCTATTGAACTATGAACACTTTGGTTGTAGTTTCAGCCATTTCCACATGGAGGCAGTCAAACAGAAAACCCTTCTGTTGTGAATAAGAGTCGACTCAGTAATCCATTAGAAGTGTAATGCCCGTTAGAGACCTGACCTATCACCTGCTGACAAAGAGTTCTGGTCTGAAAGTTGGAGGTGCTGATTTCACGATTCCCAACTTGATATATGAGAAGTTGAATGCATCAGTTATAGACATGGAAATGTTTTGGAGCCAATTGCATGCTTGTGTCTGCCCAAGGTTTATGGTGGAGGAGGAGGGGGGGGGGGGGGTACACTTTGGCATCTGACCAATGTAACATGCTTTTGTAGATGTCTGTAATATCTATAAATGCAACATTTCAGAGGAATCTTTCTTCGTTTATAGTTTGGCTCAGTCTTGGCTGAGTCTTATTCTTAGGGTTACATCAGTGGTTGTGAGTACAGTGGAGCTTTTCATTTCATTACATAAGACTGAGTCATTATTCCCACCATTGCTACCTTGCAAAATAAACGCTTTGGGTTATAATTCAGTAATCAAATGTATCACATCTGATGATAAAGTGTATTGTTTATATTTGTGCTGTGCTGGTAATATGCCAATAGTTTTTATTGTACAGTCACCCGAAAGCAGCATTCTAGCCTACTTACTTACGCCGTAAATGTAAATGTTTGATTTGCAGCAGCCAGATTCAATATTCGAATACCAAAACCAAATCACCAAGAGCGTCTAATTGTATCCAGATGTAGACACGCACACTCAAGTTCTACACATCCCTCCTGTCTCAGAGAGAAGAAAGAGAATGGAGATAACCTAGAACTATATGTTCAAGTAAAAAAACGTATTGAACAAGTCGGTGAAATCCACTACACCAACAGTTCCATCATCAACATTGTAATTTATTTGTTGCTGATAACATAGTGTTTGCATTATGTCATGCTACATACCTTTCATTGTGTTCAACAATACTGAAGAGTTGCTAAACGAAGCCGACGTTTGAAGTCACATCCACTGCATTGCAATAATTGCATTGGCTCAAAATTTCAATCGTGCGCCACTGCACTTCGACCGATTAATACCGTCGGACACCAAACCTGCAAAAATGTGATAACTTCACATGTCCATCTGGAACAATGGTGATGGGGAACCCTCTTTGTTGACCTTGGTGAAGTGTTCAAGGGCTGAATTTCAGTTTGTGTGTAAAGTTGACGAAATCAAGAAACTCGTATTCCAAAGTAAGTTGCAAGTTGTGCCCAACTTGCACTTTACCTCAAAGTAAAGAAAGTTGGAAAAGTGCTGAAGTGAGGATGTTCTCTGTCTTGCGCACTGGCACACTATGTAACCGGAGAAACAAAAAACTTCACAAAATTTCAGAGGAAGTTGAGCGCCCGCAGGGTTTAGGAAACACCACGTGCTTTCTACATCTGCGCGCTCCCGAACCAGGTTGTTTCTGTGCAGGAGGAACACCAGGTACAACGTACTGTGTGTGCCTTGACAACACACAATACACTTTCAACGATTTAAGTTATCCGATTGACTTCAGTTCTTCAGGTCTACTCCTTAAATGCATTGGAACTCGCACCCCGTCCCCCCTGTTGCGACGTTGCTATTGCACAATTTGCACAGACAATATGACTCCGTTAAAATTGAGAAATTCATGCATATTCATTAATAAACTTTGTCTAATCATCAAAGCGAAATGAATCATGCACATGGCAACAGATGACTAACTGTGTGTGCGTGTGTGTGTGTGTGTATTTTTGGAGGGGGGCGGTAGATTTACATCAACCCTCTCAGTTTATCTCAAAAAGTAATTGGTCTGTTTATAGAATCGCACTTATTCGTACGTATGGAATTTATATTGTACAATTTCAAACGTTTCATGGGCGCTGTTCCACAAGCTGATTGTTTTTGCCAAATCCCAATTGTTTTTATCCTCAACATCTGTTGTTAGCTAAAACACAACAAAAATTGCCAAGTTAATTTTTTTATCTCCGTTGGATTCGCTGTCACGTTTTCCTAAAATAACCTATTACTCATTCCCTGCTGGCTCCAATTAGGCTAACTTTAGTTTTAACTCAGCCTTTCTTTCTTTTACTTTCTGCACACTTCTGATGTAAACAATGTCCAATGGAAGTGGACAGTGACCAAATCAGCATTTACAGATGTTAGACAATCTTAGAGAAACTCATAGATTCAGTAGATGCTCCGCTCAAACCCATTAGTTCCCTGACAGTAACTTTCCTATCATCCCATGTCCCTGCTGTTCACTAGACAGCTTGTATCTGACACCTGTTGATCTCTTCACACTAGTTCCAGGGGCCTTTGATCACACATCCTGGACTTATTATGGACCAGCAACACCTTGAAGGCGTTCATTATGCCCTTTGAAACAAAGACCTCAGAACACATCACTGAATGACCTGAGACAGCAGCTGTATTCAAGTTCTAAGTATACGAGACATCATTCTGTACTGTAAATGCATAGCCCTTGGATAAACGCGTCTGCTAAATGGTTGAAATGTATTGACCCTGTAATATCAATGTATATTAGTGCCTTCTCTCATCCGTAACAGTTACAGAGGAAAGCTTTTACGGATGATCCTCCAGGACTGGGTTTGGGCCTGGGAAACCAGGGGAGATCAGCCAGGGGTGCGGGTGATGAAAACCAGGTGTGAAAGGGGTCAGCAGGGCTTGGGTACCTGGGCACTGAGGTGAGGGTGCTGAGGATGAGACGGGCTGGTTGTGATTACCAGGCGAAGAGGAACACATTTTCAGGGTCAGCAGATGTAAGGAGGGGAACACTTTTATAGGAAGGCACCTCACCTCCGGGGAGCGGAGGGGCTGAGGAACTCTCTGACCCTGCTTCACATTCCACCAGAAAGGATTATGCCAAACAAGAGAGACCCCGACTGCAGGGCACTGTGTTGTTCATGTGGTGTCGGGTGATGGTGTTCATCAACTGATTGGGAAATGTTTACTAGTCATGCTGAAGGTATCCTTGACCATCATCATCTACCTCATGATGGCCACACTATGCACTGTTTTCTTTTAATACTACCCCTTTTGATATCAATTCTAGGATCTTATGGTAAATTATATCATATGAAATCTAAGTTAATATCAAGTTCCTATCTGCTTGGCCGTATGCAAAACAAAGGCCTGCCTGTCTGTTGACTGTTGGATTAGTCGTCACCTGCCAAAGACAGTAATTGGATGAGGGAATGGTAGAGACAGCATAAATAGAAAGGTTCCAGACGAAGATAACCACACTGCCACACTTCCACCTTAGATCACCAGTGGACACAAGCGCCTTCAGTCCTCGAAAGGTGAGTTATTTTATCGTCGTTTATTGTATTTGTATTTGTAATTTCTGTTTGATTCTGTATTGATTCTTTCTCATATACGTGTATATAAATCTGTGTACATGTGCATCACTTCCTAACTTAACAGTTACTGAGTCACTTGTAGTAAACCTGTAGAAGTTGAGGTCATGTGTATATGACCTCAACTTCTCTAAACGACTCTAAAGAAACCTTGATAGATGTTTCTCTTTTATCTGACATTATGACCTTAGTTCAGACGATTTCATAACTATGTTGGTTTATACTTTCTAAAGCTTTCTAAATGCCTATTGCATAATGTGAACCTAGGCACCTGTGAAATAGCCACCATTTTATGTAGCTAAGGCTATTGTTTGTAAGTCCAAATGCAAGCTTCTTACAAAGATGTCAGCATTGTTATGGTTCGATCGGCTCTACTTTCAAATTGAATTCAACAAACACTGTCATGACATACGGCATGAGGAAAAACAAAGGACAACATCACCAATTTAAGCCCTTAATACAATAAGACTGTTGACAAGGATTATACATTTAGTCATTATAGAGGAACCCCATCTTAAAACAAGCGGATGTAATTATGTGATGCAATAGGCCCTGAAGTAGGGCATTTTCATGGTTTTCAGATTACTGGGTTATTAACCATGGTCACTTTGTGTTACACAGTTCTGTAACACCAGATGGCCTACAACAACGTTTTCAAGCTTTTCAAATGCTTAACCTCACATTGTCCTTTGTTAACCTGACATCTGCTTCTGTAGGTGTCCTGAAGGAGACTTTGAGGACACACTAGTTGTAAGTCATAGCATATGTGAGAATAGCACAAAGGATGAGGGTCTTCAAGGGCTGAAAAATAGATCAGTCATCACACAATCTGTTTTTCACCTCCTGATCCTTATACAAAGCACATGTGACGCAGCAACAGGTTCTCTTCCCGACAGGATCGAAGCGCCACCCTGTGTTGGTTTAAGGATGTTCTCCATGTCTTTGTTGTTTACCGACCTGCTTAAGTTGAAATCCTCTTAACCTTTAGCCTTAAGGTTAAATCACACCACTTGTTTGTTCAAGTGTGATTGTTTGCATGTATTTACAGATTTGTAAACAGCATGTGTCCATGTCAGCTTACAACATCATTTTAGCATTAAAACATAGCTAATTTGGGTCATTTGAAAATGTGGTATGTTATTTAACTAACATTGAATAGTTCAGCTTGAGGGTTTAGGTTGGTTGAGGGGCAGTTCTATGGGCGTATGTGAAGCCTGCTTGCGTGTAAAAAGGGCTATACAAATACATTTGATTTGATTTTGATTTGATTTGTGTTGTTGATGACTTGTTCATCCATGTTCTTTCTTCTCCTTCCAACATAGTTTTCCTAAGTGAGACTGAGACATCTGTCTTAAAGATGAGGTTTGTGTTTGGCTGGGCTGTGTTGGTGGTGGCCCTGGGGGTCCTTCACTGTACCCCAGAGGACCTGCCAACAGGCATATCAGAGGACACCCTAAAAAGTGAGAGACCAAGCACATTTCACCTCCATACAAAACCATACACCATACCAAGTATATCTCATCTTCAAAACCTTTGAATGGAATGTTTACATTTAGCAGACACTCTTATCCAGAGCGACTTATAGTAAGTACAGGGACATTCCCCCCGAGGCAAGTAGGGTGAAGTGCCTTGCCTAAGGACACAACGTCATTTTTGCACGGCCGGGAATCCAACCGGCAACCTTCTGATTAATTGCCCGATTCCCTAACCGCTCAGCCATCTGACCCCACGCTGTTTGAGAGCACGTTCAAGCTAGCTTCTGTCCTCCTCTTTCTTTCACAGAGCTTTCTCTAGACGGAGAGAAGCTGGTGGATGAAGAAGTGAGGAAGGCGCTTCATGGAGTCAAGCAGATGAAGGAGATCATGGTGACGAACGAGGAGAAGCATGAGCACCTGATGAAGTCTCTCCGACACAGCAACGACAAGAAGAAGGTCATTTTAGCGGCGTTGTATCATCTATGTACAGTTAGTTTTAATCTGGGAGTTATATACTGACCAGCCCAACCTCTCTTATCAAACTAACCTCTAACAGCATCTAAACTCACACAACTGACTGTCGATCAGACATAGGCGGAAATCCCGGAGGGGGCAGGGAGGACACGACCCCCCCATCCTGGGAAAAATATGATTTGTCCCCCCCAATAAATCACTGTAAACATAAGGAAATGTCAATAATATTAATAATATCCATTTAACATATGTAGGCTATGTGTTACAGCAGTAATTTTGGTGCCCCCCTCAGGAATTGCTCTTAAGAAAATAATCATAATTGTCCCCCCCAAAATTGATAGCAGATTTTCGCCACTACGATCAGAGGCGATGAGGCTACGGTATCAAAAACAAAAGTGGTTTTCCTCTTGCGACCACCAGGGGGCAGCCCAGTTGACCCAGGAGGTGACGGAGAAGCTGGAGGAGGCTGAGGAGCAGTGCAAGATCTCCCTCCAGTCTGAATGGGAAGAGTGTCGGCCGTGCCTGGAGGACGCGTGCAAGACCTTCTACACCTCCACCTGCCGCAGGGGATTCTCCACTTTCCGTTTCAAGGTGGGAGTCAGGTGGCTGAGCGGTTAGAGAATCGGGCTAGTAATCAGAAGGTCGCTGTTTGTGTGTCTCAAACACATGTCATACCAAACAGTATAACACAGCGAGGGTAAAACATACCAAACTAATCTGATCATGCACAGTTAAACCAGCGACAGCTTACTCGAACCCTGGCCTTTTTCCAAACCCAATCCCACAATCCTCGTCTCCAGGTGGAGAACTTCTTCCGCAGGGTTTCCTCTCGCTTCAGCCCCAGGGAGCAGCGCCCCCTAGTGTTGGAAGGCAGCCTGGACGACGTGGTGGTGAACCAGAGCTCAGAGAACTCAGACGTGGAGGTGGTCCGCATCGAGGACTCTTTCAACCGCCTGCTCGCCAAGGTGGCCACCCTGTTCGACCGGAGCATGGTGCTGGTGTCCCGCATGCAGAACAAGCTGGACTCGGCTCTGCAGAAGGCCTTCTCCCCTAAGCTCAAGGACCAGGTGAAGCCCACTGAGGACCCCTTCTCCCCGGCCCGCGACTCTGCCTTCCTCAAGGGAGTGGGCCTGGAGGAGGTCCTGGACTCCTTCTTTGACTTTGGGAAGAGCGTCGTGGAGGAGTTTGGGGCGGTGGTCACCCAGGTGTTCGATGACCTGCATGATGCTGTGGGGGAGGAATCGAAGAAAGGTGAGGACAACATGACTGGATAGTGAGCTCATATCACAACATGTCTGTATACTTTGTACAAGTTTAATGTGGTGCATTTCTGGGGTTAAGTAGTCGTGACGTGTGGATGATGTCCTTCTTGCAGAGAGGGACTTGTTTCCCCGCTTCCTGCAGAACAGGAAGTTGTGCAGAGACCTCCGCAGACAGACCTCCGAGTGCTGGCAGCTGCAGAACCAGTGTGAGGCCTGCCAAGGAGCCTTGCTCACAGGTGAGACTTGGACACACACACACACACACATTGTGGGAACCACTGAGACGATTCGAGTGGAGCCGCATATACGTCAAGGGCACTTGAAGCAGAGGCAGGTTAGAACACTTGTGCGTTGACTATCACAGGGAAAATAATAATAATAAACAAAGTCTTCCTCGAAGGGTACAGAGACACTGTACTTAAGTCGATTTCTCTGGTATCAGTACTTCAATGCGGACTTACGGAAAGAGTGCATAAAGGGCTCAAAAGGTCTGTCAAAGAGCCCTCGCACACGTGCCTATTTGACAGTGGTCCAATCCTAAGCCCTTACAGAGTTAGCGAGAACGCGCCTCCGTGAGTCTGGAGATTGAAATTGGGGCCTAGTAGGGCCTCCACACACCTGCTATCTCACCCCCCTGCTCCTCCACCAGAGTGTCCCAGCGTGCGGGAGCTGCACGTGGAGCTGTATGAAGTGTCTCAACTGCTGGAGGTTTCCAAGGAGCAGTACAACGAGATCCTGGGCATCGTGCAGCGCCACACCGAGGACACGGTCAGCTGGCTCTCCAACATGGACACCGAGTTCAGCTGGGTGGCCGAGCTAGCCGCCAACAACACCAACATGCCCGAGAGTCTGTTCCGCATCACCACGGTGAGAGAGGGATTCTGAGATTGTTGTATAGGCAAAACGCAGACAAAGATGCCGGTGAATCTGATGTTACAATGGCGATGAAAAGGACGATGACGGCGATACAACGTTCTAACCATTACTACGTTCTCCAGGTGTCCCAGACCAGCGATGGAGACAACGCACTCAGAGCAGACACCAAGGTGGAGGTGAACATCCTGAACTCCCCCCCCCTCATCCTCACCGTCCCTGCAGAGATCGAGCTTCAGGACCCCGACCTTCATCCAGTACGTCACCCAGGAGGCCCTGGACATGTACAAGCAGATAGTCCGGTAAGGCTCCAGTCTCTAGTAATACTAACCTGGGGAAATCACTGATCTAAGTTCCCCATGAGCTGCTTGGTAAGGGCTGGGGAAAGAGGCTGAATCTTATGAACTGCCCAAGTTTGTTTGTTACACTGACTTTTAACATCCATTTTCTAGACCTTTCTTACGGAAATCGTTTGTCTTTGTAGGCATGAGGATGACTAAGGCAGAGGGAGGAGTCATGTGATGGAGGCCACGGTCCATCGTCATGTCCTAGTTTGTGGACGACTTTTCAACTGGTAGCCTAAGCACAACGTAAACATTATACTCTGTTCAATATTTATTTTCTAGATTAAATGTATAAATGGATGAAACACTGTTCATATTATATTAACTTAAATTTAAACTTTAACCAATTTACCTTAAAAATGTTTTCTTATTGCATGTTGTACAGTACAAGACATTCCAATAAAACGATTTATTCCATAACCTGAGTTCCTATTCTAGCAGTATTCCTTAAAAGGTTTCTAGAGGTATTTTACAGAAACATAGCTAACCACCTTTATAAAAATGTTTTTATTTTTGACTGTACAAGTTCATCAGATTAGTAATTCTATTGACAATTTCCTATCACAGTTCTCATTCACACGGTTGCTGCTTCTCATTCTGACAACACAGACAGTTGTTTCTGGATATGTAAAAAGCATAAGACAGGTTTTCACATATTTTTCCAAAGTTCTCACCATAACCACAATGACAGAATGACTACCATACGGAGTCGTTTACCTCATCACAAATCTCCATGTAGACCGACCACAGACTCCCCTGGGGAAACCGAACCAGGGACAGGACAAACTAATTCAGAGAACATGAACTTAATGCTACTGGAAAAAAGCTGAGAAAACTGAGAAGTGTCCCTCCTGTCGGACTCAACGGAAAGTCAACATTTGACAGGAGCCCTAACTCAAAGTGAATAAAACAGCCTGTGTTTGGGTAAGCATTATCCTACCATAGCCCTTTGTCCAGACACTTTGCATAGATGGATTATTTATTACACCAGCCGCCAGATATATTTCAGTTTTCACTGCGCCAGTTTAACAGTCTGCTAGAATTTTGATGATCTTTGGATCGGCAAACATTAAACTCTGGGAACCGGGAGAATGTCAATGAATAGGATTGTAGTGTGCATGAATCTTTAGTGAACTGCAGGGGGCGATCTTGACATTAAAATACATATCACAAAGCAACAAAAAAAACAGCTGGCTCAATGATTTTAGTTTTTTGTTGTTTTACATTTCTGTTAATGCACCCACAAACACTGGAGTTGTATGTCACCTGCTGCTTAAGTGTTATTAAAACTGTTGCTTAGAGACCAGGTGGATGGAGTGGTTAATAACATGTGGAGTTACACCATTAGTACAAGATGAGAAAAAGAAACAATATTAATATAACATTCATTCACATGCGGTGTATTTTCATCCCATCAAATTTTGCAGTGGACTAAAAATTACCGTTGGCTCAAAAACATTTATAAAACGTTGCAGAAACATTTCGGTATTGGCCATCAGGGGATTATCAAAAACATACTTATGCAATATGGTTTCAAGACAATTGATCATTACCCTCAAAATAAAACAATAAAATCTCGGTAAAACCACGATCTGCCATTCAGGTCAACTCATATAAAAGAAACGTACCAACATAAAAATCACTTACAATTTTCTTTCTGTTCAACAAAACATGTTTTTACCTGTTGCTGCCTGTCATTGTCCTCCTACACATTCGTCACAACACACTGAAGGTCATTGGGTCCTTCCTCACTCTTGACATAGCTCATGCTTTAAGATTCATCAACCACAGTTCTTGGTCACTTTAATTCAAAGTACTACCCGACTAAAATAAGACAAATCATTGCTGTACATCTGGTAAGCTTGAATGAAAAAATATCCCCAAAGTAAAATGAAATGTAATCGAAAAAAAATAATTGCTAAATAATTGGAAAACAAAGCACCCCCCCCCCCCCCCCTGCCCAAAAGGAAAGAAAACTAATCAAAACAAGTGTGCAACTGACAACAAAGCCACCAGCTGAGACTGACTTGCTGAGAGAAACACCATCTGCTCTCTCAGAACAAAGTGGATAACAAGGGAGTTTGGATTCCACCTGGGACTTTAAAAGTACCCGTCCCCAAAACCTCTCGCTCCATCCAGGCACACTGACGCAGCCTAGGCAACCCACAACAGGTCAAGGTAATGTGCAGAGGGAAACAGACAAGGGAACGTTTATAAATACTGTGAGCGACTCTCCCAAGCCATCTTTCAACTGGGTCGACTGAAAAGAATGCCAGTGTGGTTCTGGAGTCTGGTGTTTTTGCTCCTTAGCCCTGTAGCATCTCCCTTGGCAAGTTAACACTGTAGCTCTACATGGTGCCACAGCAGGGAGGGGTGGGGGGAGGGGGTCCCTGGTTTCAAATCCCTACAGATTGAATCCTTGACTGGGTACTGTGGTTCTCGATTGTGCCAGAGGGTCGCTAGTTCAACTCCCATGCCGGTCTGGTGGTGGGTGCCGGGTGGACAGTGGCCAGGCCCCTACAGGTTGTCCCCGGGCTGGTACTGTGGCTCCGTGGCTGTGAAGTAGTCCTCCAGGAAGGACTGCAGGTACTCGAAGGTGGGCCTCTCGTCGGCCTCCTTCTTCCAGCACACCCTCATCATCTCGTGGAGGGACTCGGGGCAGCCTGCGGGGCAGGGCATGCGGTAGCCCCTCTCCACCTGCTCCAGAACCTCCCGGTTCACCATGCCTGGGGACAGACGGAGAGGACAGTCACAAGCAGAACCAGGAAGCAGAACCAGGAAGCAGAACCAGGAAGCAGAACCAGGAAGCGGAACCAGGAAGCAGAACCAGGAAGCAGAACCAGGAGGCAGAACCAGGAAGCAGAACCTCTGGTTTCTACCAGCTCAGCTGCAGGGCTGTTTCACTAGAACATGCCCTGTTAGAATGTCCAACCCTAATTAGAAGCATGTGTTCCTAACTAAATTGAGGAGAATACCATGACATTCTATCCTATCAAAACCGGACTGGACATATGGTTGTGTATCTATAAATGCCAGCGGTCTGGCATTAAGCCTGAAATAATCTCTTACATTCTCGCCAGTTCAGCTGAACAAACTAAACTGGCTAGTGTGTGTGTGTGTGTGTGTGTGTGTAGTTGTTGCCTGTCTCCCAGGACCCTCTCTAGTCCAGTACAGGAAGACAGTCCTTGTGAACCCAGTGACCGAGCAGCTAGCTATCACTAGCGTTCCCTGGGCCCAGTGACAGAGCAGCTAGCTATCACTAGCGTTCCCTGGGGAGTCAGCCTGCAGCTAAAAGGGGTTGTGACAGAGAAAGAGTGGTAACGACACAACCATATCCGTTACCCCCATTTAGCTCTCTCCCGCTCTCTCTCTCCCTCTCCCTCTCTCCCCTCTCTCTCCCCCTCTCTCTCTCTCTCTCTCTCTTCCCCTCCTTCACCCTCTATCCCCCCCTTCTCCCTCTCTCTCTCTCCCTCACTCTCTCTCTCACTCTCCCTCCCTCCCCCCTTCTCTCTTTCTCCCCCTTGCCCCCATTCTCTCTCCTTCACTCTCTATCCCCCCATCCAGGATCAAATTCTCTCACACTCCCTGAAAGAGGAGAAGGGCTTCAGACAACTGTTGGTTGATGTGTCTAGGAGTGTGCTTTTATTCCATGTGAGAACTGTTGATAGGTTGGCATGGTCTAGGTCTCAGCATGGGTGATTTATTTAAAGAACATGAGTCATCCATCCATAAATAAACAACACGAGGGGGACAGATTTTGTTTGTTTCAATGAAAGTGTTTCAGTGTGCCTCAATGCAGAATGCCTCTGATGGCTCTCATACACTAATAATAATCCCACAAGTCTAACTTGCGCCATCAGCGAGAGAGGTAACGAGAGTCTTTAAAAGCTCAAACCTCCAAGACCAGGATGGGCTTGAGCTCACACCAAAGAGCTCACCAACCAATCAGAAGAGCCCACAGAGGGCAGATGGCAAAACATCGCAGACCGGGGGCGTGTTCCATTCATAAAAACACCCTCCACAAAGCCCTTTCCACACCTCTCAGCAGATCACATGGGAGTGGAGTGAGATGGTATCACCAGGGCGGAGGAGAGCAGGAGAAACGCCTGTTATGCTCCGCTGGCCCCCGGGGGGCTTGAAAACAGGAAGTGATTCAGGCCACAGGGAAGGGGGCTGCTTTTTGGAATGGAATGCAGCCCTGACGACTGAGTCTGCCAGATGGTTCTCTGTCTAATCAGGGCCTGTCTCTGGATTCATGGCAAGACAGTCCCCCCCCCCCACACACACATACTGCAGGACCTCACTAACCCAGCAGGGGGCGGGGGTGAGGCGACACAGGTAACAGGAGCCAACCCACACGCAGGAAGATACCTTTTCACATTACCAAGGGCCATCTGTGTTGACTGAATCTCCTATTCCCTTTTCCAGTCCCAAAGACACGGCCCTGTGTTGACCCCATGACGCCTCGGCCTGTGTTTACCTGGGTAGGGCACCCTCCCCTTGGTGACCAGCTCGGTGAGCAGGATGCCGAAGGACCACACGTCAGACTTGATGGTGAACTTCCCGTACAGCGCTGCCTCGGGAGCCGTCCACTTGATGGGGAACTTGGCTCCTGCGAGGGGGAGAAAACACAGACCCTGACAACACTGACCAACCTGTACGAACAGCCTGGTACTGTTACTTATGCTATTATATACAGCAAATGATATCTATCTATCTATCTCTATCTCTATATATAGATACATATATGTATGTGTAAGTGTGTATACATACACACTACACTATTACTTAGTGTAGTATTGTACGTATTTAGCATACACTTTTATCATAAGTGATGAAGGGGCGGTTGGGGATTTGAACCTGCGATCTTTTGACCTAGTTCAGGTTGGTTTAGGTTCAGTTCTATAGTCATATGTGAATCACTCACTGACACTGCTTGTAAAAAGGGCTATAATAATGATCATCTGCAGTCAATTGCTCTATACCACCAAGCTAGGAACTGTCTCTCTGTTTAATAAGGACACACCTGTTCAGGAAGCAGGGATCCTGCAGGTGCACGTGCTGCCTGTTCAGGAAGCAGGGATCCTGCAGGTGCACGTGCTGCCTGTTCAGGAAGCAGGGATCCTGCAGGTGCACGTGCTGCCTGTTCAGGAAGCAGGGATCCTGCAGGTGCACGTGCTGCCTGTTCAGGAAGCAGGGATCCTGCAGGTGCACGTGCTGCCTGTTCAGGAAGCAGGGATCCTGCAGGTGCACGTGCTGCCTGTTCAGGAAGCAGGGATCCTGCAGGTGCACGTGCTGCCTGTGTGAGCGTGCGGGGGGGACAGGAGCCCGGGGAGCTCACCTTGTCTGGCTGTGTACTCGTTGTCCTCGATCAGCCTGGCCAGACCAAAGTCAGCGATCTTGCACACCAGATTGTCTGCCACCAGGATGTTGGCCGCACGCAGGTCTCGGTGGATGTAGTTCATCCTCTCGATAAAGGCCATGCCGTCTGCAATCTGGGCCAGGGCAGGGCAGGACAGGACACACACAGGGAGGGACAGGGAGTGTGTTAAGCTGCACCAGGAGATGATTGGACTGAGCAAGACTCCAAATGTCACAGGGCTGAGTTTAAGCACCTGTTTCCTGCTCTTGGTCAATGTGTTTCTAGTCAAAGTCCAACTTTTGGTCTGAGAAGCTTTTGGTCTGACGATGGAAAAATACAGTTTGGTGTAGAGTGACAGTCAGCTGTGTGTGTGACTGGTGTGGATGGGACTGTGTGTGTGTGACTGGTGTGGATGGGACTGTGTGTGTGTGACTGGTGTGGATGGGACTGTGTGTGTGTGTGTGTGTCTGGTGAGGACTGGACTGTGTGTGTGTGTGTGTGTCTGGTGAGGACTGGACTGTGTGTGTGTGTGTGTGTCTGGTGAGGACTGGACTGTGTGTGTGTGTGTGTGTCTGGTGAGGACTGGACTGGCATGTTGATGTGGGAGCTGCTAAAGCCCTGGAAGCCTGACAACATCTCAAACACTTTTCTATTCTGCTGAGAGCGAGAGAGAGCGAGAGAGAGCGAGCATTAAGTGCTCACTGTGCGGTTGACACACTGGCTGTTAGCGTCCCCTGAGGAGTGCTGTTTAAGTGCTTCAGGCAATAAGCAGGGAAGTAGGAAGAGCAGCACACACAGGCCGTGTGTGTGAGTGTGTGTGAGTGTGTGTGAGTGGATGTGTAGAGATGTCAACCCCATTATCAAATAAATATGACAGCCATATGGGCAACTGTGACTGACTCACAGAAGGACCTAGCACCAGCAAGCCAGCACACACACACACACCCACACCCACACTGCATGTAACCTGTCAGCTGTAGTTAGAGTTGCTCTAAGCTCCTCTAGTGGTGAGCTGAGTTTACCTGTGCAGCCATGTCCACCAGCTGGGGCAGCTTGAGAGATTTACCATCTCCTTCCTTCAGGAAATCCAACAAACTCCCTGGAAGAACAACACGGCAGAAAATACTGAAGGAGTGAAATTACAATCCATACTAATCTATTACGGATATGATTTCTGGATAGGTCGGATTTTTACTGTTTCTCATTAAACATGAGGCCAACCACGCAAACCCTGGATGGTGTGTGTGTGTGTTTACATTTACATTTAGTCATTTAGTAGACACTCTTATCCAGAGCGACTTACAGTAAGTACAGGGACATTCCCCCCGAGGCAAGTAGGGTGAAGTGCCTTGCCCAAGGACACAACGTCATTTGCCACAGCTGGGAATCGAACTGGCAACCTTCAGATTACTAGCCCGACTCCCTCACCGCTCAGCCACCTGACTCCCATGTGTTGCTGTACCTTTGGCCATGTACTCTGTGACGATGTAGATGGGCTCCTCTGACACCACGGCGTACAGCGGCACCAGCTTGTCGTGCCGCAGCTTCTTCATGATCTGGGCCTCCTGCAGGAAGGCCTCGGGGGACATGGTGCCCGTCTTCAGGGTCTTGATCGCCACCTTGGTGGTGCCGTTCCACGTGCCTGACCAAAAATGATGAGGTAACAGGCTTTAATGTGGTTGATGTGGCAATCGTGACACAGTTCAAATGTATCTGAACAATAGCGGGGCTGGGATAGAGGTTCATGAAAGTTTTGTATTTGTACCGTAGAAAACTGTTGAGCTATTAGTAAAAAGATCATTCCTGGAGTGAATTCAGTGTTAACTTTGGAAGTTTGGCAGCTTACAAGACAGCCGGATATGACATCATTCTGTCCTCTATTTGAGTTCTCTTGAAATAATCATTTACTCCTCCGGGGTCACTTATACAAACAAAGCTTATACAAACAGATTTACCGTCATCAATGAATCACACTGAACATCGGGTGACTAACCAGTACAAAATATGACTGATCCAAGACTCCAACGCATGAAAAAACACAAACTACACAACAGACTACACAACGCGTTTCTCCTGAAGCAGCACTCACAAAGAAAGATAAGATACAGAACGAACAAAAAGAAAAAAGAAAAAAAAATAATAATAAAAGAAAAAAAAGAAAAGAGGAAGAGAGAGAGAGGTGGAGATAAAGAGAGAGATTCAAAAGAAAACAAGGATGACACCAAAGAAAGGAAGGAGAGAGAGAAAGAGAGAGAAAGAGAGAATTCCTGCTTGATTGCATGCTGGGAGCGGGGCAGGTTGGGACGTGCGGCAGGTGAAGGCCTGACGACAGAGGGGAGCGTGAGGCAGGAGGAGGCCTGACGACAGAGGGGAGCGTGAGGCAGGAGGAGGCCTGACGACAGAGGGGAGCGTGAGGCAGGAGGAGGCCTGACGACAGAGGGGAGCGTGAGGCAGGAGGAGGCCTGACGACAGAGGGGAGCGTGAGGCAGGAGGAGGCCTGACGACAGAGGGGAGCGTGAGGCAGGAGGAGGCCTGACGACAGAGGGGAGCGTGACGCAGGAGGAGGCCTGACGACAGAGGGGAGCGTGACGCAGGAGGAGGCCTGACGACAGAGGGGAGCGTGACGCAGGAGGAGGCCTGACGACAGAGGGGAGCGTGACGCAGGAGGAGGCCTGACGACAGAGGGGAGCGTGACGCAGGAGGAGGGCGTGCGGCAGGCAGTGTGTGGACGTGTGGGGGCGTGGTCTTACCCATCCAGACCTCTCCGAAGCAGCCCTGGCCCAGCTTCAGCTCCAGGCGGAGGGACTCCCGGGGGATCTCCCAGGCGTCCTTGGACAGGCCCTGGGTCTGAGGCTTCACCGTGGGACACACCACCGTCAGTCTGTAGCACAGCCCGTCAGCATGCTCTGGAATCACACACACACACACACGTCAGTGTCATCCACCGTCCAAAGGTCCTTCCACACCCTGCATATCCGTGTTTCGACATCCATTTGCACTTTTTTTTCATAAGCACAGCCCAGAGGGAACGACAGCTACCTCCCTAGCGTGATAATACATTAGTGTCTCAGATCTACGGAAGTCTCTCCCTCGACCACAGAGAATCCCCTCAGCTGGAAATGCTGCGTGTGTTTGGATGGGAAAAACTCTGCTTTTGTTTTCCTGACAGACGACCTTCGGCTGCGGCCGCCCAGGGCTCCCCGGCCTGAGATGATGTGACAGAGCAGACTGCTGGGGGGAAACTTCCGGATCGTGTTTTTAGGATAATCCCTACTGTCCAGATTTGAGAACATGTGATTGTATCTATGGCTGAATGTGTGCCCAGTACCAAGAATCACAACTTTCTACAATAACTTTCTAATAACAGTAAGAATAATGTGTTCATTTAGCTGCAGATGCTCTTATCGAAAGCAACATACAAAGAGGGATTTGAACCTGCAAACGCTTGATCTGCAGTCCAATGCTCAAACCACTGAGCTATACCTATCCCCTGTTGATCTATAGATGCTTAAGAGGTCAACTGCCATTCATGTTTTCAAACTGTTCATTGAATTTTTGGTAGATAGCATCTATGGATCACCATCTAACACCGTTACTGCCACAACACAACTACATGCTATATACTTGCCAAAAACGACATTGGAAATGCACAACATTTTCCAAATAGTTATAGAATCTTGTACATTACCTACCTACATGAATCATACCTGCCATGCATGGACGAAGGACAAAATAACCATGGGTAACATAACGATCTAGCTGGTGTCCCAACGTCGTAATGTTGTTGACAATGTCGACTAATCAGAGACCTAGCACCAATAATACGCTTGCACACCGTGTAATCTAGAGTCTGGGACACCACACGCAGCAGGCACACCACACTAATAACACACTGCATGAGAGGCGCTTGGACATGGATGTGCACACAGGCATTGTGTGTGTGTGTGTGTGCGAGGGGGGGCTGCCTGGCTGCCTACCTGTGTAGTGTTTCACCAGCTTCTGCAGGTTCTCAAACTGGGCCCGCGTGGTGATGTAATAGCCGCCGTTATCCAGCTTGCGGATCTTGTAGTGTTTCACGTTTTCTCCTTTCATGTCGTCCCAGTCCCGGATGGACAGGGAATAGGCACCTGGCGGACAGGGGACAAAAGGTAGGGTTAGGCTCCACGTGGTGTGTTGAGTGTGTGTGTGTGTGTGTGTGTTAACATAAGCACGCATACTCCTCACCTTTGGTGGTCTCACTCTCTCGTGCCAGGTAAGTGCCTCGCTGGTTTCCTGGTACCAGAAGAAGTCGCTCGGCGTCTTTGCGACCCATTTTACCGAAATACCATCTGGCAAAAAACAAACAAACATTAGGTATAAACTCTGGGGGGGGGGGGAGTTTAGCCAACATTGATCTAAATCTTAAACTAGATTTGAAGTGAAGGAACACTGCCATTGGCTGAAAAATAAAGAATTCTGGTTTGTATGATGCCAAACACCTTTATACTCTGCACATTCCCACAGTATAAGCTATCAATTCAAATTACATACACCTGGTGGAGTTGTTAGCCAGTCAGCAAACCTGCCGAGCAGCACAGGTCACTGAGAACAAGGAAAACAATCTGTCTAAAAACAGCACATCCCATTAAACAAATGTCACCCAGGTTGTGTTTTTGGACTACAGGAATGTCATCTCTTCTTAAGTGACAATGTGGGCTTATTGTCCCATCCTGTCATGTGCTCCTGGAAGGCCGGTCAGTGTGTGACCCGCTGTCATGCTGTCTTCATTAGCTGTGGCTAGCAGAGCTGCATCCGCTGCTTCCAGGAGGGGTGGAGGGAGGGGGGAGGGAGGGAGGGGGGAGGGAGGGAGGGAGAAAGGAGAGGAAGGGGGTTGACAGAGGGAGGGTGAGGAGAGAAGGAGGGAGAGAAGCAGAGGGAGGGAGGGAGCCAGTCTTACTCCTCTGCTTGGATGGAGTCGGCAGGAGCGACGTAGTTACTGGGGATGTAGCCCTTGTTGCCAGTGTTGATGGAGCGGGCTTCCCACCAGTCTCCCTCCCTGAGGGAAACAGACCACAGAAGACCACAGCGTTAGACTACCCCACATACACGCCCTTCACTGTACAGACTGGGAACCTCGAGCAATACCCAAACATCTATGTCCTATAGAACTGCAAACACATCTCAAATACACAGAAAGACATGCCAGGGGTATCTTCGATTTAGTCCAATCGAAACTGTGTATCAGGAGCAGATGAACCGTCCCAGTAAAACCCTGGTTGGAAACGGGTGCGTGTGTTGATGCGTGACTCTTGGTGCATTGAAGTGTAAGGAGCAGAGGCAGCAGCACTATCTGCTGTGATCTGAGTTGAGGGCTTAACCAGATGGTCCATTAGAAGGATCCATTAAACCCAGACAGATTTCAGTATCCATATTACTGCTGCAATACAATGAGGGATTAGCTCTCACAAACACAAACACACCAAACCAGGCCAGTCCAGCCCACGTTGTGCAACAACGCAGAAGCAGGTTCAACTGTCACTTTGGACGCGTACGGATGAAAACTGACGCGTACAACTGGTAAAATACATGAATAACACGAAACTGTGGCAACATGTACTCACGTGTTGTTGATGATTTGAAACCGGTCTCCTTTCTTGAAAGACAGGTCATCCGACGTCCTCGCCTCGTAGTCGTACAGCGCCACGAAGAACGTCACGCCGCCTTCGAAGAATGACAAGGGTTAGGATTCTATGGGCGGGCCAATCAAATAGGCCTTCTCGATCTGGGATATCAAATTGGCCACTTCACACATGAGACTTGACTGACAAGAAAAGGGGATTTGTTCAAGGGCTCCTACGCTGAGCGTGGACGCTTGTTCTTCGATGACGGAACACAATGAGTGGGTAGGGATCCCAAACTAGCTGACTATACCAATATGACTCAAGCACTTCGATAATGAAGAGCTCGGCTGGGAGAAGTGTTGATGCCAGACCTGAGGAGTGACACAGTGCACAACAGACAGGCCCAGACGGATGGGTTTACGCACAGGAGGAAATGGACTGGGGCAGGATTAGATCTAAACAGCCTGGTGAGATTAGATGATCACAGAGTGAGGAGGCCAGAGAGGGGAGGGGCAGCAGTGGAGGTGAGGGGGATTATAATCCCTGAACACTACAGGCATCCAACACGCAAGCCAGAGGTGGTGCTACATCGAAATCATTTCACTTTTACAAAAAATAATCTGAGTTTAGGTTGGTTTTTCCCACAGGTCTCCTTCAGCAGACATGCACATCAAATGCCTCGAATGAAGAAACGGCACGGCTGCCGATCCGCCTACATCCCCCACAATCCCCCCCGCGGGGTCCTGATCTCACCTGTGACCACACCGGGAAAGGGGCTGCTGACCGTGACCGAGGTGAAGGAGGACGAGGCGCCGCCGAACGGCGTCATGATGGAGGACGAGCCCCCGAAGGGCGTGAGGCCGGAGGCGGGGTGGTAGCCGCTGCCGGGCCCCTTGAGGCCGGGTGACTGGCCCATGAGGGTGGGGTCGGGCCCGTAGTGACCCATGTGTCCGTGCTGCGGCGTGGAGGCCGAGTTCTCCGGACGGGACTTGAACGCGGGGCCCTTGTCTTCTTTGCTCTTGACACAACCCATCGTCACGTCTGGAGAGAGAGAGAGAGAGATGTTAGCCGGCTTTGTTAGTCAGCGAAAGCAACTCGAACTGTACAGCAGTGGACATGGTTCAAAACTGCTTTCAGCAATGACTATTCATCATGTCCCGCACGCTTGAAGCTTTTTAAGATCACAAAGACCCTCCCATGTTGAAAACAAAGATTTGATGCAAGGCTACATGAGTCACATGCCTAAAGTTCCCCTTCAAACAAGAGCGGCTTGACTGGACCACAGATATCATGTTCCACCCTCCAGAGATGTGCTCCCTCCCCACCCTGATGTGGAGGGCTCTCCCTGGCTGACACACATATGACGACCAGGACAAGCCCTTCCCTGTTAAATGGAGAGTGGAACCCCCTCCCAAAGCTTGTTTAATCTAACGTGTGTGTGTGTGTGTGTGTGGGTGTAGGTGTGTGTGTACTGTCCAAGCCAAAGGCATGATCTGCAAGCCGGTTCATGTTCTCATTCATGTTGCCACACAGGGGAGCCCCTCAAATACCTAGTGTGTGTGAGAGAGAGAGAGAGAGAGTGAGAAGAATGGCGTGTGTGTGTGGGCGCGTGCGTGAGAGAGACCACAGAGGAATGTGGGGCCTGGGAGAAACAGGTGTCCAGGCAGGAGACAAACACCCTGCATGAAGCTAGGGAACAGGCGGTCAATCACACTGTGTGTGTGTGTGTGTGTGTGCGTCTTTAAAGGGGAAAGCCCAAGCAAGGAACGTGCTAGAAGACAGACAGACGCGGAGCCTGATCCTAGCTTTCTGAAAACTTAGAACAACACAGCTGATGACCTGGTCTAGTGGAGTCAACATTGGTGAGCGGAGGGCTGATAGGTGAGCTGTAGTCATTCACAGATCAAAGGGTCAAAAGCAAATATTTGCCTTCAGTCCTCTCCTGACTGATAGCCAGGGGGAACTCCAGCTCCTCTCTGAAGAGCCTGCGTCATCTGTAGAAAGCAGTAGGGACATAGACCTAGTGATTTACTTCCAGTACTGAGCATAGCTTCACTTTTAAACCAAATCTCGTTGACGCTAATAAAGAATTAACGGCCGTAATGAAAATACTGTGAAAAATGCCTCCTTCCTTCCTGCTTCTCCTTCTTTGTAATGATCCCAGATCTGGGGGAGACCGGAGTGGCTCCGAGGAGCCAAGGAACACAAACTCTGAAACCCAGACAGACCAGGGATCCATACAGCCCATCGATCCACTTTCTGGAGACGGATTAGTGTTCTCTCTGGCTGTCGCCAGCGGATGCTCCCACGAGCCAGGAGCAGCCGGCAGGGGAGAGGAGGAGCCGGCAGGGGAGAGGAGGAGCCGGCAGGGGAGAGGAGGAGCCGGCAGGGGAGAGGAGGAGCTCCACAAGTGAGAGAGAAGATGAACAGGGGACTCATGAAGACGGGAGACATTGTTTGTGTGCATCAACAGAAGAGGGAGGGGAGAACGAGACAGCGCGAGAGGAGAGACAGGAGAAAGAGACAGACAGAAAGAGAGACAGACAGACAGAGAAGGAGAGAGAGAGACAGAGAGAGGAAGAGAGAGAGAGGAAGAGAGAGAGAGAGAGAGAGAGAGAGAGAAGAGAGAGAGAGAGAGGAAGAGAGAGAGGCAGAGAGAGAGAGAGAGAGAGGCGCCAGCAGACAGACGGCCTTCCGCAGATGTGTGGCTCGTTGGCGTTACAAAAGCAGCTCTGTCTCACTGGGAGCAGAGAGAGCATTAACAGTATGTACACATCGGTGTCACGGACCAATAGGCCTCTTTTACACTTCCACAATGAACCCAGCCCAGTCTACACTCACTCAGACACACGTACCCTCCACACGGCCAATACTGGAACGCTCACAATGCCCAAAGAGAGGACTTCTTAACTCTTTACACACCGGCGACAAAGACCATGAGCCGTCTATTCAGCAGTGAACGGTGCTTCTGCCATTATGCTGGAGATCAACAGTATTATCTTTCCTGATTCATCAAAGATAAGCCTACAGGCGACATCCACAGGTTCCACGCTGAGGGGTGTTCGACGAGTCAGCACCTGTAGAGCCTCACACACACACACACGCCACAACCTTTTCCTGACCCCACACCCTACTGCGAGATCCCAAACTCCGACACCACCTGAGGCTTTTCATCCACTTAGCGCTAACGCTAAATGCTAATGACACATCGGACACGGCGGGGAGAAATCAACAGGGAGACGAGACCAGGGTCAGTCTGGTTGGCAGGGTATCCATGTGACAAATCCCTCTGCCCTGACGATTTACAGTCTGGGGCTGGTTATCCGTACTGGAGTTGCTGACCTGGTAATCCTGACGAGGCTAGACAATGGAGGAGGACGAGCTTGACAGAGGTGGGGGGTGGGGGCGGTGGGGGGGGGGGGGGGGAGATCCTACGAGTGACTAATAAGGGTTTGCTTAACCAGGCAAGACGTTTCAGCTGATCTGAACACTGCATCACAAGTGATCCTCTTCTGGTTGACAGTGACGGGGATGGGCGTAGCTCAGTGGTAGAGCATTTCATCGCAGATCAAGGTTGCATGTTTCGAGTCCCCCTGCGCATGGCTTTGGATGAAAGCGTCTGCTAAAGTATACGCCATTACAATGCAACGGAGCAATCAAGCTTTCCAAACACAACCCGCAGTTAGATTGAAGTCGTCAAAAGTCATTGCTTTTTTTCCGCTCAACCATGATGAATGCCTGTCCTTATCGCTTCATCTGGATGGAAACAGTTTGTCAGGCTGCGCGCTCTCGCCTACCAGAGTGCTGCTGACGAGACCGGGAATAGAACTGAGGCTTGAGAGAGCCCAAAGCCATGTCACATGATCAGGCCTGTCCAATTGCTTTTTAACCCACGAGCTCACTCGACTGCCACCAGCCTTTCTCGCATTTACACGCCCTGTGGCAGAGTGGTCTGCAGAGCCAGCTTGAGGATTGCTCTCAGTGTACTCCATAGCCACACTGATGATTTATTCTGAACGTAAACAAAGCTTCTGTTGTTTAGAAAGAAACAACCAGATTTGTAGATCTCTGAGCTGGTTGTGCCTCGGGTGGGGCGGACAACACAGGGTTCTGTTGAGGACCAGCGAGGACACTCAACTAGCCGTGTAGAGACTGCTGCTGACATGTCCATATCGTGATGGTGTGCCAGACCCCCCAGCCCATGGCTTGGATCTCTTGGCCTAAGGGGTTGCCATGACAACGGTTTTACATTCGAGACACCACAATTGCTGCTGTCTTGATGTTTTCGACATTCCATGTTACAAGTGGGTGTCAATATCCCCCCCCCACTGCCCCCCCCCCCCCTTTTATCCGAAAGCTTTTACAATAATATTAGAGAAATAATAACAAGGATGCAACAGGCCAATTTCTGGAAAAGTGTCAGACAGGAAAAGATGATTTCTGCCCTTTCTGAGCTGCGGACAGAAGCTCTTACGTGTGTTGCCTTTATACACCCCTACACATGCTAACGCTAACCACACACGCTAATGAAGGCAGACAAACGAAAGACCTAACCTGACCTGAGGACGGATGAACGTCATCTAAATATCAAGCCGGTGCAACAGCTACTTTCATCCTCCTTTCAAGCTGCAGCTTCTACAGGCAACATCAGCCATGACTCAAGGAGTCAATGACTAAATGTCAGAGAGAATGTGCGAGCCATTGATCGAGCCATTGTAAGAATGAGCAAGGCAGAGGGACCCCATGGCACAATACTACGACAGGACTCATTTCTAAACCCTCTGGGCAGAAGAGGGTTTGAGAACCACTATGTGGAGAAGACAGCGAGTGAGAATGCTGGAAGGAAAGGGAGAGATATGGATCAATGCTGGAAGTATCCCGAACAAGGGTTTAATGGCAGCCTAAATGGACTCCTGTGCAAATCAAACTTCATTGAACCCTCATAGGGGGTCACGTGCTAACTGAGCTTGTGTTACAGACCCATATAACATATGGTTTCTAGAACATTCTAACCTTTAACTCGGGTGTATATGGGATACCAAAAACAGACAAAGTCTGACATGCTCTGAGAAACTTCGCAGTCCCTACAAATCGTTCTCAATACACTGGTCTTTAAATGGTGATTGTTCATCAGATCATGTACCATTAGATGGACAATAGGGCAATTATAGAGGATATCTATTGACCAAAGCACTCAACAGGATCTAACATGTCATATGACTGTCAGCCTACATTCCCGTTCCAGTTAATCAGATATGGTGCAACCTTGGGAGTGTACACAGCCAGGGTTGGGCCCAGGCCACCTTTGAGCTAATACTTAATGCTTTCAGTCAGGACATGGAACCCTTGATTTCACTCAGTATAGATCCTGTAAACATATGCCTTGCTAGCACACACAAAACAAGTTCAACTTCACAGAAAGTGATCCTCGAATACAAGTGGAAATTACAAATGGCATGCTTTGAAAATGACTTGGGCTGTAAACATTTTGCCAGCGTCAAGGACGAGCCTGAGAATGAACGATCCAGTCGTGGGAGCAGAGCAACAGGAAGGCCATGCTTTGGTGCGCTTGAGAGCAGGGGGCACAGATTTGTTTGGTAAACAGCAGACACAGGGAAAGACAGGGATGGGGGATAGCTGGCAGACTCAACCAAACTGTCCCTCTGCAATTGCACTGGAACACTCTCTATTGGTGCAGTATGGTCTTATCGCCATGGCAGCCTGCCACTCCCTGCCAATCACAGTAAGTAGAGAGGGGGGATGGGAGGGAAGAACTTCCTTCCGAATCCATTCATGCCACCGAAGCCACCTGCTGTGACCAACAAAGGCTAAGACCACTGAGAAAGAGAGAGAATCATCACCATACCAAAAGAAACCCTCTCTATCTTAAGCATCACAACCACAAAAGAGGATGCAACTAAGATACAAACTCTTGACACGTTATTCTTTTTAATTAAAAGCAAACGGTATGACAGCGTCCTCACATCACAGTTACTTCAGTTGTGCCCTTATTTGTGATGATAAAGTTTGTGCTGTGCAAAGGTCAATATGGTGCGTGGTGTATTGCTCTGCACATGCCACCCTAACACTGTGCCTCACTTGTCTGTTAACAGCCTTCCTAGCCCCCCCCCTTTCCAGTTGTGTGTAGCTGACATGGGTGTCTGTCCAGAGGGAGATAGTATGGCTATCCAGTAGACTGGGACTGTCCTCACAGAAGGATTACCATGGGCGGATTACTGTGGCATTGTTGCATGTCCACACACCAAAATGTATGTCATTGAATTCACAATGCTTATTTAACACCACCGTGTTGTCTATAAACGGGGTACAGAGCCAATGCGACCGTATGTTTATTGAAAACACTGATCGATAGAGTTAGGATGAGATTTAAAAACACGGAATGGTTTTCACTTCCGGAAGTGAAAACAGGTTTACCTGTTAGAAGTTGAGCAAGACTCATAAAATGGCTGTATTTGAGTGGATTTCAAATAAACATGCCAGAGCCCGAATAGCACATGTTGGGTAACACGTTTGGTGTTCTCATTCAGACAGAGAACGTGCACACAAGTGCCTCTTCACATTCAGGATTTAAACAGCTCACGACTAGAATAAGAAAATACGATTTCAAATAAGTCAAAACACTACCGAGAAGGATAGGCCCTACTGAAAAGAGCAGTTCCAACAATTGTAAGGGCAAAGTAGGCTACTGGAAGCCAACCTACATTTTGTATAATTGATAACATTCGTGCAAAAAACAGGCATAATATAACGTTCCCCTACGTCGATTAAATTATGCAATTGTTGATTGATTTTTAGTTTTATATTGACCAGAACATTACCTCACGACTTGATACTTTGTTTCGCTCTTTGAACTCAACACTATTCGCGCAACTTTTCCTTCGTTTCACAAAGTAGGCTAGGCTACAAAGGGCCTGGCTGCCACTTGACTTTAAATAGGCAGACTCGCTAATAATGTACTTTTAGATTGTTACCTGAAAAAAGGACCCTGCTTTTCTTGCAGTTACATACGTCTTCTGTTCTTTACTGCTCTTTACTAGCCCACAAGCCGAGCAGAAACACAAACGCTTCCCGTGTGTGAAGTAAAATCTCAGACATCGGTGTGTCCCATACCGAGTGCTTGAAACTCCAGAAAATTCTTCTGTCAAAATGTTCCAAAATCCTTGAAACATAAAGTCCAGACGAGGTCTCTAAGGTATCAAATGTGTAAAGAGCGGCCTGGCAAAATCAGAAATCACCTCCGGCGAACCTAAAACTTGGGAACCGGAACCGGTGAAAATCGCATTGAACGCCACATAACAATAGATAGGCACAGTTGTCGAGGCTTTGGGAAAGCGTCTCCCCTATCGTGAATGCTGCTGTTCCCCTCTGTGGCCAACTTGCCCCGAGAGCAATATGGCTGCCTCATCGAAGTCTAGCTATAAGTCAACTGTTAAATCTATTACTATCCGTTTTTTGTTGTTGTTACAAATTCAGTCTGCAGAGTAGATTAGGTGGTTTATTCCTGAGAATGATTTTGCCGAAAGAGTGGCACACCAAATTGCAGGTATTCAACTAATTCGCACCTTTCTAATATACATAACGTCATGGCGCCATCTATACTTTAAAATAGGTATTTTTCAGTCCAGTCAAACTACAGACTTGGCTTATCTTTGTGAAATAAATAAAACCATGAACACCCCATATGTGTGATTCTTACAGCCTAGTGTACGCTAAATAATAAGATAAGATTTTAATGTATGGCTTACAGCCAAGTCCACAATCTAAACATAATTGAAGATTGGAATGTTGATTAATCTACCTAAGCCTACTATAAAGCCTAACCACAATTGCTATAGTATAGGCTAACATGGACACTACCCTAGCACCGACTCACGGTTCATTCACGGTTCATTATAAAACTGTGTGAACGGTAGAACCACTCAAGGAAACGTGCAGAGGCTGTTGTATAAATTGCCTCGTGGGTTCAGTCCCACGCCCCCCGTAGGCCTATTTGGCTTTGGATGGAGTGTAATGTGGAGATGGAGGTGTTATTAAAGTAAATAAATAAAACGTCAAACGTAGCTTAAATGTTGGTCCTGGCTTCCGTGCTGGCCTGTCAGACTCAAAGAGTTCTGTGACTGAGCAGAAACAGGGTCCATGTACTACTCCTCACGTCCCTTTCCTTTTGCGCATGCTCATGGTAGTTACACACACATTCCGTAGATATGTTTAGTTATATTTTGTGTTTATTGTTAATGAATATAAAAATACAAAATAATGTTATAATCTGTAATGTGAAAACATGACATTGTCCGACTGCTGGGAAGAGTGGGCAGTCAGAAGACCGAGAGAAGGCCCTGTGGCAAATATTATGTGGACGAGGATGTCGAAGAGGGGCATCTTCAGATCCCAATAGACATTTTGTAGAGCTTGTGCTCAGGACATCCTAATGTTTTATGGTTGGATCTGTTTAAAATGTTGAATAGACCCTAAAATACACGTGAGAAACAGTCAAACATAGCCACCTGTTTCTCTCTCTCTCTCTCTCTCTCTCTCTCTCTCTCTCTCTCTCTCTCTCTCTCTCTCTCTCTCTCTCTCTCTCTCTCTCTCTCTCTCTATCTCTCTCTCTCTCTCTCTCTCTCTCTCTCTCTCTCTCTCTCTCTCTGTGTCTGTGTGATAGAAAGGACTTTCTTCTTCGAATTTTAAAGGCAACGCCAAGTCCACCGTTGTCCACACGATGGCACCGTTTGTTCAGCATTGAAAATTCTAAGTGACGGTAGCCTGCTGGAATTCTGTGTTGACAAGCTCAGATGTTCATCGGTAAATGATCACGTAGCCTGCAACAAAAGTTGGGGTTGAGCCCCCCTCGCGATGACTGTGCGTGTTCGTCATTTTGCGTCAGAGTCAACAAAACGCTGACGTGCATCTTTCTCTGTCAGCAGGGAATACAATTCTTCAATTATCCTTTGGTGTGTAAGCAAGGCCTGCTGTTTAAGTCAACTGGAGAGAGACACAATAAGGCTATAGCATATAGGCTACCTTAAAACAATGCTTTCTGAAATTGTATTACTCATCTCTCGTACAAAGTCAGTTAGATTTATTTTTTCATACACAGCCTATATTAATAGCCTAATTCATAATGATCAAATACTTCAAAGCATGATAGAGATTCAAAATCAAATACTTACATATTAGCTCATAAGTCATGGTGTGGTCCTGTTCGTTATAATAGCCCATGTATTTTCCAGACACAAAAAAAATTACATTTATGATTGATCGGTTGCTATCTTCAATTAAAATAGCCAAGGCTACTAAATAATATCTTATTATATTTCATATTCACATATTAAATAGCCTAATTAAAATATAGCAATGTTCATGCCCTTAAGGTTCCATATAATCCTTGCCAACGAACCATAGAGTTCATTCACTGAATATAGACTAGGCTATGGAACCTGTTTAAATTGAACCTTTTTCAGATGGTTCAGGTTGTTAGAAATCGTCTTTATTGGACCCGTTTCAGAATGTACCAATCCAGACTCAATCTCCAACACATTCCCTTATTCGTGAGACGTGATTTGGAAAATGAACCAGTATCCTGAAACCCTCCTTTCATGTTAATTTCAGCACTGCATCAATGGACAGTTACTGCAAGTTTCAAATCGCTGCTGTTCGTTGTGAGATGGGAATCAAAATTCCCTTCCGTCGCTACGGTTAGTACCACCTGTTCTCAAAATCACTTCTCCGGGGTTAGACTATGCTATAATGTAAACCTCTAACCTTTTTTTTGCGTGGTAACTGAGAAACACCTCGCCATAAAGTTGACTTAAAAGAAAACACGTGACCTTAGCCAATATTGTATCTTTCCTGTAAAAAAGATGAAAGTTCAGAAGTAAACTTGTTATGAGAGGGCGGTGGGGGTGGGGAATGTGTCTGACGGGTTCATCGACGAGGAAGGAACTGTACCATTATATTCCGGGAGGAAGGCTTGATGACGTCTATAGCATCCTTAATGTGACTTATTGAAAAAAGGCAAGGCTCACGATAGATGGATAAAAATCCGTGGCAATCACAGCACAGAGCAAAAAGTTTAGAACAAAGACATGTAGACTAAGGACGGCATTGCTTTTCATTGAGTTTTTTGTTTGTTCAAACGACTAGTCATACATTGTGTATAAGAGTGCAGAGGTTGGAGATTCTGAGGTACAAGCAAAGAAACGGCGGTGGCGCTTCAGCAAGAGGTGCCGTGAGAAAGATATCCATCTCTCACACACTCAGCACTAGCCGCGCCCGGATCGCACCCAACAGCAGTAGCCTCTTCTTCCTCTGCTTTAGGTACGTGGCTGTATTCGGTCTGTCAGAACATGCAGGCACATTTTGCCGGAATGGGTTTAGTTGGAGATATTCTATGAAGGAACCCTCCTTAAAGTTTTGGAATTTATTATTTTACGCAAAGACCCGCGTACAGGTTTTACTTGCAGACTCTCCTCGTAACCAAGGAAAGTGGATTTGGTGTCTGGCACTCCTAAACTTTTAAGGAATGGACTGGATGTAGTAGATAGATTTCATCTCGGTTTTTTTCTTAAGTGGATAAGAGGATATTTGAATGAATGTATATGAAACCCGGAGATAAATGGGGAAGCACTGTAACTGTATTTTAGTAATTGAATCTGCAAGCATGTTCATAATCATTTAGGCGAGATATTGGCGGTTTCACCTGTTTAACTTTGCCTCTTGTTTGTAATCTTTCAACAGCATGGCCAGGTCTAGTAGAGCGACTTTAGTCTTGCTCATCTACGGAATCATAATGCACTACAGCGTCTTCTGCGCCCCTATTGGACTAAGTTACCCAAAGATTAGGTAGGTACAATCACGTTCACCATCGGTCTCTTTAACCTGTGTACTATGTAGCCTACCGCACGAAGAATGGGCGTTTGACAAAAGACTAAACTCAAAATGTCTAATTCTGTTGAAATTATTAATACAATTTACCGTAGGGTTGCATTGTGCAGCATTAAGGGTTACTTGGCATGCATGCGCTTTTACACAACCTACACTAGGCTATATGTTATAGTTAGCATATTTTTGGACCACATTATTCCGTCCATAAGCATGGACCCGTTCCGTATTCATTTGAAGAATAATGTATTGTAATTTTCATCATATTATGCTTGGGTAATATGGAAAATGACAAGGGAGTAGTTGGCGTAGAGCGCTCCCAGTCCACTGGGACACTATATAGAACTCCCCTTATTAAAATGCAGCGCAGTCAATGCAACGGATAGCCCATGGGATGACGGGGGAATGGCGTCACCAAAGAGAGGCGAGGCAAGCAAATGGGGTTGCTCCGTCGTTATATTGAGATTTATCTTGATTTATTTAAAGTTAGAAGCAATAATGTATATGAATATTTACATTGACCCGATTTCAACTCGATTTATGATTTATTATAAATCATGGAGGCAGTCCGTTTTTGCGTTGCATTTAGTCTGTCTTTTTAATAGCCTATAATAGTCCTTATTTAGTCCAAATTTTCAAATTTGTTATTTGAAACACGCAGTTCACAAAACACGTAGGCCTATTGCCCAAGTATTGCCCAAATACGAATTTTGGAGTTTGATGGTAGCCTAAAATACAATTGTTGAGTAACAAGTTGCCTACCCATCCGAAATTATTAAATTGTAGCCTATCTTTGGCCAGATAACTGCTCTAAACTGTTCTAGACTTTCAACTGAAGTCTGCTTAGCTCTGCTTTTTCTTTGCTATAATTAGAGTAAAATGCGTTTTATATCATCTTCTTTAAGGCTAAATCATGTTGCCAGGCAAAATTTCTTGTAATCTCTCTTTCATTAAAATCATGTTGGCAGTTAGCTTATACTTCACCGATTCATCAGAATCATTTCTGAAAAGATAAATGACACATCTTTTCGCTTTGCAGACTTGAAAACGACGCATATGATGAAGACGGAAATTCGTTATCTGACATGGCTTTTGACAGTGATCAAATTGCTATACGAAGCCCCCCATCTTTAGACGACGACGTGTACACGCTGTACTACCCACCAGAGAAGAGGTAACTACACTGTAAAATTATAAGCATATACTTTATTATGCGGTTCCACTTGGATGAATTTATTGCTGTTGCGATAATGTTTGCTTGCTTTGTTTTTCAGAGTTACTCATGTTATTTGTTCAGTGTTATTTTCATATTTCAGTAGATAGATAGATAGACAGACAGACAGACACGAGGGGGTGTAAAATAATCTAGACGAATCTAGGACGAAGAAGGCAATGCTACATTTAGATGCGATGGGCACATTTAGGCTATTTGCTCGTTATGTCTGCCCAGTTTGGTCACTGATCTGTGTTTGGCGTTTTATCATCTCAGAACAGAGAGGCACGCAGATGAAGAATTAGATAGAGCCTTGAGAGAGATCCTGGGTCAGTTAACAGCGAGGCAATATCTGCATTCTCTGATGACAATACGTGTAGGGTAAGGGAATTTCTTATAAGCGTTTACCTGCCATCATCATTTTTTGTTCTCTTTCGTGTAAATTCAGGTGTCTTTAAGTTCTCTCTCGCAAGTGCCATTGTCTCGTGCCTTTTGTGTAAACGTTATTTTCTTCCCATTCAATTGACCACAAGTCATCTTGCTACTCTTTAGTTCTTTGTTGTGGCGTCTCAACGTCCATGATTGCTTGGTTCTTTCAGAGGCTAATAGGGAAACAAGTTTTCGTAGGAAGGCTTAATAAAAGACATTGATATTTGATTACTCACAATAGGCCTGTTTTGATCGATAGGCTAATAGGATTTTGATTCCGTACGAGAACACAGTTGAAAAAGCGAGACGCACGCGTCAGAATACATTAAGGTTTATGCATAAATAATTAAAGAAACAGTTATCTTATGGCTACATCTTCATTTCTATTAAATATTTGTCATCGTCAATAAACGAAAGATTTAGATTGTGCGTAATTTTTCACAGATTAAAGATATGCATAGGCCTATCTAATTTTAAATTATATTACTCATAGATTAAATTTAATCAGTCAAATTCAATAGACAATGAGACGTGCCCGTAGCAGGTGCAATAATTTTGTGAATTGAATCATAAGCTATAACCTAATACATGTTTTTTTTGTTTTGCAGGGAGGAGACCAGTATGGAAGACGAGTCGGAACCGTTATCCAAAAGACATTCGGATGGGATCTTCACTGACAGCTATAGTCGTTACCGAAAACAGATGGCAGTCAAGAAGTACCTCGCAGCGGTCCTGGGAAGAAGGTACAGACAGAGAGTTAGGAACAAAGGCCGTCGGCTTTCATACTTGTAGCGTCTTTAGAGAGCCCAAAATGCCCTCCTGTGTATATATCCAATCGTAAAATCAAAGTCATTCTGATATAACTGACCAAACAGTGGATTGCGCCTGTGTTCTTTAAACATGTATTTATGTATGAAGTAAAGCCATTAAAATGAATATTTTAATAATAATATTGTTTTTCTTTTTGTACAAAAGCACTTGATACCGCAATGTTATACTTTGTGGACCAATCCTTTATTTTCACGTCAATATGTTGAAAACGAAAAAAAAAGAAAAAACATTCATTAGAAAAAAGGAAATTGTGCACCTTCAGCAGTATGCGCTTGAAATCTTTAAAAAAAGTCATCTACATATGCAGAAAATAAATAGATTTTAAAAAGACAATCAAAGTATTGAATGTTATACTTATTTTTGTAATCAACGTTCTATTTTTTTAGCTGTTGTTTGTTTTCCAAACAGGCCCAAAGATGCAGTGGGTGTGCTCAGTAAGACATACAGACAGTCTGATATTAATTGATAGATGTTTCCGATCCAAAGCCTATCACATAATTTACCTTTGAGTGGGTGTCATATGTGGGGTTCACAATCCCTCCAGATACCTTTTGGAACGGAGGCCTAAATGGGCTTTGGCTGTATTGGACAAATGCCTCTCCGGGATTTGTGAGGATTAATCCCAGCCTGTCACTCACTCATGGGATAACTGTGTGACATGTGGTAAAGTGGTCCTTGGTGGTAATGGTTGTGATTTCACCATGTACACTTCTAGTTATAGGTGAAGCTCTAGGCATTCACTGTCAGATTCTCATTAGCTGCCTGCTCACCTGCTAGTCCTTCCTTCAAGAACAAGTACTGATACATGAGCTATTAATGAATGTTTGGTGTGTATTGTAAAGTATGCACAGTATGTAGATTTCATTTAAATCCAAAAAAGGAATCTTGCTTTTTCAGTTTTCTTGTAAGCTTCCACTGTTGGGTTATGTTCAATGCTCAGATCCACCCACAGGTAATAGGCCTAAACGCAGAAATTAGGTTTTATCTTTTGGAAACACTCAGTTTAACAAAAATATTTTACAGGTAGTTTTTTGGTTAATAACTTAAGTCTTGTGTTGGCTAACTGCATGTTGTGTTGTTTGGATAGTGTTTTGTTGGAGCAGGTTGTTAGTCTAGTTGGATCTCAGTGTCCCTCAGAGAATGTTACATAAATATAAGAAAAACTGCATTGACTTGTTGAATTACACCGCTTGCAATCATAAGAAGATTTTGGAAGCCCTTACAGACTGCCTTGTCCATGTGACTTATAGTATATTTATCTAAATATTATGGATCCCTTGCCTAAAGATTGGCTCAACTAATGTGTTGCTTTCCCTGTGATATATGCTTACTGTTATGATAATAGTGACTCGTGTTAGGTGTCTTAAAGAATTTCTATGTAACAATGAGAGAAAGGTCTAAAAGCAAGAGACAAAGAGAGAGAGAGAGAGAGAATGAAAGAGAGAGAGAGACACAGAGAAACAGAGAGAGAGCATGAAAGAGAGAAAGAGAGAGAGAGAGACAAGCAGGCATAAACAGCCAAGACAAATGAGTGCACACACAGTGATGTGAATGAGCGTGTTACATAACACAGAGGGGGTGTTGCCCAGAGAGAGGTCGTCACACCTGGTTACGGACACAACAGCCCATGTAGGAGGTATCACTATGCCTCCGAGAGAGAGAGAGACAGAGAGAGAGAGAGAGCGAGAGACAGAGAGAGAGAGAGAGACACAGAGAGAGAGACACAGAGAGAGAGACACAGAGAGAGAGAGAGAGAGAGAGAGAGAGAGAGAGAGAGAGAGAGAGAGAGAGAGAGAGAGAGAGAGAGAGAGAGCGAGCGAGGGAAGTGTCAACAAGTTCTGACAGAGAGACCGTCTGCCATTTAAATCCCTCCACATTCCTCCAGTATAGAGATTCATAAGGGGACTGAGGCAGCATAACAATAGGAAAAGGTCACAATGGTCTCTAATGCTATTTTAAAGACTTAGAGGTATGAACACACACTCACATCTCCCACAGAGGGTTAGAGATCCTCCCCTTTTAGAGATCCTGGATGCATTTATTCAGTATTATGCAAATATAGCATTATGCGCCCTATGATTTTTTATCCTTGGCCTGCGTCCCATGCAAGTATCAAAATATAATCTTTCTTCAATCTGGCTCCTTCTCCTGCAGGCTTTGTGTGTGTGTGAGTGTGCGTTTGAGGATGTGTGTGTGTGTGTATGAGAATGTGTGCATGTCTAAATGAGTGACTGAAAGTGCATGTGTGTGAGATGGAAACAGCTTTTGGCTTCGGTGCCTTGCTTTGACATGAGAAAAAAACAAAAAATCGCCACAAGTGACAGATGGCAATTTTAGTGGCCCTACAATGCTGCAGTCCATTAGCTTACATTCAACTTGCTTTACTCTCTTTGATTGCTCATCTTGGTTCGACCAAGAAACGGTAGAATTAGGCATTCAAAGCATGGCCAACCACTGAGTGAGATATATAGGTTTCGTAAGTTGATGGGGCTGGCAAAATGTGTGTGTTTAGTGTCTGTGAGAGTTGTGAAACCAATTACCAGTGTTTAATGTTGATTACAAGGTGTTGTTGATTGTTTGATATTGATCCGTAACTTACTTAACCTTAAACAAATGATCATCCCGTTCACAGTTCTATCCACATCCGTAACACGATGACGGACTCATGTCCAGCTCATAGCAGCGCCTATTGTTGATTTTTCTGAAAGCTCCAAACGCCTTACTTCAATGTTACAAGTTTGATCTTTACCTATATGAAAAACATGTGTTAAAACCGTGAATCTTGGTAGAGTGGCATCATTATACACAGGAGCCCTAACGGGGGGTTTTCGTTTCTAAATGTTATGAAAGTGTTGTATGATTTGTATTAATAAATTTTTGTAAACAACACAAACTCTAATCAATGTCTAATCTTTATAACACATCTGCATGGAGGTCTGGTTCATGCACACTATAGGAGATATTGATACAATAAGTAAGTATCCCCTCTCGTGGCCTATTGAATCTTACTGTACTTCCTAGATGACTCCAAACTATACATTTTCTAGAACACACCATTCATCAGGGTCATGTTTAGATGAGGCTGCCTATTTCGTTTGGCCTTTACTTGTTGACCAAGGAATCTTGACAGACTGTTCATAGAAGTTTTGGAGATATCTAATGTGGATTTTTGGTCAGGATGAATAGACTTCACGAAGCTCAATCGTGATTGACTTTTGCAACATGAAGACTATATGACATGTAAATACCAAGAATATAGTTATCCCCTGAATACAAATATAAAACCAGATATCCACGGCCTTCTATTCTTATCATACGTGACAGCTGGTTGCCATTGAGATCGATCTTGCATCACACAGTCTACAGAGATAAAAGAAGTCAAGGAAAAAAATAACAAGAGAAGGGACAAAAGACTGTCTAGTGGCTTTAAAACATTCCATCTATGTATCACAGGGGTAAACTGTCTAACGTCGTGGGTCACTGTTGGCGAAAAGATTCCACAAGAAATCACCAAGAAAGCCATCTGTAGGAGCACAAAGGCTCCAAGGCGGAACACGAAAGAGGACAGTGTAAGCTGTGCAGCCTGGGCGCTCTCCTCTCTCTCCTCCCTGCATACTTAGTCTTGGAAGAGCCGTCCAGTCGCAGGGGACCAGCAGAGTGGGAGTGGCAGAGGAGAGGAGTGTGTTCCAATCCCTCAGCCGGTGTTTCTTGCGTGTGCTTGTGTGTGTGTGTGTGAGTGTGGTATGCGTGTGTGTGCGTGTGTGTGTGTGTCAGCGGCCAACTAACCCAATCAGGGAAGTGTTGCTTGGCAACGGTCCACAAGGCGACGCGGTGATGTATATGTGTGCATTGTGTGTGTGTGCGTTCGTGTGTGTTTTGTTTGTGCACGCTCCCAGGCTGCAGAGACCTTGAGGTGTCTCTAGGAACATTTTGTATGGGTTTAGACAGCCTCTCTCTAAACAGCTCCCAGTTACCTAAACACAAGACACAAGGGTTGGTTGAGCGCACTGACTGGTTCATTCTGTCAAAACAAGCACAAGACAATCATTCAAAAGGCCCTACGGAAGAAGAAAACGAAAACCATTTTTATATAAAAGAAACATGTTTAATTATTTTACCACACAGAGATTTCTGACAGTTTCCTTGTGTGTTGTGTGTCTCTGAGGTTGAGATAGTGAGTTGTGTGGCTGGTACCTGAGAGAAATAAACAGAGCATTGCTTTTCTTTATCCAGCTGTCAGATAGGACAACAGCCATGAGCCTCCTCTGTGTTTGAAAGTCAATCGAGCTGTATGCCCCCAGGAGGCCAGCCAAGCCACATGTCCAATAAAGAATATGAAACACGATGACAAACTGTGTGGATATTGTGTGAGGTACACAATATAAATAAACCATAGTATGATAACTTCATATCCCCCCAAACACTCACAGTGCCTGTGTATAGTAAACTCTCCATTTGCTTGTATAGTACACTGTCAGGGCAGTGTCTGCCCCTGAAAACCATTTGCACATGATGATGTACATAATGCCAAATCAATAGAGGAGCTTCATCTGCACAAACATATGCCACGCCCAGGCATCACTCCTCCTACTCGCTTGTATCACTTCCTCCTCTTTTCTATCCATTAAGCCCAGAATCCATTTTAGCATTGATTTTCTGAAAGTCTCTTTTTTTTTTATCTTGTGAGATCTTGGAAGTAGAAGGAAGAAGAAGACTCCCTGTCAACAGTGAGATTTTCCTTCCACCCTCTCCCCCAATTAGAACTGCGAAACAGCCCACAGACTGCAGACTGGCACCCACCTCACGCTTTCTTGTCGCGCATAATTTTGTCTCTCCGCACCCCCTCCCTCCCTCCCTCCCGCCATCCTTCCCCCTCCTCCTCCACATGTAAAAGGGGCGGTCTGGGGTCAGGAGAGGTTGTGTTCTGGGGCGGTCTGGAAGGGATTTCCCTGTGGGGTTACCCGCACTGCTGCCCCCCACAGACACACACCCCACCCTCTTCCCTCTGTCCCCTCTGTGATCGGAGTGTGCTTCTCTCTCTGGGTCTCTGTGTGTGTGTGTGTGTGTGTGCGCGTGCACCATTCTTCCCAAAGGCGGTGAAACAGCACTGTGTCTAAAGTACCCTAAAAGAGAGGTGGTTAGGTTGGGGCGGGGAACGGGCTGCTAACACTGGGCGGTAGTAATGGTATTTCTTATCACTATGGCGCCATCCGTCGTGCTCTGACTCTGATTCCCAACCCTTCCCCTCATCCTCCAACGTCTTAAGTGTCAGGGTCTAAGAATATAACACTCAGGAGAGGGAGAGAGGCTTGGCTCAGACACGACAGTGAAACAACCCCCCGCTCCCTCCTCCTTCTCCTACGGATCATAAATCATTCAGAGGCAGGCTCTGAAGAGCAGGGGTCTTGGGAGGGCCCGCGGGCTTAGTCGATGGCCTGGTGGTGCTGGAGTCGGGAGTGTGTTCTCGTGGGCCACCTCAAACCCCCAGGTCCCCACTGGAGGTCTGGATGCAGTCACATCCACACTTACACCGGTGAGGAGCCGCCAGCTATGAGGCTTGATGAGGGGTGTGTGTGCGTGTGTGCGTGTGTGTGTGTGTGTGCGTGTGTGCGTGTGTGTGTGTGTGTGCGTGTGTGTGCGTGTGTGTGTGTGTGTGTGTGTGGAGAATTCTCTGGGAAACGAGTGACAGAGAAACAAGACGTCAATGTGGGTGAGTTTTGTGGACATAAAGTATTGACCAGAAGTTGAATCCATTTTGGAACAAAGCACTTAGCTTCAATTGCGTAATCAATTACACCGATCATCACTATCTCTTATTGATTTAATTTGGTGTCAAATGTTTTGTTTTCATGAGATTAAACCACTGGTATGTTATTTTCCATGACAGTTGCGTCCAAGCCTACTGAAGACCTGTTTGAATCTATCCAATAAACCTTTTACTTTTTACCCCACTTTACTGTGGTCAAGAACTTCCTTTTAAATAGATTACACAAATGGAATATTCCTCAACGGATCTGAATGCAGCCAATAAACTCACACGAGATGCTTGGTGAGCTCCTGATGTCGCCGCATCGAAGCACAAGAGTTGGGTCCGTATCCCACAGAGAAACGGACGCCATTTTGGCTCTATACGCATCATCACCCTTTCATTCAGCCTCTGCTCCATCGACGATTGATTTTCTTTCTGTGCGGCGTCCCTCTTCCCCAGGTACTCTAAAAGACTTGAGCAGAGAGCAGGTGTGGTCCACACCTCTGAAGCCTGGCTTAGACAATGACAGAGATCATATAGCACTTCACAGCGGCTGGCAGGGAAAGTAAGTTTCACACACGTAAGGTTTCCTCCGAGCTTCAGGAACTGTTCGGTTTTTTTTTTGGTATCTGAATGAAAGAGAGAGGTAGAGGCTGGTGTCCATCTTGGATCCAACCACCTACCGAGCCAGCCTTCAAGGCAGCTTTCATGAAACATTTAATAATTCATTCATGTCTTGGAAGAACTCACCTCCATGTGATTTGTGTCACTCTGTGACCCCTGGGCAGATCTGTGGCTCTAACCCAGATTTTCTAATTTACACCTTTAGCTTTTCACATTTCACACGTTGCTTACGCTCACTTTTTTTTTCTTCTGCGTTACATGTGTTCAATATCTCTGTCTATCTAAACACTCTTTCACAGAGATTTGTGGATTGGAAGGTTGTGCACACACTGAATAATGTATTAAAAAAGATTGGTGTTATAACTATGATTTAATATATCTTTTTATATCTGTTTATTTCTCTCTCTCTTTCTCTCCCTTTCTCTACCCCACAATCCTGTCCATGTATTTGTCTCCCTCCCTCCCTCACCCTCCCTCCCTCCCTCACCCTCCCTCACCCTCCCTCACCCTCCCTCCCTCATCCACCCTCACACCCACACCCACACTGTAATTTCCTGAATGAGATGTTTGATAATGAAGGCAGAATGATTAAGAACAAGGAAACACTGGTAGTATGTTCAGGCAGTGTCATCTGTGAGAATCTGGTTTACACATCAAGCACTGCTTGACATCATCACATCACTTCATTTTCAAATCAAATCATATAAAAATGTATTGTATAGCCTTTTTAACAAGCAACCTCACAGAGCCCTTCACATACACCCATAGATAATAAGTCATCACATGCAGTCTTTGAATCAAGGGAAGTGAATCTATTCACAACACATCTATCCAAATCACTTTTAATATCACAATCATTGAGAAGGCATCTCTTACTTGTCCTGCTGAAGACAAATGAGAGATGGCTCATTTCTCAATAAGTTGAGATTAAGCTAGTTGCGTGGTGTTGGGTATGAATCTCAAAATAGCTTATTCCCGGGCACATGGATCACCTTGTCTGCAGCATTCATGAAATAAAACGGCATTGTATAACAAAGCACAATCCCATTTCTTTCTTGTAACGCGTTGTTACAATTTGATGAAAATAAACCTACGAGCAGATCATGTGACTGCCACCTGATAACACCACCAAACATCTAATAACAATATTCCTGCGACAGGTCTATAAAAAGGAGAGATGTGCGACAGAGAGAGCATGGGGGAGGCGTTGATGAGAGGGAACCAGCCTTGCTCTTCCTTCACACCTGTTCAAGGCATATTGAGACCTCCCAGGTGGCCACATCCTGCCAGCATCGCAGAAGGACTTGTCTCTCCATGCGGGGTATCCTCCACTTCCTGTTTGTTTCTAGCAGGGGGTTAGACTCCATTTTGTTTCCTTACCCCACGCTTCCTCCCTTGGGGTAACCTCTGCGAAGGCTAATCTGGCTGATTTTGCCCGGGTGCTTTCCCCTTGCTTCCTGAGAGCAGGTGGAGGAGGTGCGAGGGGATTAGAGGATTCTGCGTCTCCAACAGACCGGATTTCGCTCATTGTGTCTCCACAATATCTTCCATGACAAACCAGATGTAGGATAGGAAGGTGGCAGGGGGAGGACAGTACAAATAATTACACACCACTCTGTTGATCCCCTGAGAGAGATAAAAATGTCTTGACCATCGTTAAATCACGATAGAATCCCTGACTCTGAACTCTGTGGACATGAATCTCCTATCCACCTCATATAGATCCCACAAACCTCGCAGGTTCTGGAGGAGAAGATCTCGAACTTCTTACAGTACTTTGAAACATGCTTTGACGGTACTATACAGTTTTGTAACCCCAGGCAACCCCGTTCTGGACCTACATTGCGGCGGGTTAATGTGTTCGTCGTGTCTTCCCAAAACCTAGTCACAATTGGACAGATAACAATTCATGGAGGCTGAATCCATCCAGAGAGAACAGGCTTCTCTCCCGGGGACAAAACAAAGTAATTGATCATGACGACGAGTGTGACACATCTCCGGGCATATGCGGATGACATCACGGCATCGATGTAGAAGTGAGCGTCAGCCTTCCTGCTGTCAGACCGCGCCGTTCCTTCGCGTCCCTGTCTGACAGCACATTACCAGACACGTGTGGCTGAACAGCTGTCAGTCAGCCTAGCCTCTTAGCCATCCATCACAGTGCTTCATGGGCCCAGCGTGAAGCCGAGCTGGAGCATCTGCTTGCCTCGCGTGTCGTCCAGAGCAACTTCAGGCTGTGCTCCCGTCCTTCCCTTAGTCATCTATTACCATCCATCACGACTCCCCCAACAGACAAACAACCTGTTTGTGTCTCAGGCCTGTGTTTTCCAAGGGTGTTGTTCAGGTCAGGAGGTAGGTCTGAATGAAGGGAGTGTTGAACAACATCAAACCTGTTTATTATTTGTTCTGGTCTTTCTAGTATCCACAGAGCATGGAGACAACGGTGAGGTCTTCGCCAGGCTTTCTTTAGAAGTAATGCTGGAAGACTGAAGTAACAACATTTTTGTTCACACTTTGATAGTTATTTTATCCATTGAGACCACACAGCTAGGTGTAAACAGGTATTGTTTTGTGTCCACTATGGAAACACTGAACACTAATGGAATTTTATGGCGTTTGTAATTCAAGTCCTTAAGAGATTGCTATGATATATTGTTTGTGTGCAATTTGGAGCAGGTCAAAATTCCATTTGGTGAGTCAATGCGTGGCCAGACAGGGTAAAAACAAAATGCGGCGCTCAGACAAACGTTTCAGGTTTAATGCCGGTGGGGGCAAGTGAGTAAATCGATTGCTTGTATACCAGCAACTTCCACAGTCAGCAGATATCTATTTTTGTCCTCATCTCAGGAAGCCAGCAAAGGCTGATTTGCAGTGAATGACATTACATTACCTTGTCTCTACAGCCAGACGAGTGCTCCATTCCTATCTCCAGTCACTGTGTGGGAAAAGATTGCTGTTTAACTTTAGATTTTGGTTTGAGAGGGGAGGGGGTTATTTAAACAACTCTCTCCGTTCCACCAGCTTGGCTGGTAATTGTCATATTGTCATGGAGGTTGTTTTGCATCCTAGTTAATTGCTGCCACCCAACCCCTCTCCCCACCCCGCAACTCTGCCACCTCTCATGCCTGTGTGACAGATTACCTATACAGCATGAATGAAACCCTAGTTAATGAGTTGCTTCGCTTCATGTCAGCAGAGAAGCACAGCCTTGCCCCCAAACTCAGTAGTCAGTGTGTGTTCAAGGCAATAACTTAACGGCAAGAGCATCAACATAAGACATCGAGGCTACTATCTACTATCTGAGGGAGTCAGGTGGCTGAGCGGTGAGGGAGTCGGGCTAGTAACCAGAAGGTCGCTGGTTCGATTCCCGGCCGTGTCAAAATGACGTTGAGTCCTTGGGCAAGGCACTTCATCCTACTTGCCTCGGGGGAATGTCCCTGTACTTACTGTAAGTCACTCTGGATAAGAGCGTCTGATAAATGACTAAATGTAAATCTAGTGAAATCTTTATCATTCGACTCATAGGATCTGAGTGTAAAGGCAGTAATGCTGGCTCCTGATAGGCTTATGCAAGGAACAGGATTTTGACCCCAAAAAACATTACATTTGGCCAACAGAGAATAATTGTGAATGTGGGAACGACTGAAACCAAGACATTAAAAAAACGACGTCCCAGCCAACCAATAGAAAACGACGATAAAACCACAAATGATACAACCATGGTATCTTCCAGAATCTTTGAGAAATTCATGAGCGTCTGGTATGTCAGTGGTTCTCACTCAGACGGCAATCATTCCCACACAAACCACCAAGTGTCAGCCCTCAATAAATATACATGTTGACACGGGTTACTACCAGTCAGGGATGAGTGGGATCCAGACTGATGCTTGATTAGAACTGGCCTCATATCCACACCTGACACCCTCCTATTCAGTGTGACAGATGCTTGGCACGTGAACACACACACATTAATACTCCACCGCACGGAATTAAAGCTTCCTCCTCCTATTTCAGGGCTGTCCTTTGTTCCCCGGCCCGCGTGTGACCAGATGTGGCCCCTCTATGAATGTAATAACGACGCGACTGGCCCCGGAGGGTGTGTGTGTGTGTGTGTGCGTACGTGACAGGGAGAAATAAAGTGTCTGTGTATGTTTTTTTGAATATGTGCGTGTGTGTGTGGGTGTGAGAGAGAGAGACAGAGAGAGAGACAGAGAGAGAGAGAGAGAGAGAGAGAGAGAGAGAGAGAGAGAGAGAGAGAGAGTGCGTGCGTGCGTGTGGGGTGTGCTTGATTTGATCCTATGGATGGGTGTGTGTGTGTGTGTATGAGGGGGGGGTGGGGGGCTCTCCAAGCCCCCTTATTAGCAGGCTCCATGTGTCAATAGTTAATCCTCATCCCCCCCAGGGAGACTCCACCCTCCTCCAAGCTCACCCCCGACCTTAACATGCCACCAACCACACAGATGGGACCTTTTTTCCAGCATATCATTAATGGCGTTTGAATAGATTCCAAATAGTCTGTTTTCCTCTTTTAACACCACAAGGGTAAAAGATGTAATGATGCATTTGGTGACCAGGGGAGGTGACCAGGGGAGGTGACCAGGGGAGGTGACCAGGCGAGGTGACCAGGGGAGGTGACCAGGGGAGGTGACCAGGGGAGGCGACCAGGGGAGGTGACCAGGGGAGGGGACCAGGGGAGGTGACCAGGGGAGGGGACCAGGGGAGGTGACCAGGGGAGGTGACATGGGGAACTCAGCCCTGCAACACGGGAAAGTAAACAATTAAATATCACAGGACATGACGCATTTCTCCTTTGGAGCACAGTCTCCAGAAACATTGTGGAACCCAGGAGAATTCTTAAGGAGTTCAGTTGAATCTAGATGAAAACATCAATTTGATTCAGTGAAAATATCACAAGTTCTCATAAAGCTTTAGATTTTTTCCTTCTTTCTCTATCCTAGAAACATTATTCTCACTCAATCATGAGGGAAATGTATGAAATACATTAGATCAATTTTATTTTGCAGTCGCAAAGTGGACTCAATATCTATATCAAGCTCTGCCTTCTATGGTGACAGAATATCTAATATTACAGATCCAGGCATGAAGCGAGTTTGTGCCACAAAGTAATAAAAGGGAAAGTTTTTATAGAAAGACGGAAGGCGCCAGTGTTGAAGGAGTATGCCGGGGGCTGTGGCTTTGTCTAATTATGGAGAGAAATCATTCGATATCCCACTCACTGCTCAGCCTACATCACAAACACACAGACTGCAGCCACAGCCAGTCAGCTCTCCCCGTCTGGGGGGGAGGAAGGACTTCCACAGAACGTTTACACCGCGTGAGCATCCTGTTGTTACCAGTGCCGTGGTATGGGCGATCGGCTATGGGAGTCAGATGGCTGAGCGGTTAGGGAATCTGGCTATTAATCAGAAGGTTGCCGGTTCGATTCCTGGCCGTGCCAAAAGATGCTGTGTCCTTGGGCAAGGCACTTCACCCTACTTGCCTCGGGGGGAATGTCCTTGTACTTACTGTAAGTCGCTCTGGATAAGAGCGTCTGCTAAATGACTAAATGTAAATGTTGCTGTGATTAATGTGGGATTGCGAACATGAATTAGCAGCTTGTGCCATGTGCTGCATCCTTCTGAAACAAGGAGATGATCTCACGTGACGCACCTCTCTATAGTCCTGGCAGGAAACACTAACCTAATCATTAGATGTAAGGTCAGAATATATGATATGTCTTCATTTTCACAAACCTGCAGAAGTCGTTTTTGCATGAAGATATGAAGATTGTTTTTCTTTTATTTCAGGACTGCAGAACAGAAAGTAAGTGATACAGATATAACTGACATATATGGCCATCTGGTTATCATGAAATAATGATAGAACCATCCCCTATGGTTGGAAAACATCAACAGTACAAGAGCCATGGTTAAATAAAACATTTCAGGTCAGTATCTGTAACGTTCCCACAATGTCATCCACGAGACACAGCAGGAACATTCTTTTAATGTTCCCTCCTGCTTCAGGGTTTCAAACTGAGTTGAGACGTGCACAAACATCGATCTACGTAGCAGCCTACGTAATCAGCACTTGTAAGACAGGATGGTGATTTTGAGGATGTTGAGTTATGAAGAATGGCCCTGTGTTCTAAATGACAGGGTAACTTTCTTCAAGGCCTGACATGCTTCTTTATGAAATGTTTTTTGATCAATTGTCAAATTATAAATTATTCATATGTCGTAGATATCAAATATGGATGTATACTGTGTGGGATCATATCACATTCAAACTGAGAGAATGGAAATTTGAATTGTGATAAAGTCCATGGATCCCATGAGGTAAACGCATGGGAGTATTCTTTTGTAAATGTGGGAGAAAATGGAATTGTCTGTGATGGAGTAAATGATCTCACAGTGAGTCCCATGGGTTTGGTGGTGAGATTGCAATATCTGCTTGATCAGCCTAATGGCTGTGTCCAGGGCAGATGGACTGGACACACACACACACACACACCCACACACACTGAGAGGACATACACACTCACACACACGCACACACACACACCCACACGCACACACTGAGAGGACATACACATGTGAGCAGACAAATATCCCCACATGTCTGCCCCCTTCCCCCCACCCCACCCTCTTTCTACCTTGGTTGACTTTCCACACACACACACACACACACGTATGTGATCACATGCACACACATGCACACACATGCACACACACACACACACACGTATGTGATCACATGCACACACATGCACACACACACACACGTATGTGATCACATGCACACACATGCACACACACACACACGTATGTGATCACATGCACACACATGCACACACATGCACACACACACACACACACGTATGTGATCACATGCACACACATGCACACACATGCACACACACACACACGTATGTGATCACATGCACACACATGCACACACACACACACACGTATGTGATCACATGCACACACACACACACACACACACACACACACACACACACACACACACACACACACACCCCAGCCTCATCACTTCTCTGTGTTTGCGGAAGTGTGCTGCATCCTCCCCAATCCTCTGATGTCTGTATGGAAGAAGAAGGACATTTGTCTGCATGAATATTACATCTTTCCTCTGGTCCAACGTTCAATTATTGAGCAGGATGCACTCAGGAAAACAGTCTCCGCGAGGCGCTGGAGAAACATGTGTCGTTCCATTCTTCCAGGACCTCTTTTTCAAATGTCGTTTTTTTTCTTTTTTTTTCTTACATCGGCAAAGTGAAGAGTCAAAAGCAGACAAATCCGTAATTGATGAAGGTGTCCCTCTGTAGACAGTGCGGAGTGTTGACTTGGGACTGGGGTGAAGAGTGCAAGCATTGCATACTTCAACAAGTTTCAATCTGATTTCACTTAAAATCACACAGCATGTGCTTTCACCAGCAGCCAGGCACACACACACACACACATATACACACACACACACACACATATACACACACACACACACATATACACACACACACACATACCCAGAAACAAACGCCGACCACTGTCTGTAGATTCAACAGATGGCCCTGATGGAGGGTTGCTAGGCGACTGGTAATCAAACATTTAATTCAGCTTGATTTGTGTGTCATAAGAAATGGGAGAGAGTCTTTGATTTTGACTTGAATTGGAAGATGCAAGATCTCTTTAGTTTAGTTTTGAATGGGAGAAATGCAATTAGCTGTGTCGTAAGAAATAGATTCAAACAGTGAAAAACTGTGTTCAGGAATAGTATACATTTGTACCACAGGCAATTACAGTAAGTAGTTTAGTAGCAACTAGTTTTGAAAACAACACTCACATCCACACATCCACAAAACAGACAAGCAACTCATGTACACTATGGTAAATCAATGTTGATAATGACATGCACCAAACTGCCTCTTGGTACATTATGTAAAGCATTAAATGAATCATACATGCATTCCCATAGGGCAACATATATATGACAAATCCATTGTTAAGATAGCATGGTTGGACTTGGTTTGGGATAAAAAAGGCTATTTCCTCAGTCAGTGGGCCAAATGAGATCTAGCTGGCAGAAACTTCCCACCAGAGTTCATAAATAGAGACGGAATAGAACATAAGAGAAAGCGAAAAGAAAAAAGCTGTAAACATGCAGTGGCAGTAGAGTGTGCCCGGTGAAAATGAGAGTGGGTGTGATATTCTTTCATCTAAAAATAAACATAAAACGGTATTCCTCATTCCCTCCTCTCTCTGTCTCTTTTCTTTTCCTGTGGACCGATGATTCACGCTTTAAGAGGAGGAGGAAAAAACGCACATACACACACACACACGAGCACACACACACACGCGCACACACACACACCTGTATTTAGGCAAACAAGCACACACAGACACACCTACAGAAATCAACATGGCCACAAAGGTCTTCAACTTTCATCCCCAGGATGCAAAAACAAATCTCCACGGTGATTAGAGGAGATGTGATTCCACTGTGACGTGATCACGGTGGTTAGAGGACATGTGATTCCACTGTGACGTGATCACGGTGGTTAGAGGACATGTGATTCCACTGTGACGTGATCACGGTGGTTAGAGGACATGTGATTCCACTGTGACGTGATCACGGTGGTTAGAGGACATGTGATTCCACTGTGACGTGATCACGGTGGTTAGAGGACATGTGATTCCACTGTGACGTGATCACGGTGGTTAGAGGACATGTGATTCCACTGTGACGTGATCACGGTGGTTAGAGGAGATGTGATTCCACTGTGACGTGATCAGATATGGAAGACGAAAACGTCAAGAGCCCTCCATGGCTTCCTCAAGCAAGACTTCACACACCGTTTAACAGAGTACAGCACCACACACAGACACGCAAACACACACACACGCGTCACATGCACTGCAGCCCTTGGAGACATCTAATGAGTTAACACTCCACCGACCCTGTGACATATCATGTGACCTATCATGTGACATATCATGTCCCTACACACCCTGGAGCTGCCAGCCAGTGACAGTGACAGATCATCCCCTCCAACCCCCGGCAGCATTGGCTCTTTGAATCCACAGTCTGAGAAGCCGACAGACGGGTAGAGGAGATTGTGTGTGTAAACAGAGGGGCGAAAGATCCCCCCCCCCCCCCCCCCCAGCTTGCCAGGTTTATCGCTCAGTCGAAGCAAACAGCCTAAAGTCACGCAATAGTACACTGTTAAACTTTGAAAAAAGGGCTTTTTCTTGTGTCGCCCACGGCGTGGGTGTCTCAAGGTCCGTGTCCCTGGAACAACGCCCAGCGTTATGAGCTCCCGGAGAGAGGCAGCGGAGACAGAGAGGCAGCGGAGACAGAGAGGCAGCGGAGACAGAGAGACAGCGGAGACAGAGAGGCAGCGGAGACAGAGAGGCAGCGGAGACAGAGAGGCAGCGGAGACAGAGAGGCAGCGGAGACAGAGAGGCAGCGGAGACAGAGAGGCAGCGGAGACAGAGAGACAGCGGAGACAGAGAGGCAGCGGAGACAGAGAGGCAGCGGAGACAGAGAGGCAGCGGAGACAGAGAGGCAGCGGAGACAGAGAGGCAGCGGAGACAGAGAGGCAGCGAAGCCTCTGGGTGCGGAAGCGCAGCTGTCTGATATGACGTTTACTTTGATTAGGAGAGGAGAAGTTGAGACCCGTGGGAGGCCTGGGCTTGCTCTCTACCACTGGCCAGAGGACCTCTACAGGACGTTTATACCCTAAGGCCCTTACGGTGGCCACCGACTGCTCATTTCAACTGCTAGAGGTTTCTTACTTGGTTGTTAATGACCGTGACATGTGTGTGTGTGTTGGGGGGGGGGGGGGGTTAGGGGGTTTGGCGGGTTGAAAGGTTGGGGGTGCGGCTCAGGTCAGATTGTGTGACCTGTGACGCTGTGAATCGCACTCACAAAAGACAACGTTTTTTTCAAGGAAAAAAGAAAAAAGAAAAAAGAATGCATGCCTCAGAAAAAGACGCCTCGCATATTTCTCCGAGCTAGCAGATGGCTCCTGTGCACATCTCTTCAGAAGCTGGGCTATCACAGGAGGTAACACGTGGGGGAGATTGCTATCCACGGAGCTCTGGGTCACAATCAGTCCATTGCGTCAGTGAACCGGATCAGTAGAATCAGTGGACCAACTGGGCTTTTGATGATCTGCTTGGTGAATAGAGGCTGACAACACAGCTCCAAACGCCAGGCTGCTTTAACAAGGTCATTCTCCGTGACAACGTTGGGAGCAGGGAGGATGAGGAGGATGAGGAGGATGGGGATGAGGGTGATGAAGAACTGTAAGCGAACTCATTATCTAGGTTCGAAAGGTTTGTGCGTGTGTGTGTGTGTGTGTGTGCTGTGTCTCTGTATCAGTCTGCCAGTGTGTGTTGCACGTGTGCCTGTGTGTGTGTGTGCGTGCATGTGTTTGTTTCGGTATGCTGGTCCGGGCGTGACAGTACACAACCATGCATGTGTGGGCGTGATAAGTCTCTGTATCTTATTAACAGGCATCCGGGAGGGAGGGTCGATAATGCCTCTGCCCACCAGTGTCCCCCCTGAAGTCCTACACAGTCTCCCTGCCTCAGTGCCTTAGCACGCTATGCTAATAACCAGGATCACATTACAGGACTTTTTTAATCAGGCTGGGGGCGGCTATGGATGCCCAGAACGCAGCCAGGCTGCGGCAGCTGTGAACCGCTGACCCCCCCATCCCTTGCTGTTTCTCTCTTTCATCTTAGACCTGCATCTTTCACTTTCTCTCTCTCTCTCTCTCTCTCTCTCTCTCTCTCTCTCTCTCTCTCTCTCTTTCTTCTCTCTCTCTCTCTCTCTCTCTCTCTCTCTCGCTCTCTCCTTCTTTCTCAACAGTCCAATTTACACACCCTAGCAACTGTGTAATATATGAGATGTGTGTTGGTGGTGTGAACTTGAAAGAGTCAGATGATGTTGGCTTGGGTGATGGGTTGGGCTTTGAGCTAATTGCTGATTCCAAGACTCGGTTGAGGTATAAACCTTGAATGACTGACTTATGTTTATATTTGTTTGTTTGTGTGTGGTTGTGTGTGTGTGGGCAGGCATGTGTAATGGACCCTGTATCTGCACTGTCAGTCAAACGTGTGAAGATGTTGTAATCCTGTCATGCTTCTGTGACGGGTCTGTAAGAGCCGTAGCCACGCTCCGTCTGACAAGGTAGTTCGCCCACTCACGGGATTCGAACGCTCGGCCTCCGACTTGCCAAGCGCGACCACTACCAACTACGCCAAAGAAAAACTAGCTCTTCTTTGACGCAGGTGGCCTATTACATACCTGAGGAGTGTTTCACGGTTCTCACTCCGTTACACTTCAGAATGTACAGTGACGTGCATGCCCTTAAGCACACATCAACTTTCTCTAACCTTGAACGGCCAACTATATTCAACTAGAGAGAGTACAATTTCTGGGGAAATTGTGAGGTATGCTTGTGTGGGTTCTTCTTCTTTTACTAGGCATTTTTATTTATTTATTATGTTTTACTTCACCTCCAAACCTATTGTTTTCATGACTTTTCATGAGTGTACTTACATTTTAGAACTGATATTTCTGTATATTTTAAATAAGTATGCATACTTATTATTCATGAAGATTGCATCGATTTAAAAGCATACATTTGTTGCTGCTCATTTACACTTCAAAATGGGGTCGGGGTCATGTGACCGGAAATCCGCGCTTTAAGTAAGAAAAACCGCCTCACGTTTATCAACTCCAATCTTTCGGATATTGAATAGCGATTGCCCTACAGAATTTATGGTCATCATTTGATACCATTCGCGTGGTTTAGTGCTGTAATAATCTATCAGTCTCACCACAATATAAGGTCAACAGTGGAAGTACAAGGGAAACAAAGAAGACGAAGTTTTAGCTAACTGTTTAGTAGCTAGCTCTAGTACTGTAGCTGGCTACCAGCTCCATCCTGTGTTTTGGAGAACTAGATTATCAACTACAGAAGAGCACATCCTAGCAGCCGTAGTGTATCATGTTGCCCACCTGGGCTGGAGAGAAGCCCGGTAAGTAACTTGTACAGCTGAGCTAACTAGCCTACTGGTGTGGGATTGCTAGAGCTAACCACCAGGGCGGCGTCATTTTTGACAGTACGAAGTGCGAACATACAGGGTGTTGATATCACAGCCTATCAAAATCAACTACTATATGTTTGCCAAGAGACAACGAATACAAGGAAGATAGAGAATAAAGACATGAAAAGTGACGTTACTGTGGCGTGTATGATCAGTGTATCGTACTACTGTTGCTAGTACAGTTTCTGGGCATCAGAAACACTTTCAGATAATTTCATGGATTTGACCCTGGTTGAAATTCCTTTCTCTTGAGAGAATCTGCTAGCATCTGGTAGCCACAAACAAACCGAACTCTTAATGCATGCAAAATAGAGAGATATAGCAGACAATGAAAGATTAATGAGTAAATCTCCACCTATGAATATTTGAAAAGGGGAGGTCTGTTTAATACATGATCACTCCACTGGAAAGCTTCCTGTACAGGCTACACTGTCCCTCGCATGGAAAACAACAGGGGAGACTCAGTCGGATGTTTGGCCCATCAGAGATCTCATCTCCCTGCATTCCAATCAAAATATAGATCTGGATAGTTAATGAGGATTTGCTGCCAGCTGCCTGTGATGCAGAAACTATAGTGGAAATAACAGTTCTTCATGGATTAGTTAGATTTGTTCTACCTACCATATGTTATGTAGTATGTCACTTTTTGAATGTAAAACGTCATGTTGATGGTAGCTGTAAGTGGATGTGTTGCTATAAGCACTGATTAGTCAGAGAACTTGATATCCGACCTCCTGAAGGTTTTGTCTTCTCAAGGAATCTTGTTTTATTTGGATTGTACTTTTTTCAGTAGTTTCCTACATCTATAAAGTTGAACTGTATGACTATGTTTAGCCTGTGTTCTGCTCCTCTCTCTCACCAACCGTCTCTGGAGGAGGGGATCCCTCTCTGAATTGCTCCTCCCAAGGTTTCTTCCATTTTTTCTCCTTTTGGGGTTTTTCTGGGAGTTTTTCCTTGTCTTCCTTGAGGGTTTAGGTTGGTTGATGGGCAGTTCTATGGGCGTATGTGAAGCCCTCTGTGACATGCTTGCGTGTAAAAAGGGCTATACAAATACATTTGATTTGATTTCTTCGCAAACCGGAACAGGGGAAATATCACCATGACATACCATTCGTTTTTGATACTACCATTTCCAAGCTAATCCAATCATAGACTGAGGTTCCTTAATATTTGTTCCAAAATACCTTTAACTCCTCCACACCAGGATGTGAGGACTGCACTTGACATGGATCTGATAGCTTGTTGCCCTAACTAGTTTTGTGACTGACGTAGGGGTGAGAGGATCGATGGATTCATCTCGAGGATGCGGGGGTTCAGCTGTGCAGGGGACGTGCCTCTACATGCTAACAGAGGGATTATGAAAAGGTGGTCTCTGGCTCTCTGGGTGTGTGTGTGTGTGTGTGTGTGGGGGGGGGGGCAGATGAAGGCTCTGTAGCCGGGTGACTGACGGAATTGAGAGAGACGCAGCGACACAAGGTCTTTCTTTCAGCCGTTTCAATCACTCTGGGTCAACACACACACATGCATAGACCCACAAAAATGCACACAAACACAGAAACACACACACACGTGCATAAATACACATTCATACACACAAACACACACACACACTGAAACAAAAACAGCAAATGTGGGAACACGCATGCATGTTAAGATACTCATGAAACGTGATTACAGTAGATAGCGTACCATTAGTCATACTTTTATCATTAGCTTCACCTTTCCAAGCATTTGGATTACTCAACATTGTAGTGGACATTCATCTTCTGTTCTGGTAGTGAGTGATTTGTCTTTGAAAATACCATGAAGGGCTATTTACAGTATAATAGACATTTATAGTGTAGAGGGCAGGTTAGTACCCAAGACACTGGGGAAATCCTTTGCTGTGAGAGTGACAAATGACTGCATGGAACATTCATGAATCCAGTAACAGAAGCAAATAGGGAGAACAATGAACATTACATAACAACACGTTATAACAATGAACATTAAACAACATATGTTCTAGCCACAGGTCAGGAGAATTCTCCCATACAAACATAGATAACACATGTACACGCACACACATTGGGACATGGTGCATAGCTGCACATATGATAACTACTCCCCCCCACACACGCACACACACACAGAGCACACACACAGAGCACACACACACACACAGAACACATCACAACGTGCAGAATGGCACAGCACAACGCAGAGACGAATTCTCATTTGGGCTTTCCCGTGTTCTGTTGTTTATGCTAAAAGCTGCGTGAGCTGGTAGCTGACAGGAGCTCCACGAGCCCCAGAGTTTCCCTCCTCCCCTCCTCCCCCCTCCCCCCCTCCTCCATCTTGCATGTCGTCAAAGTGGTGGGGGGGAGAAGGGAAAAGCGACTCCCCTGTCTTCATAACAGGCACTGCATAATGCAGCAGCTGTACGGGGTTGCCTGAACGTTTGAGACACACAGCCACAATGGAGGAAGAAACGTCTCTACTGAGAGGGTTGTAGCTACGCACCATGCCGTCCTGGTGTGTGTGTGTGTGTGAGAGTGATGCACTTTTCAGCTGTGCACTGACCCTGTGTGTGTGTGTGTGTGTACCAGTGTACATTTTTGCCAAAGCAAAACATGGATGGACAGAGATGTTGGACTGATAAGAGACATTGATTGGAGAGAGAGATTTTTCCTCAGAATCACTACACCTTGTTATCCAGGAAGTTGGCTGAGAGAAGGACCTGAAGTCTTTCAGGAAACACACAGGTGAAAATCACCTACTGTTATTGAGGAAGTTGGCAGAGCTAAAGTTGAGGATCCCTTACTGCAACGTGTTGTTGCCAAACTACTAAATGAGGATTCACATGTAAACTGTCATCCTCACACATCCATCTGTCTCACTTTGTCTTGTTCTCTGTTTCTCTCTGTTCCCCTCTCTCTCTCTCTCTCTCTCTCTCTCTCTCTCTCTCTCTCTCTCTCTCTCTGTTCCTCTCTCTCTCTCTCTGTTCCTCTCTCTCTCTCTCTCTCTCTCTCTCTCTCATTCTCTCTGTTCCCCTCTCTCTCTTTCACCATCTCCCTATAGTTTTCTTACCTTTGCACTTTATTTGTACTTTTTTTAAATTATTCAAAACAAGTAGTTCTTAAAATCCCAGTGCGTAAGCATACACAGAATGGGCTAGGAGAGGTAGAGATGGACTTAGCAAGGAGAGGTTCTGCATTCCTATGGCTTTTCCCAGCGGAACATATCTCTCCTTTTTGGTATGTTTAGCCATGTCCACGAAGGCAGCTAGATTACTTGTTGTAGCCTAACCCTTCTGTATTGCAGTTGGACTGCAGATCAATCGCAGATATAGGAGTTCTGTGCTCCATTGCAAGCAGTGTCTCAATGCAATTTACTAGTAGAACTAAAGAGAGCCCACAGCTCTGTGGACTTAATGTACTGCGGAGAGCTTTGCGCCATAAGTTAAAAGTTTTCTTTAAGGTTTATAGACACGTATGCACTCATCCCATTGAGGACAGCGGCGTTTGTATCTATTCTGTAAACACATGATTGAATTGTGCATCAACTGTCCAATTTACTCAAAAAAGAGTATTTCCTAACACCGATGATAAGAACAAATTCAACTCTGAATGAACCAAAAGTGATTCTGCAGAAATAATTGATGCATGACTCTCGTTAGATCTGATTCATTGTTCAACATTTACAAGTGGGAATGCAGAAAAACCACAAAACTATACCCTGTAATCTTTTCTAGAGAAAACCGGTAAATGAGGATCGGCTACCTTGAGGAGAGTTGCAGCAGTGTTGCTAATTGCTTCATTAACAACTCTTCAATGATATTCCCCCAACGTTGAAATCTGCCCCGTATGTCAACCACACAATTCAGACACCACCCTATCCAGCAAATGGTTCTTCAATTATTCATAACACAATGCTATTTGCGGGACCAAATGCCTTGTCTTCAAATATGCATGGAGTGTCTATAAATGATCTGATGCCTCTCCTCAGCTCTCTGAATGACAGAAGCAGCCCAACTCGTCTGAGCAGTAAACACAACAAGACAGAGTCAGGTCTGTGGGTCGGCTCAGGGATATTTCTAGAACGAGAGCTTGTGAATGCCTGACCTGGCTCCGTTGGTAGCTAATGGTGTTTTGTTAGTGGCAGAGAGGCAAGTTCACACCGTCAGAGTGCCATCACGACCTGTCAGCGAACAGCAGAAATAAGCAAGCGGGGTTCAAATGGATCTATTGTATTTAGGTTGACCGAGAGAGCGAGCAGGGTTTTAAATGGGAGCCTATCAACTGTAGGACTGGTTCTGTTCTTGTTGACCAGTTAGTCAGGGTAGTTGTGCATCAGCTGTCTCAACACCTTGTCAAACCCTGTTACTGCTGCTTGCTCAAAACATTGGCTGTGTCCTCGGGTTGCACTTTTCGACTCACGCAAATATGCTCTTTTACCTCTTGCTATCTGAGATGCACCGCGTTGAAAAGTGTTTCTTTATCCACTGTAGCATGCCCTTGGCTGTAGATTAATATCATGTATTCTCAATGAACCTCCATGGCAACGCAATAGAATAAAGTTAAAGAAGACAATACGTCTGCTTCAGATTTTGAGAACCATCTTAGATTTTGGGAACGTGTCCCTGCTAGGGAACATTTAGCCGTGCAAAAACAACCGATCGACACAGCAGGTAAACCTAGAAAAAAAACCTAGACACCCCCGCACTTCCCGCGAGCTCCACTGAGCAGAGACGGATGTCGAACAACAGCAAGCCACACTCGTGTGTCAGGGTGGGAGGGAGTGGTGGGGATGGAGGAGAGGAGGGTGTGGACACGCAGAGCTTCTGAGTCACCCCCCCTCCCCCCCCCCCCCCAGTCCATCTGAGACTTCCATCCCATCCAGAGGCTCCATCTGTGGGCCCCACAGGCCGGCTGTTGGCCTCTCTCACGCTCCCAGGACCCAGGCTGCTCCACTTGGGCTGCTCGGGCGCGATCGTTCCTCCCAGTCCTGGTGCTCCCTTCCCCAGCCACACGGCTCCCCTTCTCCCTGCTCTGCTGGCGTGCTTGGATCCACAGCCTCGGGGGGGACAGAGCTATACATAGATACCAGTCAGCATCAGATCCGGCCCACGCACACACCCGGCCTGGGGTGGAACACATTAGGCCGACACACGCAGCCCTGCTGTATTGTACAGTACAGGCTACCTATGCGCACCTCAGAATCTGGTATGTGGAGGAGAGTGGATATAGAAACCGGAAGGATTTCCAAAAATAAAATGATACATTTTTTACATCTAAACCCCCTCCCCCCCCCGTCGTCATCGTCATGGGAGATGTGTCAGTGTGTAATACTCATACATACAGTAACTGTTCTAAAATCCTCTTGCTTCGCCCCTTCCTTTTGAAATCTTACTGAATGCCATCATCGTAGCTGCTGCTGTCACTGTCTGGAAAGTATTTGACAGCCTGGAACTAAATTAAACTGTGAAACCCAATGATGCTGGTAAAAAATGTGAACCTGTGTGAGTAACTCCAACACCTCTCCAGAGGTAGATAACACCCAGTATTGGGTGTCTACCTTCCCTAGGCTACCAGGACAGACACACTGCTCATCTAAAAACTCTAAGAACATTATGTATGCTTTTAGTTAGCCTGTTTTCACACACACACACACACATACACATTCACACAAACAAATACATATAGATTCAAAATCTGTATGTATAGACACAAACAACCCAACACATACACAAACACATAAGACAGAAATAAAACAGCACACACACACACACATAGGACTTTGTTATTTTTTCATTTCCAGCGAGGTTTGTAAGGAAAATACCGTACATCCTATATTTGTGTTATTATTTGAGCATGGTTGGGAAGTGTAAAGGGTCCATTTGAGATGTTTTAATAATTCATCAGAGGTCTGGCCTACGGAAATTAGTCTTTTTTTAATATATTCCTAATGGCCCACTTAAAGGCTGCGTCTATCAGATGGTTCCTCTGGCACCCTCAGGTATTCATCATATGACGGCTGGTTATATTCAGCTTTGGGGAAAAATACACCATTGGATTGATAAGAGGATTTTGGGGGAGAAAGAGTGGGCTACTGCATGCAGTTCATGTTGAATTCATTGACAACAGTGTTAAGATCATTTCTTTATCAAGTAATGCACAGCCGTCGGATTCAAAGAAAGTACAATAGTTTTAGTGCTTGCCAGCAAGGAGACAAATCTGATCGCAATACAAAGTTGTCTGGTTTTCAAGTCTAGTATGATAATGGTCAGCCTAGGTCAGTTTGTTTACGTAAGCCTAGTGTCATCTATAGGTCATGTGGGGAGGAGGTTCTCTACTGACAAGAAATGCTAAGCACCAGTATTTTCAGAATATAATGTTACATTCTTAATTTCTCCGACAAACAGGCACCCTTCCCCCAACCTATGCCTTTTTTCACACAAGTATGCACTCACGGACAACTTGAATTGTTTTGATGATGCTCGGGGTAACTAGTATTTTCTTAGTCCATTATGGAACATGCAGTTGTTCGGGTAACACTTACAAATGATATATCTTGTTAAAAGTTGAGTAAAATAACATTGTTCTCTTCTTGAGGACAGTCATGGTGTGGAGGACAAGGTGAGTGAAGAAGTGAGTGGAAGTGATCAAAAATGGTGGGGCTTATAGCCGATGACCTTTTCTCCACTGGAGAGGCTATTTTGTACACATACACTAACAGTGTGCAATTCATCAACATATTGACAAAGAGTTCAAGGAATAACTTGGAAATGTGAAGAATGATGTCTTACAATCTGGTTTACAACTGGGTCAGTCGAGGTACGATAACAATTAGCTCGATATGAAGAACGGTAGATGAATATTGATCAAAACTAATCACATAATAATTAATACATGCTTTCAGTGACAATACGAGTAGTTTGGGATATTGAGACAACTTGAAACACCAAGAGTGAGCAGCATAATAATGTTGTCTCGGAGAAGCATTTTGGCCAAGCTTTATTGTTTTAAGGAATGACGATGACACTCGTCTAAAGGTCATGGTTGACGCTAACAGCTCTCTATGGAGCCATTGTGACACGTTTCAGGAACCACATGTGACCTGCTCAGTTGCTGGCCCATGACACCAGAACTAATCGATGACTGTGGAAACCTGTGAGATACGGAAGTGTTTTACAGCGGCAGTAATTGCTCACACTGTGTCACTCACTGAAATATTATAGATATTCATGACCTGACCACACCTCAGATTGCTGGCATGAGACTTTAGACAAGCCGCCCTACTTTAAATGGTTTAAAGTGATTTAAATTGTTATATACAATTTCCCGCCGTACATTTTAGCAAACATTTTTTTACATCATACAAATGTACAAACCAAAAATCCATGAGTTTTACATTTCGTTCTTTGTGGAACGACAAAAGTCGGACAATCATGCTCCGGGGCGAGATTCAATGGATTCAACTTTATCGTGTCAATGATCAAGAAAAGCGTAATACCAGATTACACAACCTGGATTTTCCACTCAAACCTGATACTTTACTAATGTTGCTGTCGTTCCCATAGCAATACTTTCTTGCTACCTCTTAACGCCTGAATAACTTTAAAACAAAGTAGGCTATGACAACAGAGAGCATGTACAAAACTAGAAAACTAGAATTAATGTAAGTAGTTTGTTTAATTTCATCAAACAATTTGGTCAAAATATAAATACAGGTCCTTGTAACAATTCAAAGTATAACTGTCAACTATCTGCTCTGGTGGTATGAGGAACCAGTAGGCTTCAGATGTCTGACACAGAGAGAAACATTAATAAAAGGGAAATGTATATATTTCGGAGACCAAAGTAAATTTTCATATTCCCTCAGTGATGCAAGATTAAGAGGCATTTTGAATCCAGAGCTGACATGCAAGTCCATTGCCAGCAGCCTTCTACTTGCCATTGCTTCAGCTGTTTTCAATGAAATAGTAATAGAATAAATGCACTGCTGCCCCGGGTAACAAGGGAATTCTCTAACTTAGAACAAAGCCCAGATGGCAGTAGTGTGAGAAAGAGTTTCCAGTTCCTTATATGATCCTCCTAGGAAGACAGGGTCACTGAATCATGGATTGAAGTTGTTAACGCCAAGACCTGCAGTACCACAGGCTACATGGAATTAAACCTAATGTGCTAGTGTTGTTGAGGGGATAGTCCTTATCACAGGGCTGTAGGACTAGTGTGTATACCAGTGAGTCTACACCTCTAAGACTGACAGAGCCTCGTCAGTGACTTCTTTTCCCAAGCAGAGATTCTGTCGTGACAACAGACTTTCATCTCACAAGAAAAAAGGTAGTTTTTTTTGTTCCCCCTGAGGTGAAGCTGATGAAAGCAAAGTTGTGTTAGAGGACAATGTTGAAACTCCACTTTTAACTATTTCACCAACTCCTACTGTACATTGTAGGACATCAGGCTTTTCCCATTAATCTTTGATTGCCGAGAGTTCAAACAAGAACCTCAGGTTTGAGTGATGTTTCAAGGTTATTGAACAGAGAATGATCGGTGAGCTCAGGGCTCACAACTAACTGTCCCAGTACCGTCCCAAAGTGCAAAATGAACCATCCCAAACTGAACTTGACCTGTCCCAAAATGTCAATTCTTGTGTTTTTGACATTCTGACATGGGTCTAAGTTATTTGCAACACTATTGAAGTAATCCATACAGTCATGGGGCTCAAATCAATGTCTGAATTTCAATGTGAATAAACAATAGAATACATAATTGTCTTGCTTGTTTCATGGTGGGGCTAACACAATTCTTGGTGTGGCTGTAGTAAAAAAGTTTCTAAAAGTTTGAAAAATGATTGTTTTTTTTTTCAAAAAGGTTTTGAAAGGTTAGAAAAATATTTTCTACAAAAATGTTCTACATATTTTCTCTAAAATATATTTGTGATTTCTTAAAAAAAATGTGTTTTCACCGTTGATGAGTACTTGATGAGGACTCTACTAAACTCTACTGTACTCTATTGCAGGGCTAGCAACTAACCTTTTTCCACATAGTACTGTCCCGAAGTGCAAAACTCCATTTTGACATGGGTCTATCTACAAGGTGATATACAGTACAGTGTTTTGCAGATTGAACGCAGTCTGAGGTACTGGTAATCAGATCTTGTTAGACGTATAGATAACAGGACCACAGGAGAACTTAAGTAATGATGACACATGCGACATGAGGTGAACTCCATCTAACAGCACTTGTTGTTCACAACACATTGCACAGGAAACTTCCACGATGGGTAACAATTAGGATCAAATCTGTCTCACTAATCATTAATTTTTTACACTTGTTAATTGTTTACACCTGTCTAAACAATTATACAGATCTCAACCACAGATGATAATTTTCGGGATTGTTCAAATATTAACCATCATTGGGTCGGTGACTCATTCGGACAATAGCCTAATAGATTTCTGTCACTGATGAGACCAGATGGACGACAAAGAAGACAGGAAAAAGGCCATCTCCCAAAGTCATTCTTCAAACTCGTGTTTTGTAATTAAAATACTCACAATTATGATTCGTGTGATATCAATCCTAAAGCGTTCACCTTGCTGTGAGTTGCGTGTGTCGTTGCCGTGGGCCCTCTGAGCAGCGTGTAACGTGTGCGCCACTGCGGTGGTGAAGGTGTGACTCATTGCCGAGTGAGGATCCAGCTCACAGCGATACTGGCAGAGCCTCCAGAGCAGGTCATTAGAAGGGGAGGGGGAGGGGTGTACAGCTGTCTAGCTTGGCAGGGCCTGTTGTCTGGGGCACACACGTGGGCAATGCCATCTTCATTCAGGCCCAGTCCTCTAATCAGTTCCACTAATCAAATTTGGAAAGAAACATGCTAATTCTGCACTAATGCCACTACAAACAGAAAAATAGCATGTTTCCATAACATAATTAATTGGATGTCTCATTACTGTATTCATTAGCTTAACGGGCTAAGACACTGGTTTGGTATCTCATGTTTTATAATGAACTTCATAAAGATTATTTGACTTTTTTTCTGGGTGTAACTAGTTCTTTGACAGCTGTTGTTCTGCTGAGCAGACAAACAACCAAGAAGAAGTGATTAGAACCTAATAAGCTACTAAGGCAGAAGATGGCCTTAAGGTCGGTTAAGGTATCCCTCAGAGATTCTAATGTAACTCAATAATTACTTTAGGCTGCACCTGGAGAGGAAGTGAAGCTCTACAGGAAGTGAAGCTCTACAGGAAGTGAAGCTTTACAGGAAGTGAAGCTCTACAGGAAGTGAAGCTTTACAGGAAGTAAAACTACAGACTCCACGGGCAAGGCTGTGCCATAGAGAAAACAGATAAACCACATAATGGTTTAGTAAAAAACTGCATATAATATGTTTATATATATATGTGTGTGTATGTGTAATTGGCATTTTAACAACAAACAGGTTTACTCCAACAATACTCAACCCTTCTAAGTTTATAGGGAAATGTCCAAGTTTCCTGATTGTACAGGTATCTCAAGCTTAAAAACATGGATAATGGTACCTTATACTGTGTAAAAATAATAGATGGCTTGATATTCGTCTCATACCACAGACCATCACCTGGGACCCGACATCAGTCCTCCGTGACAGCAGGGTTACCTCATCGATATGGATCCAAGCTCTGGTTCCTGGTTCAGACATGGAAAGGTCAACGCAATGTGTTCCATACTGATTACGTTGGAGACAGATCAGAGAGACTACGCATCACAATTATTGTTTTTTAAAACCCTGTGGTGGATTCTGTCTTGGAGCAGAATGAAGAGCCAGCCACAACATGAAGGTCAGCAGCAGTCCAGTCATGTACAAGTACACCAGTGGGCTGGAGAGAAAATACAGACAGGATGGTTTACTGTAGGTGGGTATGTAGGAACGAAGGCTGTATTAATGGGTAGGCAGGCAGGTTCTGGAGGTAGGTGGGTATATATGTAGGCAGGTAGGTAGATGTGGGAAAAAAAGAAAACACCAAATTTGTTATGAAACTGTGAAGCCTGATTTCCAGGATGACCTTGTTTACTGATATAAGGGATTTGATCTCATACAATTTTAAGGTCTTTCACCCTCCCCCGCTGCATGGTCGCTTGTGTGCTTGTGTTCACATCGTCACACAATCCTACACCCAATTTCAAATGACCTTGTTTGTAATTTGACCTGAGATTTGAATACAGTCAAGGTTTTTCTTCTTTCAGTTCCTTTATAACAGGAAGGATTTTACAAAGTTTAAAACGTCTCTTTTTCATTCTACTTCTCTCTTTCTTGATGGTCGGGCCACCTGCATTTCCTGGTTTTACCATTGGGCTGGGGAGTATGCATGTGGTTGTGTGTGTGTGTGTGGTTGTGTGTGTGTGTGTGGTTGTGTGTGTGTGTGGTTGTGTGTGTGTGTGCGTGGTTGTGTGTGTGTGTGGTTGTGTGTGTGTGTGTGTGTGTGCGTGGTTGAGTGTGTGTGTGGTTGTGTGTGTGTGTGGTTGTGTGTGTGTGTGCGTGGTTGTGTGTGTGGTTGTGTGTGTGTGTGTGGTTGTGTGTGTGTGTGTGGCTGGTCCTCTGCTGTGTTTTTATATCTTTGAAGAAGGCTGTTTGGACGGCTCCTCCTCTGGGCTCTCTCAGGAGAGACTCCTGATGGAGTCTCTGCCATGGGCCTCCCAGTTCTTTTCTCTCATGTGACTTTTCTCTGAGCTTGTTAGAAGTGTGGACGTGTGTGTTTTTGTGTGTGTGTGGACGTGCATGGATGTTTATGCGTCCATGTATTGTGTGTGTTTGGGTGTGTGTCTGTGTGTGTCTAAGAAAGAGGGAGAGTGGAAGAGAGAAAGAGATGCTATGAGGCACTGAGTTACATTACTTCACTTTGATTGACATTTAATAAACAGTGTTTGTAATCATTTCAGCTGTTTATCTGTTTTTGTCAAAGCATAAAAAACTGCACTCGAGTCACTCTTTATGACTTATGATGATAAATTATTCACCCAGTTCCAATATATTTCCTATAACGATCTAACACATTTGTCACTGTCAAATGCTTATTAATTGAATTTATAATTCCCAATTACACAATACACCATTTTATTGTGCATTACATTTTTATGAAATTCAATTCAAAGACGCCACCAACAGAAATTGTTAGCTGGTTTAACGCTTGTGAAGTCAAGTACATATTTAATGGAACAGTAAGACATGGATTTGGAATAAACAGAGATCATTTGGTTATTGCTTTTCCTCCAATCAGAAGACTTCACTGAGCTCAGCTGACCTCAGGCATCGCTACCAGGACAGCATGTAGAGGAGACCAGCACGGAGGACTTGGAGCAGGGGGGTTGGGTTAGAGCAGGGGTGTTGGGTAGAGAGGACTAGGACCAGGGGTGTTGGGTAGAGGGGACTAGGACCAGGGGTGTTGGGTAGAGGTGACTAGGACCAGGGGTGTTGGGTAGAGGGGACTAGGACCAGGGGTGTTGGGTAGAGAAGACTAGGACCAGGGGTGTTGGGTAGAGGGGACTAGGACCAGGGGTGTTGGGTAGAGGTGACTAGGACCAGGGGTGTTGGGTAGAGGGGACTAGGACCAGGGGTGTTGGGTAGAGGGGACTAGGACCAGGGGTGTTGGGTAGAGGTGACTAGGACCAGGGGTGTTGGGTAGAGGGGACTAGGACCAGGGGTGTTGGGTAGAGAAGACTAGGACCAGGGGTGTTGGGTAGAGGGGACTAGGACCAGGGGTGTTGGGTAGAGGTGACTAGGACCAGGGGTGTTGGGTAGAGGGGACTAGGACCAGGGGTGTTGGGTAGAGGGGACTAGGACCAGGGGTGTTGGGTAGAGGTGACTAGGACCAGGGGTGTTGGGTAGAGGTGACTAGGACCAGGGGTGTTGGGTAGAGGTGACTAGGACCAGGGGTGTTGGGTAGAGAAGACTAGGACCATGGGTGTTGGGTAGAGGGGACTAGGACCAGGGGTGTTGGGTAGAGGTGACTAGGACCAGGGGTGTTGGGTAGAGGGGACTAGGACCAGGGGTGTTGGGTAGAGGGGACTAGGACCAGGGGTGTTGGGTAGAGGTGACTAGGACCAGGGGTGTTGGGTAGAGGGGACTAGGACCAGGGGTGGAAGGCAGACAGAGCCCTCACACGGAGGACAGGTGTGCATTCTGAGTGGTGTTGGCTCTGTTTGGGCGTGGCTGCTAGCGTGCTGGCTGACTTTGTCCTCTACAGTCGGGGAAAAAAAACTTTCAGCTCTGTCCTGTCTGGAACCACCTGGCAGGAACTTGCCTTTCAGGGGCCAGATTTCACCCCCTCAGCCCTGTGAAACAGACAGCAGGCCTCAGGATCTCTCCAGTCATGATCAGCTTTGCCTTTCTCATTAATCTCATTGTGTTTGGCCTGTTTCCCAGACACCGACGAAGCCATTAAACCATTCAATTCTCCATTGACCATGTTGTTTTGTCAAGGACTGAGTTCAGTCACTGCAAACAAAAAACGCCATCGTGTTGCATGGGAGTTGTGTTTCTCTTCAGTTTAGATGAACGCACAATTTTAACCAAAAAGCAACCAAAAACTTTCCTCAATCATTTCCACAGTCTGAAAGCCCCTTTAAGACAGTGTCTGATATGAAAGCTTTGAACACGGGACCACACATCCTCTTAAATATGAATCTCACTTGTGACCGTATTAGCTGTGAGCAAACTATTGAGACTCTCTGACGAAGGGCTGATGACAACTTGTACTTTGAAGTCGACATGAAACAATGAAGACACCTGTGTCTCCACACACACACACCCCTCCCCCCCCCCACACACACCCCTCCCCACACACACACACACCCCTCCCCACACACACCCCTGCCCACACACACACACACACCCCTCCCTACACACACCCCTGCCCACACACACACACACCCTTCCCCACACACACCCCTGCCCACACACACACACACCCTTCCCCACACACACCCCTGCCCACACACACACACACCCCTCCCCACACACACCCCTCCCCACACACACACACACACACACACACACACACACACACACACACCCTCCCCACACACACCCCTGCCCACACACACACACACCCCTCCCCACACACACCCCTGCCCACACACACACACACCCCTCCCCACACACACCCCTGCCCACACACACACACACCCCTCCTCCACTATCAGGCGACTTCAATGGAGGCGACGCTGCTGCGGTCGACCTGTGCTCAGCCCCCTCTGCCTCATCACAGACCCCGGGGGAAGATTAGTTTGGACCAGATCAAAGTGGATCCAACAGTGTGAGTGTGAGTGTTTCCGTGTGTTGTTGTGTAGGCTCCTTGGTTGCAGACTCTTACAATACTCTCCTTTGCTCAGAGGGGAGGAGGGAGTGTGTGTGTGTGTGTGAGATTGTGTGTCTGTGGTTGTCCTTGGAGAGTGTCTGTTGTGATCTGGATGATCTGTCTGTCTGTGGTGATTCTTGACTGAACCAGGGTCAGTGCTGTGTTCCTCGTGTGACCAGAGATGATACTGGAACAGGGCCCTGGGAAAAACTGGAAAACGACTTACCCCTACCCCCCCCCCCTCCTCCTCCGCACATGCCCGGAGCCCCCACTAACAGCCTCGTATCTCCCGCTGGCCTCACTCCGGTGTGTTGATGTCAAAGAGCCTTCCTGCGTCTCTTTCATGTTGCTGTAATTAGCCTTCAGTGGCGGGCTCTCGGACGGCAACTTTCAGCTGACAAATCTGAATAAAAGATCTGTAGAGGCTTTGAAAGTTACACACTGTTAGTAAACATCCAATTTAATTAGTGGGATGTTCTAATCTAATAGACTGTGTGCGTGTGTGTGTATGAGTACTGTACACAAGTGCGTGTCTATGTAGAGTTGTGAGTGTACTGTATATTACTGTAAATGCATAGCCCACTTCTGAGCCTGAGTGTTATCCATATTTAATACGCGTTTTACAAAATCAACAGGAAATCAACGATTACTTACAGTTTTCATGAGTCAAATCTGTTGGTAAGATGTCCGTTACTGATATCAAGTCTCGCCCAGAGAATGTGCCAAGTGCAGACACACTGTGTTTCTCTGTCTCTCTCTCCCCTCACACCGCTGCTTAATGACCTGCGACCTATATGCAGTGCTTAATTTACACTACCTAATGAGGCACGGAGGGCTAATTTAAATGGGGGCCAGGAATGACACACTGAACAAGACAGCCAGCGTATTTCCATCTCACACACACACACACCGATAAAGCTGCTCGGCTCAATTATGTCTGCAAATACCCACATGGTTCAGGTCCAGCCTGCCCAATAAATCATACTCACCACAGCAACATCAGAAGCCTGAGCGGAACAAGCTTACAGGGCAAAGAGGAGAAGGGAGGTGCGTGTGTGAGTTGGTGCGTGTGTCCGCATGTGTGTGGGCACGTTTGTGTGTGTGTGTGTGTAGTTGTGTATTTGTTCTGGAATTGCAGGAGAAGCAAGAGCAGGTGCCGATACAGACATTTTTCTCAATCTGGCCTGTCAGAAGTAAAGTGTTTTAAACAAGATGAATCTTGTAAAGAGGATGCAGGCGACTACAATGGTGTTCCTCATGTTAAGTGGGAGGAGCTACACAACTGCTCCCCCCCCCTCCCCGAATGACAGGCCACTTAGGTGTGTCTGTGTGTGTTGGTGGGTTGATACTGATCCAGTCAACTTCTAATACGCTTCTGCTTTTACCTATTATATTTATTAATTGTCATCACTGAGCAAGCTTATGAACAATTTGTAGGTATGCAATCATGGCCATACCATCTCGTAGTTTCTCGTTCATATTAAACTAAAATGGAAAGTTTGATGTTGAACTACTTGGACAATTTGACAGTTAACAACTTGTTGACTCATTTAAAAACACGTTTTGTTACGACTAGCCAAATTGCTAACAGCAAAGCACAAAATGGCCTCAGAAACTGTTTCAGTGGGCACATCTGATCCCAGGTATAAAGCAGAACTAATATAAGTGTGTTAAATGTTGAGCTAACCTATTAATTCTCAAACACCATCCTCATAGGTCTACTATAAGAATACACAAAGGTCTTATAAGTAAAGCTAAGGGTTGTAACAGGCCCTTAATGTTCTCATACAATGTACCAGAAGAGGTGTGGATGAATCCCTGGCCACACAGAGACAATTTAGCATATCTCAACATGAGACAACTTAACAACCCTTGGAGTAATGAGCAGGTTGGCTAACGAGTAGTTTGCAGCCCACGTCTGATTAAGAGAGCAGCGATGAAAAGACCACTTGCACTCACACACGGGCATTTAGCATAATTAGATGTCCGGGGGAATGAGTGCTTGTATAAAGAGTTCAGCGTGTGAGATCACGCTGAAGAGCAAGGGTTTCGGGATATCGAGAGGCAGAAAGCAGGTTAGACCGAACCCCAATAGCTAAGGAACAAGTTTGAAAACATCGAAACAAGTTTGTTGTTTGTTTAATGCCTTTTCTGTAAAATTTCCGGTGACATCCGAACTTTTTGGAGTGATGAGTCATCCATAGAAAATCCAGGCATTACAAAACACGTAGATCAGAAAGACCCAATTATGCAACAGGAGTTAACAGCTACCGCTGCAGAGAGAATGACGAGAGAGTCAGACAGAGAGTCAATAAGAGAGAGAGAAAGAGAGAGAGAGGGATAGAGATTCAGAGAGAGAGACAGAGAGGACCTGAAAGGGACGAGTGGAGATGTGAGACGCAGGAATGATATGACAACTCAGAGGAAGAAAGGATATGAGTCACATCACGTATATTAACATTTCACGTCTCTAATAATATAATAATTTACCTAATGTCTTAAAATGTCAAGCTGATTTATATTGTTTTGGCTTTCTTGCCCTGTGTTCTTATTTTAATTATAGACTTTTTAAAACCTCAGTTGACCATATTATGGCTGTAAAGGGATTACATTTAAGATCATTATTCATTCTCTTTTTTTAGTTGAGGTTTGATTGCAGCATTGTGTATTTTTTTGTTTTCATGCTTGATACTTGATTAAAGCTTGATCTCCAACTGCACTTGTCATTGTCCATTGGAAATGTTAAATCATATTAAAAGCCTCTTCAAATAATAGAACAATAATGAGCTTCATTATGAGATTATCACAGTCTGTTCATTTTCTTTCCTCTTAAGCGCAGCACTAGCACATGAGCCAGAGTCAGAGCCAGCGGATGCTATCAGTGTGTGCAGGTTGACATCAGTACCCACAAACGGAAAAGATAATACTAATCATCCACTCAGGGACTTTGACATTCAGCTCCAATCCTCCCACGGTGGATGAGGCAACATAATAATAACCTAGATTTCAAAACCGGTAGGTAGTGAGCAAACCAAAGCAGGTTAGTAAGCCATTTTCTACAGACGTTGGTACAGGTTGGATGAGTCGTCTGGAAGGATAATGTGATTAAGTGTGATTCACCATGAAGGAATCCAGTCAGGAAACCAGGATGGGCCGAAAACAAAGAGATGGTTTCTATGACAATCTGGTGTTCCTCTGGTTGTTTTATGAATAAGGAAAAAATGGTACAAAAACTGTTGTGAAATGTACTTGACTCAGATGATAAAATGCTCATGTCTCTGTTCATATACATATTTATAATAGATATTGAACAGTCGGTATTGACACATTCTCTCATATTACCTGTCAAGGCAGTTTATTTCAGAGCATTTTCTGTGACTTTGTAAGTATTTGATTGTGATCGGAGATTTAATGTTGACAACTATTAGTACCACACCACATTGTGTGGACAATGTTGTTTGTAGCTGTCTATAAAACTATGGCAGGAGCATGGGGACAATTCAAACAGAAAAAATACAGCATTTTCAGGTATTGTGGTGATGAAGTCTGCAAGCTAAATCACAGTAGGCCCATTATAGCTATATTAAAGCTTTGCCAAGGTACACAAAGCAATATTTGTTGTTTTCAATGTTGGAACTGTCAATTACATGTGGTTTACGTATTCAATATCATGTGTACTGCTTTAAATGTTTTTCTTGATATGGGGTTTTGTTTTGACTTTGCAACCCAGTCATACCTTTGTGAACGGCATCATTCTTATGTAATTTAATTTCATCTCATTTGTAGCCCATGCTGTATTTCTCCCTCTGAGGTCTGCTTCCAGTTTGTCTGAGAACAGGGCATCAATACAATTTTATGAAAAGCTGAATGGAGCTAATTCCATTTCATTTGATACAGATGGAATGGGCCAAGTAACAAAATGAATCAATGCTAACGGCTGGTTCTCCAGAGTGGTATTATGAAACAACAGTCAGTGGTGTCTGACATCTGTGCCTCTGCCTATTCAGAGGGCAGGAGAACAGGGACGGCACCATTAACTAATAACCTCTCATTACTCTGACATTCCCTTTCAATTTCCTGGCGACGGGTGCGAAACACGCTTTCACAAATGTTTTCTTTGAGGTAACTTTTCCTCAGCTCTGTCTCTCTTTCCTTCAACTTGTGGAAGAGTCTCACACCCCCACCCCCACCCCCTCCCACGTCTCTTGTGGGCAAGAGTAATTGCCTGGTTCTGACAATTATCCCCACTGAATAGAAGGTGTATGGAAAAGGCAGCTGATGCAGACTATTTATAGCGTTTGTGTTTCCAATGTGCTCTATTGAAGAAAGCGGGGGTTGAGCCTTGCCTATTCAAAGTGCGACTTGACTTTGATGTCGTGCCAGTCTCTTAAGAGGAGGAGAGTGGCTATTGATCTTAGACCTGCGTACGTCTAGGTGTGTACTGTATGGTTTGCACCAAATACTGCCTCAACTAAGTGGACAGTTAAAAATGGTCATAAAGGATCACGGTGAGGACTGTTTTGTAACTGCTTTTTTCCCCCCAGGTATTTCAAAACATTTGTCAAAAAGACACCTTAGATTTTCATTCACTATTTTATTTCATAGAGATAAGAAACATGTCTCATAACCCAATTTGAAATGGTTTGAACATAAACACATCCACACATGGCTAGTAATCTAAATGTAAATCCTTAGGGCTGATACTAAGATGATGGAGTGATCCATTTGCACACTTTCTAAATTTAAGACTGAGAAAGGACAGAATATATCATTTGAAACTTGCAAAACAGATGGTCAAGACACAGAAGAGAGACCCCAAGAACATGCAAATCCATCTGGCACACACAAGATATTTTGATAAAGTATCTAAAGCCTTATTTTAGTTTCCAAAGATAAGAGGATGTTGAAACTGAATTCCGTTACGTAAGAAAAAAAATAATATATATATATATAGATAAAATAATCTGCAAGGAATCTCTCACAAAAAAATCTGACTTGGTTGTGTTTCAAACTATATAACAGTTGGCCATGGATTGTATTTCTTGGATGGAGCTTTGCCAACCACAAACAACTTATTTTGCTGTCAAAGTTAAAACTCAATCTCCCTGAGTGGAGGGGGTGCATATGTAGGAGATAATGAGGATTTGATAGGATGCCTAACTGCTCAATACGAGGCCTGGAAAATGTCTTGAGGCAGTCTGCAGTCATTCAGAAATGTTGGACTTTAATAACAGGATCAGCTTGTCTCTCTGCTCAGGTATTGACAAAGAGACATGGAAGTTTGTGCTTAGTGAGATTTATTGAGCTACGCTGTGCAAACATTTAATTGTGCTACTGTTATATCTCGCACAAGGTGGGACACTGCAGAATAAATCAAAGCCTTAAAAAAATAAAAAATACTCCACATACTGTTTTCAAACCTTTGGGCTGAAGACTCTTGTGAATGTTTTTGTCTGGGACCCAAGGTCTTCATTCTCTGTAGAAAATTGTCATTCAAGTGACAATATCAAGGGGTGACAACGATGTCAAGGGCCCACGGTTGGATGTTCTCATTTTTGACGGCATACAGGGACAGCTTGTGGAGGTGTCATCTGTTGCGTCTGAATCACTGGCCAGCATCAAAGAGAAAACACCGGGGCAGCTTCTACATGCTACACACACACTCTCACACACACACACCTGCACACGCACACACTCTCTCTCTCCCACACACAAACACATTTTCTCTTCTTTTTTTCTTTCTTTCTTTCTTTCTTTCTTTCTTTCTCTCTCTCTCTCTCTCTCTCTCTCTCTCTCTCTCTCTCTCTCTCTCTCTCTCTCTCTCTCTCTCTCTCTCTCTCTCTCTCTCTCTCTCTCACTCTCTCTCTCTCTCTCTCTCTCTCTCTCTCAAACACACCTACACACACGCCTACACATACACAAAAACACACACTTTGCATCAGCACCCTCATATCCTATTAGGATCAAGTTTGCGCCTTCATTAAAAAGACTGTTGTGGGGTCTCTCACTAATGTGGATGTTCGTGTCTCTTTGACACAGCTGTCCTGTGATTGGCTGTGACAGTATATGTTGCTCTAATTGTGACTTCTCAAGGAGGGAGAGCCATATTACCGTGGCAACTCTGGATTTCACTCTTTCTGTCAGCGTGCACAGATAATCAAGAATAATGTTGAAGTGCCTTTGGAAGTTATTGATTTTCACATTAATGCTAATAAATGAGATTAAGAGTGGAGTGTGGCGCACATCAACTCCACTGGAGCACAATAGACCTCACCCTTGGGCTGTTAGAAACTACTTTGCTGCGGCGGAAACCACTTGAATCAGTGGCACTGTTTTGAATCAAGAACCATTTAGAGATGCCTACACCTGGAAATTAGAAATCAAGGACAGTGCCACTCATCTTTCCCCTGGGTTATATTAGTAAATTTCTGAGAAAATGGAATTTAAGAAACTTTGTTTTATTCTTTGAGTATTTCTGTAAGGAAACCATAAAGATTCACCCTCTAATCAAGGGTGAATACAAAAAGTATGAAAATCGTGTGATGTTTTTCTCTCTCTCTCAGAAAGAAGGGAATCAAGTGGGCCCTGCTGGGTTTCCCTGCCAGAGACTTTGGCAAAATGTAAAATAATGTCACACCAGATACAGAGGTGGTACTTCCCTAGCAGCCTCAAACGGAACACACGTTTCCCTAGCAACGTCAAGTCGAACACATACGTCCCTACAAACTTCAAGGTAACACACGCACTCCAGTTTCATCAACAGAGCCTTCGAAAATACAAAAGACAATGAATCTGTGAGGGATCATGTTTGATGACGTTTCTAGTCATTCTTTAGTGCTTTCGGAGAGAGGTATACTTGAGATGTGAAACAAAGACTAGCACATTTGTGTTTGGCAGGAGTTTGCACGACTCATGGTTAAAATATTGTAATCATCACCTTGAACTCCAAGGCTTGTTTTTCAACATCAGCATGACTCATCATTCGTTTAAGGAAAAAATTGGATAAAATCATTCACTCATCTTTGTCTTTCGCTCCAACAAAGTTAAAGAAAAACTTTTCGTGATTGACACATCATTACATATTTTTTGACTAATGTCTCACCCCTTTCCCTGTACCCTGTACCCACCTCCCCATGTTCCTTTAGCTCCTCATTCCATGATGTCACACCCTGTTATGGTGAGTCATAAAGTTCTCCCGGGGAGGTTTCATATCAGTGGTTCGTGACACTTCATTCTTCTTCCTCCCCTGCATTGACAAGAAGCAATTAACATAGAACGTTCAAACGAGCTGGCCTCAAGGAGACGTTTGGGAGCCGCGGTCGTCTGGGGAGATCCATCCGTATGGTGGCCCCCTTTTGAAATCTTCACAAGAGACCCACAAAATTAAGTTTTGTACCTGCGTGACGTCCATCGGAGGTAAAACCCACAGGTGCTTTTCTGTTCTCCGTATTAAATAGTTTTCTTCAGTTTCTTTTCCTACTCTGAAAGGTGCACTTGTCCATAATATCTCATTTACTTTTTTGAGTTCTCATTGATAAATGTCACAGGGGGAATGTTGTCATGCCAACCTCACATATTTCTCCAAGACCAACACAGCTGTGTTTGAGGTAGGGCCATTGTCTGTAACTTGAGAAAATGTCATCCTCCCAGCTGGAAGCTGTGAGTATTGTATGGCACAAGAACCACCTGTGCCCAAAATATCTGAGGCATCTATTCTTGAGAACTTTCTATATTGGCAACCCAAACTCACAGTTCAGCAGTGAACTAGCTTTAAAGTTATTTCCCCAGAAGACAGTTTAGAGTTTTAAAGTATTTTCTCCAAGCTGTGTTCTTAAAGTAATGTGGTCCCTTAACAACAAACTTGTCCAGATTCATTCTCTGACTTCCATCATTGATGGACGATGAATTATAGAGAAAAAAGGCAGTACAGCTCTTAGCTGTACTGTCTTCATCCGCATGGGTGTATTCTTTTTTAGTACAGCTCTTAGCTGTACTGCCAGTTAACTGAAAAGTCTTGAGATCAAGTTAAGTTTGCACTTGGATCAATAACTTAAAGCTTGGTAGACTTAGCCTAAGATTGCTAAGTAGAAGCTCCATGAAGCTCTCTGGAGGTCTCCTATTAAAGCCTTGCCAAGGCAGCCCGCACAAATAAACACCCTAAACCACCGTCAAACTAGGGAAGCTTCTGCCCCCTATCCTACCATGTTTGAATTTGACGACAGAAATGTATTATTTTGGGGACTACACTTGAAGTACCACTAAACAATACGTGGCCCGTAGCAACCAATAAAGTAATCATTTCCTGGAAATGTAATAACGCCTGAAAATGTAATAATATTTGCACTTAACTTGATCGAAAATGTAATAAAACCCAATCATGTAATACCTTGACCAATAATGTCATTAAATGACCTGACTGATACTGTAATAAAAACAATAGTAATAATTTAATACGTTATTATATTATTTTGAATTTATTATATTTTCAGGTGGGTCATTTTTGTTCAAAACAAACTTTTATGATGTAATCATTTTGATAATGTAATATTGTAATAACATTTTATTCTTTTTTTTTCTCAGAAACAAAGTGCACAAGTACACAACATTTCTAATGTTTTTAGTGCCATATGAGCATACTGATCTTCACATGACACTGACCAGACAAGGATTCTCTAGTATTTGGTTATTTGGTTGCCTGACCATAAAGGTTTGAGAACCACTGCTTTACCCTAAGTGAAAAGGTATAACATTATCTGTAAAAACATCATATCATCGTCATCACCAGTCAGAACATAAAGTTATATTATTGGTCAAGTTATGACATTAGTGGGTTACTTTACGTTTTCTATTTAAGTGCACATTTTACAAAATGTGTGCAGGTTTTATTACATTTTCAGGAAACAATTAACTTACTGGGTGCTACATTGCCAATCTATTGTAAATCATTATGAGCATGGGTCAGATTTGAATGTTTTATATGTTTTGTTATGCACTGGTTGAGGTACAGTTCATACATTTACTACCAGATTTATGTTACTAAAACTTATATAGCTTGAATTAAAAATGGAGGCAAAAATCGACTTTCATTATATGGTATATTCATGGTGCATATCACGTACATGAATAAACTCAAGGACTAGGGCCATGGTGTCAAGAATGTGTGTTTGGAACTGCATGTTCTGTGTCTGAGCTCCAGACACATGGATGAATGGGTCTTATTTCTGGAACCAGCTGGAAAAAAAGGAGAGACGCATTAGAAAGTGGTGCTGAAATAGGCTTGGATGGTTATTAATGGAAAGCACCAGGCTCAGACCAGCCTTGGGGGATGAGTCACAGTCAGCAACCCAGACCCAGTGGCCTGTCCTGGGCAATGCTTTACCTCCTCAGTCCCTGGTGATGGAACAGTTCTGCATGTTCTGGAGACACTGCAGACTGGGCCTCCTCTCTGCTTTTGTTATTTGGTCTCTGAACTTGTTTTGAAGACTTTTTTTTAGCTTGTTCATGTTTGCTTCACCAACAGCTTGCAAGCGCAAAAAAGGGATATAAATAAACCTGTTATGTCTGGTGGAGGAGGCTGGTAATGATAGAAGGGGAAAGAGATAATGTGAGAATATTTGAGAGTTGTCTTTGTACAGCAGTCCAAAAAAAACCACGTTAAATTCCTTGGAAATAAAAAGTATAAAATGAGGAGAGAGAGAGAGACTTTGGCAGTGCAAATCTAATGATTCTTAATGTACATCTATTTTAGGGCGGCTTTTATAGAAGTGCTTTTGCATTTTACTGTGGGAAGTATTTTAGAATGTGTTATATATTCCCCCTAAATGTATAATTTATATATTAATTAATGTTCGTTTGGTTTAAAAATAATAATGGGCAGTGTTCAAAGAGAAAAAAAGATTTTTCCAACATAATTTTCCAATTAAATTATTTAAGACAAGGGTTCAAATAGTTTTAGGGTAAGGGAGGGTCAAACATACTCTTGAAATAAAGTTGTATGTCAGCTCACTTATTGGAATACCATGCCAAGCACAGAACTCGTTTTTTTCAATAGGAGTGTAATGCTGTTCACCAGACAGACCCAAGTCTATCAGACAGTTCTCTCAGCTGCCCTCACACTTGAGATCACAAGTTCAAGCTTTCTGACTAAATAACCCTGTCGTGCATTTCACACTTCCACATCATCTACCAACAGTAGCCAGAGACATTGCTTCTTCCCATCGGTGGACTGACACGCTTGCCTTCGAAGGATTCTTTGAGAATGAGGACATAACGCAGACAGTTGGATCGACTGCTCTGCGATTGACTGTGCCATTTGTCCATCGTTGGACTTTTCCATTCTCAGCACAGCAGTGGAGGTGTGAGGCCATGGAGGGAGCAAGTGTCCCTCCATGTCCTCTCAGCTGATCCCAGCAAAGCCCTGACCGGTCAGATGGTCCAATTACACACACACACACACATACACACTGTTTGGCTTGGTGTTAAGTCCTGGAAAGTCATATTTCTTGGCTGTGCATGTTGCAAGAAGCGGCATGCTTGGTATGTCAACCCTTATTGATAAAAAACATATTCTATATATACTATTCTGAAGCTTATGCATGTCTGTTTTATGTTACAATTGTGGAAACTAAATTGAATACAGTCCATGCTAAATATGACATTTAGACATACTTTATGCTTATGTACACAAAATGTACTTATATACGTAAATTCTTGTTTGTTCTACTACTACATTTTCAAACCTTTATCGAGGTGTTTCATTTCACTGACGATCCTATCCTCCTAGATAACAGCAGCCATCTGTAAGATATATGTATTCCAGAGCAGTAGTGTCTGAAAACATGAAATACTCACACTGCAATTACTGCCAAGTAGAACAGCACTCACATACATCAATGTATTATGAATTATTTTATCAACAAACAACCATTCAATAAAAACCTTTACTGGAGGCGATCTTATCTCATTCTTGTCCAGTGCTTCTCTGACTCACAAGGTTCATCTTTAATGAATTCATGCAAGGCAGCAACTCAACCCGATCCCCACTGACATAGTAGTAGTAGTAGTAGCAGGTACTATAATGATCCCTAAGGGGAAATTGCGGACATGTTCCTGTTCAATCTTGTCGATCTCTTAAGTCATTTATATGGTTCTGAATGATACAGCTGTAGAGACAAGTTGTCGTGGGAACACCATGTGTTTACCACTAACACAGCGGCAACCATCAAAATACCAAACAAATAGCAGGCGCAGGTTAATATTTTATGAGGCAAAATAATGTGGGACCAATGAAGAAAGGTTGAAACAAGATGATATTCTGAAGCAGCAACAGCTGGTCTGTCATGGGAACAGCTTCATCAGGCTTCATTTGGACCAGGGGACGAGGTGAAGTGTTCTCTAACTGATGTTAAAGGACAGGAAAGTCACCCAAGGGGGACAGAAATTCATTTAAACAGAAAATATCACTCCGAACTTTGGTCTATCCACATATTATACAACCTTGCCTCTTTGATGTCACAACAGCGTCATTAAACATGTAGTTATTTCCCTTCCAGTCTTGCCTGCAGGATACTGGGGATGTGGCAACTCCTCAAGGTTCAATTTAAATAACAAATCTGCCTGACAGGCTTTTGTATTTTCCGTGGATCTTTTTAAAAATTCAACACCGCTGCATGCTTCTGCAGTACAATAACGTGGCCCGACAATACTTGTTTATTGTACATGACTTACCTGTTAAGTTATAACAGAAGACATTATGTGAATTATGTTTCTTTCCTTAATCTCCACAGATCCCTGAAGATCCAAAAGGAAAAATAGATTTTCAATATCGAAAGAACATCAAACGGGAGACGGATTAGAAATCCAGATCAACAGGGCTGGACTTGTTGCTTCATGCAATTTGGGCTCCTTAATTCATTCTTTAACTTTGATGTTTTAAGATTGAGACACAGTACAACATCATTCTAGAAAGCCTTTCATGATAATGTATCATTAAATCCACATCCACTCTATAATTTATTGCATTTTATTTAAGCAATATAAATGTAATTGTTGTATAATTCTTTGTTCACTGTGTCTGTTAGTAGCTGAGATGTGGTTACTTTGTGATGTGGATGGTGAATACAACTATGACTCTAACCACCAGAATACAGTGGAACAAAATGCTCTTCTGATCCTTGAACACTTATATTTTATTCTTTAGCTGTACTTTCCATATACGTTATTTGTACTTCGCTTTGGATAAAAGTGCCTGCTAAATGATGAAAATGTTAAACGTAAATGTGCAATTTCTTCTCAAAAGCTGTGAAAGAAAAAGAATCTTCACCATGAGGATACCTACAGCAGTTCTGTGGAAACAAATCTGTGCCATTGTGTGCCTTGGTTACAAATATAGGTGAACCCGCTGAAATCTATGGAGACAAATTCACATCAAGTGTTAGGAGACCAGTGGGACGGATTCACCAGAGGAAAGCGAAAACCATGGAAACAAATCCACGCAGAGCTATTGAACACCATGGAAACAAATCCACATGACGCTAAGGAAGATTCCACTCAGGTTCAAAAGTTTGATGGCAGTGGAGGTGAGATGCCCTCTGGGAAATGTGACAAAGAGTAAACAGCCACATCTAATGACAACAGTGTCTCAAGATCTCCTCCCATCTGTTGTCAGTGTAGTAAACTTTCAAAGCATCACATGATGAATAGAATCCATAGGGGTCAGAGAAATACTTTTATTTAGACCAGGCTACTTGTTTAGGTTTTTAAACGTTTCAGATATTTTCTTAATTCCGTTTGAGGCAAATACAGTGTGTGTTTGGGACGAAATGTTTAGCATAATATGTGCTCATCCATGTATCTCATCATAAGTGTGTTTACGGGAGAAATATTTGCCAACACCTTTGGATGTGTATGGCTGAGGAGTCTTGACACCTTATGCTAATCAAATTATGTTCATTTTTTTCCGTTCTCACAGACTGTAAACACCCACTCTCTCTCTGAAAATGAGAGAAACCAGGACTCGTCCATGTTGATGAAACCCACAGGTAAAAGTTTGTTTGCGTCACCACAGAGAAGTTTGATGTGCTTGCCAATGGGGGAGTATTTGCAATGTGGGTTGATCCACCAAACAGCTATGCGAACACACAAACAAAACGAAAGGGTATAACAATCCTAATGACTTTTCAAAATGACACACTGTTCGTAAACAGAAATCTTCTTTATGTCTACTGAAATCAAATGAGGAACATTCGCAGTACGTTCTGTGTAGCTTCTCTCTGTAGCTCTGCCGCAGCATTCTTACAATTGCACAGTGAGTCATGAGGACCGCACAATGATTGTGCCAGTCACAGGGAATAGTGTATGCACTTCACTTTATAACATTGGTCTGTATTAGATTGGTATTGAATGAGGGCATTCTGCTTCTCTTTTCTTCTAGCTTTGATGAAAGCAAGCGCCATGTCATTGAATTAAAAAAAGAAAGAACTGAAATTCAATTAGCGCAAGACACCTGTGGTTGTTAGGCAACACCAAGGACACACAATTTTTTCATATTCAGTGTATAATTATCTGAATAGGTTAACCTATTCAGATAATTATAAAAGAATATGTGGCGAGAAACCACAGTCAAGGATGATTTCAGACAAACCTTTTCAAATGCCTAGATGAGCTATCTCCCCCTACAACTTGTTTTGTTGGTTCCCCACCGACGTCAGATACATGAGATAAAAGCTGAGGACAAGGTCTCAGTCGTAACATTTGCGATGCAAAGGCTTTAGACACACTAATTGTACAGGAGAAATATGTACTGGCATTTCTCTCCACTTCGCTCCTACATCGGTTGGGTTAGTCAGCTACCTGTATTCTCCAAGCACAGAGCCGATTAAAAAACAAGTAATGGGGTTAAGATAAGGATAAAGAATGAATGAACGATTCAAGTTTAGCGTAAATAAAAATCCAGCCACAGACCTCAGCATTGTCCCTCCTACAACTTGCTTGGTAAATTGTCTGTCTTTCATTTAGTTATATTAATCCTCCCAAACATCGTCTGTACTCTGCCATATCCAGACCAGAGTATTGGATGCTATAAGCACGCCTGCAACTAATCTTTTGGATGTTTAAAGGGCACAGGGATTTAGTTTTAATTTCCTGCCGATGCTGCAGCAGTGATCTGCATGTTGATGATGGTATGTCTGGCGCTTGAACATTACGAAAATCTCATAATTACAAAACACTGTTAGGGAATGTTAAGGGGGCAGTGAAACAACCGTCTGATGAATAATGTTGACGATGGATAACGTTACAGTTTAATTACTCTTGACATTGTCAAGAGACCATGGACCTGGAAATAGATTGTCTTGTCTTGGTGTCGTAAAATTAACTTAAATTAGATATATTCTATATTTTACTATGAACTATAGGCCTACTAGTAAATTAGACGGAAAAAATACTTTACTGTTGCTAATTCTAACTTATCATTAAAGCAAAAAGTTCAACCTAAACAAAGTGTGGTGTCACTGTCAAAGCAGCTTGATGTTTTTTTGTCCTAAGGGCACTTTCAGGTAACCTAAAATGTGTCATGTGTCTTGAAATGAACTTCCTGTCGCTGAGGAGGCCTGTGGTTGTCAGAATCTTAATTGCTGAATGTAGTTGTTTAAGAGGAGGGCAATATTACCCAAAGCTTGTCCTTTAGGAAAAGGTCACTCCCACACATTTAATTGACACTACTTATAGATTTGAGAGTGCTATTCTTCTTTGAGAGTGCTATTATGAATCTAAATAGGTGTTAAGGTACATTCGTTTGCATACATTTTCATGAGCTAAATCATCCCAGTGAATATACATCCCATTGTGACAATAATATAAATGTATGCTAAGCCAAGAACAATCAGTAGAGAAAAGGTTTTGAAACTAAATATGTGAATGTGGTTTTCGGATAACAGGTTTGACAATGTCAGCCGACTAGTTTTGCCTAACTGTCTGCCAAGGGAGCAAGGCTCCAGAAAGAGTGTATAGGACTCACATAGAGGACTTCATCTCCTGACATGCTTTTGGAGAATGATGTTTTTTTTCTTCTTGCACGCTCTCCTCCTGATGTCCTAAGGATGTTGCCTGGTTCGAATTCTTGGAGCCTGAAGATCCTTTGTGAATTATTGATATCAACACAGTGGGTTCCTGGGATTTTTAAATGCACAAAAGGCCATGGGGGTGTGTAGTGCAGTACGATAGGAGGTGTGTGTGTGTGTGTGTGTGGGGGGGGGGGCAAGAGAAGCCCCAGCACAGGAACCAGCAAGAAAAAAAGCATGTGAAAAAAAAAATATCATTAGTGAAAATATTTATATTGTATTAAATGGAATGAGAGGGTTCTTTGAAATGAAGATGAGATCAATGCAATGACTTATGTAGCTCGTCTTTGTAGCTTTCAGTTGGCAATGCTGTTCCTTCCCATTAAGCAGTCTTGTACACCCGTTCCCTTTCAAGTGTTCAACCTGGTTTTATTTTTCTATCTCCTGCTTCTTTGATGTCTCCTCACCTCTCACAGTCTCTAGTAGGCCAGCGAGAGGCTTGTCACATGCCCCTTCCTCTGTTGGTAAGACCCAAAACCACCCTTTTAAAGGAACGCAAAAGGCAAACGCCATGGAGAGGCAACTGCCTGATCTCTCTGTCCTCCCGTCTCTCGTGAGCCCAGACACGACTCAGCCACGGGTCGAGTCTTGAGTTGGGACTCCGTTTGGTGAATATGCCCTCAAATCCTCACAGGCACAAGGCTGAGACAGATTCCTCTTTTACAATTCTCTCTTTGGCAGCTTGTTTCTCCTCTCTTTCCAGTTCTTCGTCTAAATAAATAGTCTATTTCACATCTTTTTCTCACATGTATAGTACTACTTTTAATTGCACACGTGCAATGACACAGCAGGGCCTCAAACAAAGATTCACTTGATAATAACTGTAGACACCCACACACACATATGGTGAGCACAACTGATACGCTTGTCCAGCCAATGGTTGACACTTGGATGTACTTGTTATATTAACAGGGCAGCAAGCAAGATACACGGTCTCCCCAGTTCCAGGGGGGACTGTGTTCACTATCCAATATCTTCCTTCCTCCTGTGGGATGATAAACAACTACATCTAACCACATACTCAAGGTTGTCGTATTCAACTCAAATCCAGTGGGATGTATTGAATTGCTTCTGTGTAATATTATTTATCTCTGTCTAAATAGCACACGGACAGACAGAATCCTGCCTTTTTTATTGATGCTTTGAAATTGGTTACACTGTGTCTTGACTGTGTCTAGACAGTAGTTACAGCTACTTACGATTGTACAACTTCAATACCTCATCAACCCTTCTTTATGTGTTATCTCTTTATCATGCCCTGCCTCTCAGTAGCTTATATGAGGTGTACACATGTTGCTAGGATGCCTTTCTGTTGCTGCTTACTCAAACGAAAGTCTTTGGTAATCTGGCTGGAAAGATTTCAACTGATTTGAATGCCATCTGATATATATAACCTGGTTAACGTGACAATTTCAGGTGTGACTTTCACTCTAGACACTCTCTAGAATCTTAGATTGCAACTCTATTTCTCTGCTTCTATGAGGTGGGCACAAATACAGATTTCTTGTCCGAATCATGGAACATCCCAAATGGAACATCCCGACCACACAACAGGTTCTCAGTACATATCTATTGCCCTGAGCCCAACTTCTTACAATGACACGGTAACCCACAGAGCTACACTAACAACCCAATTCATTCTGAGGTTTCTAATATCCTGATTCCAAAACCTATCGCATAGCGCCATGCTAGTTTCAAGGCCTGAAGGAGACATTCGAAGGTAAACCAGAGTCCCTGGGAGCTAGGGCAAGGCCTCCTCATGACTATTTAAGAGGAGGTTAATGAAATAATCATAGGAAAGCAGACAACCATGACTCTTGCCTGGGTTTGGACCTGACCCAGATGGATGGAGGATAGAATTCAGATCCAAGGTCAGCAGCCTCTCGTTCTCCCCCCTCCAGAAGTCAGATCAACATCAGTGACACTTCTCAGTGGTTGTTGGGTGTCCGTGGAAGTCTGTGCTTCTTTAATTAAGGATGGCGTTTCGTAAGGGCTGAAGGTATGCTGCATGTTTGTTGGAATAGCAGTAGGAGGTTTTAGGATGAATGGATATGCAATATTAGAGCAGCAGATATTTTAGATGAACGACATTTTTAAACCGTTGGGAACATGTACAAATAACAAGGGTAGCTGTAGTTGTATGACCATGGATTGAATCTTGAAAAGTAGACAAACCATTGGTTATTCCTCATAAACTTCCTAATGCCTATCCTACTGAGGTCTAATCCATATGTTATTGCAATCTGTCTGTCAAAAGTGAAATCACCTAGCAAGTCATTGGCTGTAATGAAAGTTTAGCCTTTAGTGTTTGGGGAGAGACCACCAGACTCAATAGATTGACAAGTCAGTTGGAGTAAAAAAAAAAAAGAAAAAAAAAAGATTGGTTTCCTTGCTTTTTTTGCACACTCCACTCTCTCTCCTTTGCCCCCGATTTCTCTCATTCTGCCCTCCGCCTCTCTCTCCCCTGCACTCCGAGCCTGTTTTGTCACTTTACCTTTCCTTTAGTGCCTGAACTTGTCATTGAGATGTAACTACGGATTGGCCCAAGGCAGCATAACTGACTCGTCATGTTAGTTTAGACTGAATGGCTCTCTTGGACAGAGGTATGTGGATGTGAAAATAGGTTTGCGTGGATGTTTGTGCGTGTGTTTTTCATTTTGTTTAGCAACCCCTCTTTGGAGCACTTATCCTAGGTTTATTTCAGTTGAATTAGCAGGTACATTAAACAAAGAGCAGATTACCCGTAGAATAAGCCTGCTGTATGAAGTGGTAGATTGTCCATCAAGTCAACTAATTAAAGTTTCTACATTTCTCAACCATGGTGCATTGGACAATATGAATACAGATTACATACATCCAGTCAGAACAACTGTTGAATCCTCCATTAGAAAGTGAAAGGATGACATTAGTTAAAGAAAAACGCTTAGCGAGAAACTTTGCACCCAGTTACAGGGTCACCTTATGATTGGAGCACCCAGCATCATCTCCAGCAGTCTAATGAAGACTGAAGACAGCCAACCGAAGGAGAATAATGTTATTGTCAATAAGCGAGCCATATAGGTTACCATGTTTTAGATCTAATTGGCAGGAGAGGGCTGGACTGCTCAAAACTGCCTCCAATTATTTGAGACAAAACACATTTTTCCGTGTGTAAATGGTGACAGAGAGAAAAGGTGATTTTTCCTTTTAAGGAATTTGGAGAGACATCATTAGTCTCTGAGTGTTGAATGTTGGAGTGGCTGCTCCTTCTGCTTTAGACTGAGCTCTGGTGGCAGAGACCTGAACCACATCTGGGATCAAAATCCAGAATAGAACGGGCCGTTTTAAATTCCCCTTGCCAAAACTAAAATAATGAGTATGTTTTCTTTCTTTGTAAATGTTATGTTTATATGGGTGTGGTTTGAATCTGTTCTGTGATTCAAGCATACCTCTGCAGAGCTTCATTCTCACACTATAAACTATTAATAATTTATGCTTGTACTCTGTGTCTGAAAAGTGTTGTATAATAGTCCTATATGGTACAAATATATTACTCAAAGAATATAATTAGCCAAGATATCTTCACTACTGAAACACATTTCAGCATTGAGATGAGAATATTCTTACAGAAGCAAGCATTAGATATTGGAGCTAAAAGACTGAGGGGAGATTTGTGGTTAGTGAAATGATGGTTTAATGCCACTTATTCTGCACTCAACAGACTCTTGTCTTGAGAAAACAAAACAATAATATGTGTAATATGGTACTGGATTGCACTCATAAATTCTGCTGCGAGACTTTGTTTCAGTCATAATTCATCACCCATAGTTACCACACAGCTAAAATGCATGTTATTGTGTTTAGCCCTAAAGAAAAAACATCACTGTCTTTCGGCTCATCAGTTCAAAAATAAAAAAACATTGACCCAGAGGACAGACCATAATACTCTCAAATACCCTTCCGGAAGGTTGAGACATCAGAATGTAGGGTGTGTGTTTCTTGTTGGACTGGCGAGAGAGGAAAAGCTTCCACATCTTATGGAATGCATGCAATAAATATTTGAGAGGCTGTGATTCATGGTTACCATGGCATCAGAGGTGCCAGTCATTGTGATGCCACCGTCATCGATGGGCTGGCAGCAATTAAGAGCTATCACGTGAAACCAGGCTTTTCTGTAAACACTTGCACTCAAGAGTGGATCACACTTACTCCAACACAAACACACACACACACACACACACACACAAAGAAGCACACACACACACACAGAACACACAAACGTGGACACACCGAACACACCCATAGACACACAAAGAAGCACGCACGCACACACCAAACTCACACATTCACATACACCTACTTTACACACTTAGAAATACCAATCCTCTGGGAGATTGGTTCTGGGAACAGCTCTTTCCTGTCTTTAGATGGCTGTTTTGTGTGTGTTTAATGGCAGGGGCTTTCAAGCCTGCTCAGAAACCCAAGCATCACTCTCCACTGAGAGGCTAAGACAATGCCCGTCTCTGGCATCTCTGCTGGGACAGCAGATAATTGCTTAGAAAATAAAGGTAATGTTTATGTAAAAGAAAGATCAGATGTCTGGAGAATGGTCTCTCTCTGGTGTATAGTTGTGTTACTTAAATTGTTTTCCAATTCAACACAGCATCTTATTGTGTTACACAGAGCTGGCACCCTCAAACATTCGGTTATCTATGAAGAAGGTTTTGCTAAATACTTCTACAGGAAAACAGATGAAGATCTGGAATAGAAAAATTATAGAACCATCACATGGAACACAAGCACCATCATCCACACCAGCATCACCATCAACATCACCATCAACATCACCTTCTTATTTTTTGTCATTGTCCTGAACATCAACAAAAACTTCACCATCATGTGATCTAGAAGGGAAAAAACCCCAAAGCCCTTTCTAAGATGGGTGTCTAGGTGATATTTCAGCACTGAGAGGAGTCTTAGCTGACCTCTGCATGACCCTATTAAATTAGATGACTTGACCACAGAATGAACCTGTTCACCACCTCCTCTCAATATCTTGGCTCCTCTCCTCTCATCCTTTTTCACATATCCACCCACGGTGCAGTGCTATTTCATAAGCAGCGGAGGCAAAAAAAACATTTGGTAAATGGAAATAAAAAAGTACAGAAAACTGTGTTGTGTGTTAGGAAAGTTGCAAAAAGGTTGAAGGCACCAGATTTTTAACAGAGTTCAGACACTTAACAGAGTTCAGTATTTCATAGACCTTGTGAATGTTTATAGTCAGTTCAGCATGTTTGACAAAAGTTTAAAATCGACAGTTATACCGGGTCCTGGTTAGAAGAATTACCCAAAGATTAGCTTTATAAAAAAATCTCTTATTTGGGTTAGGTTTATGTCGGCATCTGGGCTTAAGGGGGTCTAAGCTGCATTAAACAGATGAGTGGGCCCTGCCACGCAGAGTCAGCAACACCAGAACCCATGGATTTACTGGTGCTTAGCATTCATATCACAGCAGTCCCCAGAGAGAGAGGGAGGGAGAGAGGTGAAAGACACCATAATCCCTGTCAACCAGAGCCAGTCTCCCTGGCTCAGGCCACCATCTATCATCCCCTTGTCCGTCTGACTGACTGTCTGGCTGTTAGTGTGCCTTTATTTTAGCCTTTCTTGTTTGTCAGCCTGCCTTCCTGTCTGTCAGTTAGATCGCTTGGTCGGTCAGTTTATTCAGCCGAATCGTCGGAGGCCTGTCTCTCACCCTGTCTGTGTGCCTACCTGTGTTCCCACCAGTCCCCCCTTTTGGCTGCCTTCCTCTCAATCCGCGAGCCCCATCATCTGCCTCCATGCCTGCCTGCCTCTGTGCCTGCCTGCCTCTTCCCCCGGCGTCCATCAAGTCCGCCCGCCCGTCTGCCTCATCAGACCACAGCTCCACCCCGGCACTCCCAGCAGAGGAGAGTCATCCAGACACTTGTCAACACCACTAATGACTGGAGATGAGGTGATGGGAGGAGGGAGGATGTGGTCAGGGCCCGTTTTGCAAATATGATCTCAGAGATCAATGAGGCACCGCACGATGGCTTTGCCAGACGATGGAAATGGCATTTCTGTGAGGTCGTGTTTTCGGAATATTCCCTCCCGTGTTTGGTGTGCTGTAAGTGAGGCTGATGTGTAGATGGCACAAACAGCACATCGATGTTAAGATACAAAGACATGTCGTCCATTTGTAGTCTCTTTATTATTCAGAGACAGCGAGCTCTCGATCGTGTGTCTCTCAGGCAGTACATTGACTAACCATGTGTACTTTCTGACGCACGCTGTTCATCAGATTGTGTGCTCTTGCCATTTTTCACTTTGATTTCCACTTCATCTTTCACACACACACACGTACAAACACGCGCACACACACACACGTACAAAACACACACAGGTGTGGATTATCTTCTCTATCCACCGCCCCCTTCATTCTCACACCAAGAGCGGTTGAACTGTAATCCTACTGTTCTTTGGGAGGGATTCCAATCAAAAGGAGGTCTCTCTGTTCAAGAGGTGGATATAGTCAGTCCACGGGGAAGTGGCAGGCAGGCCAATACACAAACACTGCATGTGTGTGTGTGTTATTTCGGAGACAAACAAATGTGCACACGGGCACACAAACTCTCTCTCTAACCCATACCTTTTCCTCATAATCATCAACGCACTGACAACACCCACGCACACACCCTCACTTTTAAAATCCGAGACCCGTTTGCTAAACTCCTATTCTTCAGCAAATCACATTTAGATTTACGCTGAATAGTTTATGAACAAAGCACGATCGTGTATAAACTCAATTACAATGTGCATAGGGCTATTTTTCTCCCCTCACGTTCCTCTTACTGTTATTCCTTTATCCGGGATCTTCCATCAAAAATGTACTAGCAAGATGAATGTTTAAACAGGAAGGGCTGCTGCTAGCTGTTGCATGCCAAACTCAGCCAGCCCTTGTATGACATTGTGGTATGACATTATTAGGCTATAGGAAAACTTAAGTCAACCCTAGGTGGAACACATGGGTTAGCATACAAACTGATGTCTTTGGAACGTCAGACACGTAGTTTCTTCCCAGCAAAACCAATATGCGAAGCACAGTTTCTCTTTCTAAAACCTTACCTCGGTAAACCTTGGTAAACATATGCAAGGTAAGGTTTTCCAAGGTAATTTTTCAAAAGAGACACATCAGAGTCTGACGTTGGTTAAATGAAATTAGCATTGAAAGCGGAATGTTGATTCAGCGTACGTAGTTTCGATGAAGTTTGCTATCTGGGATGCCTAATTGTAACCGATGGTTACCTTCACAACCCATAAGCCTATTTATATGTATCTATTATTTTGTATTAAGTGTCAAAAGTGAGGCACTTTTCGTATTGTCAAAGTACGTCTTTAAGTGATAATAAAAGGTCTGTTTGAGTGGGCGAAATTCAGCTCTATGAGAACACATCAAGGTTGAACACACCCACGTTTCATAAATATCGCAGAAATCTTTTTCATTTTAGTAAATGAAAATCTATAACTCCAGACAAAACCAAACCTCAGCTTTGGAGGTAACGTCATGGTGGACTGATGCTCCGGGGCGGCAACAGCTCGGTCGATTACAGAAGCCGAAGCCACCTCTAGACTCTAACGTCAGTCTAAACCTTCCTCAGAAACCAATTACTGTGAATGAGTCTCACTAATTCTTCTTGACATACCTAGGTGGACAAAAAATTCGTTGGGAACAGACTCACAGATGATGAGAACTAAGGCCAGTGGAGATGAATTGTCTTTTGCCACTCGGACCATCACCGCTGGCCGTGTTGACCTTAAGCGGAGTCAGGAGGGGACTGCGAAGGCAACTTGGTATTCAACCGTCATCGCCCTCATCCATCAGATTTTTAAGGTCAACGTCTATTCCCAGTCATTCTATTAAAAGACATGGAGACGTGTGCATGTGCCTTACGCACACTTGCAACATCTCTTACTCAAAAATAAAAACACACATTACCAAGAATTAAACTAAAAAAAATATGATTGTTTTATTTAGCCTTACAAAGTAGGCCTATACGTTATTATCTGATAGGATAGGAAATTATACAATAGTATTTAGTATCACTGTGATTTATCATTATATACTGCATGTGTTTTGTGTGCAGGTGGCATACAACCCTGATGTTGTAGGCTGATACCCAGCCTGTAACCATGTGGTTTAGACTGTGCCTGCACAGCACCTGCAGACAGAGGCTGAGATGAAGGAGTTTGGAAGCAGAAAAGTCCTTTCTTCACTCATTGGCATTCATGAGGGAACAGAGGGGGAAGCCTTGCTGAGGCCAGACGGAACATGGGCTCCCACGGGGAATGCAAATACAATCAGAAGCTACGGTCTTTAGCTCCATCACTCTTGACAACAAAAAAAAGGGCTGATGTTTTGTATGTCGTTCCATCCTCCCCCCCTACAGCAACCTCCCTGTCTCAATAAAGCTCTTTGTCATTTAAGATTGTATTAAGGTAATACGTCGAGATTAAACGTAATCGCATTTGGTGGATCGGTTCCAACGTGATTCCTGGGAGGCTATAGGCTCGACGCGTGTGGTATAAAATACTCTTAAGGAAACATCCAGAATTGTTTCCTGTGTTGAAAAGGTAATTACAAAAGAGTGAGAAGGCCCAGTATGGGGGTGCGGTGTAAGGGATAAGTGGATGTTATAAAGGAACAGTTGAATATCAACAATATCAATATCCACTTACCCCACATTGAAATCCCAACCTCCCCCATACCAAGTTTCACTTATTTGTCCTTCCTACTCCTTAACTATAATGAAGTGTAACTCCATAGCAGTTCCCATGAAACTGCACTGATGTTTCTACAGGTGTTGGGAAGCAACCGCACTCATAGGCACGATCGTATTGGAGCACTATTTGATTGTTATGGTATAATCAGAAGTTATTATTAATTGAGTCCATGAACATGACAGAGCCTGACAGTGTTTGCCTCCACATTAGTGCCGTAGTCTCTGTGATGTTACACTATATTGGCTGTGGAAGAACTAGACTATGTAGAACCCCCCCCCCCCCGCCCCCCCCCCCCCCCGTTGACTCTGTGTGTGTGATGGATAGTGAATATGTTCACCTGCTGTTCACAATACACACATCTCCTGTCACACACACATGCAGACACAGACACCAACACACACCCACTTCTGATTTCTCAAGGGGGAGGACGTTGTTATGGGAGAGTTTGCGGAAGTTTTCCTCATCATTATCTTCGACACTTCCACTACGTCAGAGCCCTGTCCTATGCTGTGTTGTATTGGAGAAAACACTGCTGGGAAAATGTCAATATGAAACATGCAGACCAAACCCACGCATTAGCTCTACTGGATTAATTACGACCAACAGATCATTTGTGTCGCACAGTAAAAGGCTTTTACGCTTTAAGTTCTTGAAAGTCTTTTATGGCATTATGGTTTTGTGGGTATAGTTTTTTCCCAGTCTAAAACGATGAGGACCACCCTTCAGCATGCTGGTGCAAAGAAGGTTACCATAACACAAAGCATATAAATGGCTATAAAATACTTTTCAAGTTGGCTGACACATGATACTGTATATGTTGTCAAAGCTGATAATGCATTTTCAGACTGGGGTGGGTTTTAATAAGGGTTCTCCACGTTGTTCTCTGTTCAACCGTACTATCATAGTTTCTCAACTTTTAATTGGTTTATTAGAGTGGGATAAACCTTCGCTATGATGCCCTAGCTCACTTTTGCAATCTACAGGAAGTGTTGTGTTTCTTTTCCCAGAACTGAAGACCGCAAAGATGCATTTGCTGCCAGAGCCGTTTCACGATTTCCCACACACTGCCCATTGTTAGAGCATTCTTCTGCTAATTAGGCTCAAAGCATTCTTGCTTGTTTGTGTTTATGTTTTGTAGGGGCAGACAGGCATGCACATGTGGGTAGGAATCGTTTCCTTCAGCACCTTTTTGATGATCTAGCATGCTGTTTTTGGACTGATACTGTACTATGCATTTATGGTAGTTAGTTTATGGATAAATATGTGAAATACCCACAGTCGTCTTGTCTTCATTTTACACACCTTTTTCATGAAAGATTTATTTTCAATGTTCGGAGTTCCCCACAAGTTCCTTGCACATCTTTTACAAAAATCCCAAGATTTGTCGCATTTTTAGGAAACAACATCTCTCTAAAACATATGTGTCGCGTTCTGAACATGAAAAAACATGAATAAAATAGCACACATATCAAACATTCACAAGGGATGTAAGAAATATTGCCATCTACATATATTGACATCACACTGCAGTATTGTATATTCATGTTTGGAAGCATCGCTCCAGCCCTGAGGAGAAATCACACAGGGTCTCTCCAGGAACCAGAAACCCCTCCAGAGGACTCCTGTTAGTTTTGTTTTCATATAACTGTGGTTGACGACTGTGTACTGTACAACACTGGTAAAATGGAAACACTGCTTTGCATAGAGATGGTGAACGGAGAAAAAAGGCAATTCTCATCTGATTGTCATGCAGAGAGATTGGTGTGAAGAGTGAACATGTTTTTTTTCTTTTCTTCAATCCAGCAATGAATCAAAAGGTTTGGAAATTTTCAGTTGTATGGCTGTTTATATCAACACACTCCATGTCTTCAGAAGATTCACAGACACGCGCGTACACTAGAGAGGGTTATCTCCATCTCTTTAATGAGACAAAACTCCTGCTGAAGATGCTCTCCTAGCCCTCCGATGCCTGTCATGGCTGGCTGTCAGACCTTTGACCCTGTCACATAAAGGATGTTGAATCTCTGAGGTTTTAAATGAGCTCATTTGCAGCTTCCTGCTGGACAAGGGAGGGTTAGGAGCCAGCAGGCCAGCACACTGCAGCGGAATATATTTGTTTCATTTGTGTATCAGTTATACAGTCAGTCAGAGGCCAGGCAAGGATATCTTCACCTCCAACAACCTTTAACATTCCCTCTGGACAGTCGGATCCTCTTTTCAGAGCTGTGTAGAAAATGAGATAGTATGGATTAAAGAATGGATGAGGCAATAAATAGATGCATTTTTTATTGAATGCACAATGCAAAGGCATGGAAAGTTTGGGCTTGCTATCACAGATCTCAGACCTGCACTTGTGTCTAAACACATCTAACCCAACAGGTCTAAAACGATTTCTTTAAAAAATCACTGTTATAAGGTGTTTTCATATGGTAAGTGGTGTTCGTTGCTTTTCTGCTGCTATTCTGACCAGTGGATTCCCTCTGTCTCCCTGCTGTTTGATCTGAAAACCTTGCCTCAGGCTCTGCTCCAAGCAAGATCGCTATGTAAATGACTACGCTACCTTCAGATGTCGAACTATCCTTAGGAGGTAAACCTACAAAAAGAGAGGGAAGCAAGGACGGATGGGGGGGGGGGGTTGATGTTATTAAAGCCATTACTCATTCCTGATGGCTTCTCAAATGTCATTGGCTATTGTTTAGGAATATCCCTGATGTTGTTAGAGGATTGGCTAGGTGTCTGGGAGGAGGATCACCTCTGTCGGGCAATGGTTTCAGTTTGGTGTTTACGTACAGTAGGTGACGATAAAGAAGGGTTAGATGATGGCTTTTGGAGGGGATGTAGATGATGGAGGGGGATGTGCTCACTACAGTGTGACTGATAGGTCATTGTGGGATGATTGACCCTGTTTGCCTTCCACAAACACAAAATAATAGGTTTTTATTGGCCGCACTGCTGAAGCACAGTGCAAGAGCTAGAAAAATGAACAGGGCACTACACAAAACACCCATTAACCACAAATGCAGACGCTCAGTATAATCTATATGATACATTTTCCTTTCCTTTCAAGCAGACAATGATGGAGCTCTTTGCGGTCTCTGTGAAGCCATGCTGTGTGCAGTTGAAGGTCAGTCATTTTGGTCTCAGAGGGAAGTCATTGTTCAACGTTTCTATGAACAGAGCATTGACTAGTCAACATGTGGTGCTCTCTGCCTCTGGTCAAGGTTCATCATGTTTTTTACCCAGCAACCTAATGCAGCATTGGCAACATTATGGACAACAGCTTGAGTTGTGAGTGAACCTCCAGTATGACACGTGAGAGTTATCTATTGCTCTTCTCTCTCTCTCTCTCTCTCTCTCTCTCTCTCTCTCTCTCTCTCTCTCTCTCTCTCTCTCTCTCTCTCTCTCTTCTTCTCTCTCTCTCTCTCTCTCTCTCTCTCTTTCTCTCTCTCTCTCTCTCTCTCTCTCTCTCTTTCTCTTTGTCTCTCTCTGTCTTGCACATTCGCTCTCTCTCTCCCTCACTTTCTATCTCTCTATTTCTTTTTCTATGTGTCTCTCATAATCTTTATTTATGAGGATTGTAACACAAGCTCTGCATGCAGATCTGTGCAGAAGGATTTTTAGAAACAACATCTTAGACATTGTTTAGTGCAGAATGACGTACATGCAGTTGTCTACTGGGCAGAGTGCTGTGCAATAGCAATAACCTGGCAAAAGCAAATAGTGGTTGTGGAAGATGCGTACATGCAGCTCAAAATCAGATTATTGTGATTTATCAGCATGCCAAGCCTGACATTTCCATGTCCAATGGCACCATAATGGTGGAAATCACCTTCATGGAATTGAATTTAAAAAACTACAAATCCCACAATATGTTCAGACATTTTTAATCCAAACACAATTCCGTTTATATGGGATGCATAATTCACTGAATCAGGTACAATAGAATACTTGCTGTGTTTAAAAGACATGAAACTGTGATTATTGTTCCTGTTTTATGAATGCTTTTCTAAATTGAATTAGTCATGGCAGATGGAAAGGGTCTCATGCATGTTCTTTGGCCAGAGTTTCAGCAATAACATATTGTGATGCATGTTATGACAAATGTAATGTAGTCAGACAATAAAATTCTTGGATATCAGGTATGAAACACAATTATATTTTGCAGAAAAAGTTGCAAATAAAGCCCTACCTAAGCTAGAAGATATAATATTAAATTTTATAGAAATATCCCAGTCAAAAAGAAAATCCATTCAAACATGGCAAAAAAGTGTGTTGCAAAAGAAACAAACAAGATTGAATGCTCTTGTTAGTGCAACTAGTCCTTTTCGCAGCTTTAACCTTTGAGTGCGTTAAGTTATTAAGAGATATCGGCGTTTGGAGCTGCCTGTTCGATGCCTCCCAGCATCATAGAGTGGTTCTGTGTTATGAACAAACAAACGCAAGGCGCTGGGCTTTACAGCCTATCTGCCTTAGGCTCTCATTGACCTCTCCCCAGGTCTGAGAGTGAGGAGGCCTGCTGTTTATCACACTGACCACAGTACTTTCAATCACCACTTCCTCTCTCTCTCTTTCTCTCTCGTTCCCTCTCGTTCCCCCCTTCCTTCTCCCCATCTCAATCTCTCCCACTTAAACCCTGAGCACAGGAGCCCTGACCAACAGGATTGATTTCCAGTAAGTTGGACGTCTGGATTGCGTTCCGGAGGTTTCCGGTGTGTTCATCCTGCCTCTATTGCATCCTAATCTCCGTGGTGGGCCTGTCTGCTTCTAGGACTCGCTTCAAACACACATTCTTCACATACACGTGTGAATATAGCCGGCCACACACAAACCCCCACACATACAAAAGGGGTGACGTGGGGGTTTGTCATTGCAAGGCATGTGCTCATCAAAACAGGTTAGGAAGTTTTAAAAGTCAGAAGGAGGATGTAACGAGTCAGATGGCTGAGCGGTTAGGGAATCGGGCTATTAATCAGAAGGTTGCGGGTTCGATTCTTGCCGTGCAAAATTACATTGTGTCCTTGGGCAAGGCACTTCACCCTACTTGCCTCGGGGGAATGTCGCTCTGGATAAGAGCATCTGCTAAATGACAATGTAAAAAGTATAGCTATTGTATGCTTGGGGCAGACTTGAAGCCATTTAACTTTTACATTTAGTCATCCAGAACTTTTTCTCGAGAGCCGAAACTATAAAAATACGCCAAGGGCACTATCCATTGACAGGATAAAGACATAAACTGTACTGTAGCATGAATACTAAATGATGCATCACCAAGCAAAGGACTTGGGCCATGCTGCCCCAACAAGGTCTGCTTTATGACTGTCATCCCCACCCACCTCCACCCAATCCAACATCACCCCGACAACCATTCTACCAATCCAGGAGGATCTCATCCACCCTTGCCACGGGCACTTGCTGAGCGACGCCCAATTACTGTTGGGGTCAGAGTCTTAATACAGAGCAGGTCTTAGTTACTATTCAGACCCATACTCGCGGAGCAAGACCTGGGATAATGAGATTTTCTCACACCTGCTGGTTATACTGAGCAGTCAACCAGAAACGCTTCATTCCTTGAGAACAGTATCTGGTAGTGTATGCGTGTGTGTCTGAGGGGGGGGGGGGGGGGCGGGGGGCGGGGGGGGGGGGGGGTTAATTTGTTTCGATGCCCTTATCCAGATGGTTACTATTGATAGCCACTTGTTGTGGTAGCCATTTCCCCTTTGGTCAGATATTTTGGTGAGCACCTAAGTGGTCTTCTACATAAACAAACACAATTATTGATTGTATCTCGATGTGTCAGAGAAAGTACACTGATGGTAACCGCTTTGAATTCCCGCCTAAACGGATCTGGGGCTGAGAGTTGAAGTTCAACATTACCCACGTACCGGTAATAAAGTATAAAAACTACAACTTTCTAGAAACATTCCAGTACACGTTCGCAAGTTAATTGAAATGTCGTCAGCCAGTTCATTTCACGTTTCACTCCAATTATTGAACTGTTTCCATGCACCCGGAGGTCTCTGCTTTAACAGTATAGCTGTACCTGATCCAGTATTCTGGGGTTGGGAGGGAATGACACTTCAGTGACATGGACTCTGCGCTCAGTCCCAGACAGACAGCTCAATAATGATAAGGCCTCTGTCAGACCCCCTCTCACAGGACTCTGTCAGCATATTTGTCTTCCTGTCTCTGACAAGATGGACGACCCTTCGCCCCCTCTCCTTCTCCCTTTATTTCTCTAAGCCCCCCCCCCCCCCCCCCCCCCTGCCCTCCCCGCGCGCCTTCTCTCTCTCGGCAAAGGTGATGTTCTGACATCACTATGTTCTGAAAGACTCATCGTGTCTGAGTCTTAACCCTCTCCATCATTCAAGTTATTTTGAAGTAAAGGCTTAGTTTCATCTCTTGTTCATTACTTTCTTTGGTCCACACCACACTGAAGAAACAATCAATAAATATTAAATTAAATGATTGATTTAAAGTAATGCTGATTTAATTGCATGAAATGTACCTCTGGAGTCCTCCATACCCCTTCTTCTAATGTGTTCTAAGACCAGAGACAGCATTGGGTGCCCCAGTCTGCAACCGAAGGATCATAGGCTGGGAGGCAATCAAAAGCATGAAGAGTGAATCATACACTGACCATGGAATCAGAATGAATACTGTATGTTATGGATCCACAGTAGACAGTGTGTATACCATATATCCACAGTAGACTTGAATTCATACTTATTCCATGGTCAGTGTCTGAATCATTCCTCACGTTTCTGACTATCCTTCCTGTAACTAAAGCTTGGAGTCAGATGGCTGAGCGGTTAGGGAATCGGACTATTAATCAGAAGGTCGCCGGTTCGATTCCCGGCTGTGTCAAATGACGTTGTGTCCTTGGGCAAAGCACTTCACCCTACTTGCCCCAGGGGAATGTCCCTGTACTTACGCTCTGGATAAGAGCGTCTGCTAATGACTAAATGTAAATGTCAAGCTGACTAGCCATCCTGAAGTTAATCCTGACTACCTTTCCTGTACCTAAATCTCACAGTTTGTATTGTGTTGTGGATTCAAGGTCTAGGTATATTGTCCTCGATTGGTATCCCTTTGGTGATGGCATGTGCTCCGTCGTCTTCAGCGGTTACCTTAGCAACAGCACCGGAATGAGAAGTTAAGAGGAGTTGTGCGGTGAGATTGTTGGTGCGACAATTAATGGTATTCTCAGCACTGGATTTGAGAAACACCTGTGTTACATGTTGGTACCAAACACATCAATGTTACTGTGTTCCTAAGATAACACTTTCAGCAAATCTGTAAACAATCCAAAATGTATTTTGTGGTGATATGGAACCTTTAGGACTTTATTAAAGGGTTTTATTGCTTTTACTTTAAATGTTGAGGAGTAGTGAGTTATAGGTTCATGATTACAGTTTGTTGTTGTGGCCCAACGTGTCTGTACAATGGCAGGCTTGAGGCAATATTTTTTGTCCCACAGTGAAAGCCTGTAATGTCTCTCATTTGGTTGTATAGACTATTCTGGAATTCCCCACTGCATACATTACGGTTTGTTTATTCATTTGTTTGGAACACAACAGTAATAGCTGTGTCTCAGTGGAAATTGAGCAGAGGGGTGTTTCTAATGGATGATGAGATTAACCCACTCCCCCCTCAATCAAACTTGGCATAGTCTCTCCACGGTTAATCAACTTGCGGAGGGATACCATAGGTACCCCCCCCCCCTCCCCTCCCCCCAGCAGAGAACGAATGTTGAACAATTTCCCCGTAACTTCATGTGACAAGGCATTTATCTTGTTGGATGGACCCCTCTAATTTCTTAAAGTCTCAAATTGATTTCTTCTTTCTTCTATTTTTTTGTGTGATGTTCGCTAAAAGGTAACTGGATGAACGTCAGACAAGTATAGCTCACTCTCTCGCCAGAGTGTTTGATCCATCAGCTAGCTGTGAAATTCAATAAAACATCCATATGCCTCTGGATTCCTTGGCACACTTCTGTATTAAAAAGCCACCCCTCTGAGACACAGAGAACCTGTCTCCGCCTGGCCATCTCAACGCTTCCTACGTGTTCTCCAGCATTCAGGATGTCTGCCAAAGCAGATTAAAGTGCGAAAACATGGAGTTAATTGTACAAATTAAAACTATATTGCGCAATTAAGATGAATTTATTACTTCAGGAAACTTTGTTTGGATTCTCAGACTTTTGGAATTGATGGTAGTATTTGGATGTCAAAATAAAAGCCTTTAGATAAGAAATGTGTTTTATTTGTTTAATAAAGTTTCTTGGAGTAAAGCTTGCCTTGGATCCTCTTCTTCCACTCTGGGGAAATATTCTCTCATTACCTTCTCTGTGTGGGTAGAAGGTGGAGGGAAAATAGCAATAAGATGAATTTCATCATAGGCACTAGAGAAAATGAACAGTTCTTAGTGACAGAAGCCTATGTAATTAATTTAATCTGGTTTCACCCATGGAGGAAAATTACAAGAAAATTACCAGGGTGTGAGAATATTATATATTTTTGTTTAACTACAATAAGACTGATTGCTTTTTTTTTTTTAATATAAACACTTTTTTCTGTTTTTTCATTTTAAGATTTGGGTCTTGGCTTAGTGATGCATTCGAATATCCAACAGTGCTGCACTCAAAAACTGAATTATGATATTCTTAATTCAGCCCCTCGTGTGCTACATTACTTATAAATGAAAGTAATAGATTAGTTTATTCAATGCATGTACAAACATATTTTATCATCCAATCTATTGTGTTGCCAGAATACAAAGCAGGCTTTCATTGTGAAAACAATTAAAAGGGAGAATATTGATTTCAAAACCCTTGAGTACAGAAACTATGTTTCTCAAACATCCAATAAAATGAGATAACAATTGAGTCTTCATGTTTTCTTTCTATTCTAAGTATTTCCATCTGTATCAATATCATTTCGTTTTAGTTTTTGTTCATCCTCCCAAGGGAAAAAAAGTGGCGGAATTGAGTCTAAAGAGATTGAGTCCATCCGACAAGCAATGCATCTAGGTGATGACTTTACACATTTTGCATATCAATGTGGGCATCGTAAATTGAAATCCCATTTGGTTTTTGAGATAGCTTTTTGATAGCTTCTCATTACCGAGACGTCATCCCTGGGTCAAATGAAAATGCCATCACAATCTCAGAACGAGGACTGTTCTCTGCCAGCAAAGACTCCCCTCAGAGGAGAAGAATGTCCTTTTATAGTTTAACCCCCTCGTCTGAGTGATGAGAAATGAGGACCTGGCAGAGATGAACAGGGCTGGAGGGATAGGGGAGGGGATGCCAGAATGAGACCTCACACTGACAAGCTGACAGCAGTGTCATACCTTATTAAACATATATACTCTGCAGTGACACAATATTTAAGCAGCTTTACTTGCTTACCAAAGGGTCAATGCTTAGAAATGTTATTAGACAAGAACAGAATGTGCTTAATCTAAGGTCTTTCCAGTACAAAAAGCATTCAAATACCTCAGCTATAACAGACAAAAAAACGTATTAAAGTCCATGCAAGATGACAAGCTGTCGTACTACTGTATATCAGGTCATAACAGGCCTATATATATGGACAATTAGCGTGCGTGTGACTCGCAAATAATGTCTATGTGTGTAGGCTACACTGACTTCAAGCCTTCAGCAGCCCTGTCAGTCTGACAAACTTTCAAAACGACGTCGTGCTTATGAAATAAACTAAAGCAACTCCCTCTGCAAACTGCTAAAGAAAAGGTCTGAAGTCTGAACGAGTCCACTTCAAATAGGTGCCGTCTATGAGCCTGACTCACGCCATCTTGATCTTGGGCCCTGAGCACAAGCGCGAGAAATAGCGTTGTCTCAGGAGCGTCACATCAGCTCGGTCTGAAAAAGATTCAAGGTTGTTGGTGGGAACATTTCAATGGATTCACCTGAGTCTCCCTGGGAACCATTTTTTGTATTCATTAGCACATACAATAGCGTTCTCTGCCTGAGCGAAGAGTCACTGATTACTTTTGTTGCTAGAGCGAGCTGGCGTCGTCACCGCAACCCATCCATCCCACATCTACTGCATTTTTCAACCGCTTGAAAGATTTCGCGTCAACCGCCAAATTCAGAAACCAAATCTACAAGTATAATGCGAACGAGCTACACCTCTGCACTGTCAGTCGTTTCTTTAAGCCTTTAGCAAAAGTCAGGTTTGAGAGACCGTTGAGGTAGCATATTTCTATTTTCTTTGAGGCTCAAAAAAGTTATTGAGGGAAAGGTTTGACGCCAATTTTTTTTTACTTTTAGTGTTTCACTTCATTCTGTCATCCAGGCAGAAATTATTATGTCCAGTGTGGCAGTTGTGTGTGGATTAAGTTAGGGCCTACGTAGCAATACTCAATTAGAGTGCTCGATTTATCTAGGTGCTTGCATTGGCATGCTAATAAAGGATTGCCCCCCCCCCCCCCTCCAAATTCTTTTTTATACAGTTTCTATATCTGTGACAGCCTGGACTGGTGGACGTATTTATGACTCGGCGTGTGTCCACCGTCTGTGATTCATAGAACGCTAATGGTCTTTAGCGCGCGCGTGTGGGACTGGATCGTGATGACCAGTCCTGTAAGTGAGACGGGAGGAGCGGGTTGGAAGAGGGGGCTGAGAGAGGAGGAAACAGACGCGGTTGCCCCACTCAACCCTTAATTAGATCTACAGACTCCTTTCCTTGGTTGCGATATCTGGCATTTGGGATGCTAGCGGTTTGACATGGCGCTAGCCCGCTAATGTGACTAAGACATTAACCCCAATCTCTCCGGATGTGAGCCAGTGTAGCATCCGTCCCCTGGGACTGTGGCTCTGGCGCCCCCTCTGACAATCGTATTTCCCGGATAGCTTGCACACTTATTGCATTTTGACCTGTTTCGCAGCCCCATATCGATCCTTGAAACATTACAGCGACGTGGGGATGAAGAAGCTTTTTCGAGCGAGGGGAGCCGTAATAAGCTTCTTGTGTTCCACAAGACTTGTCTTATTTGTGGTATTTTCTCCATCAGTCGATAAAATAAATTCCTTTGTGATGGGCTCCAATATTGTCTTGCTATGGCTTCCTGTTTGGGCAATCGGGAGTGGAGAATTAACTAAATAAAGGAGGTCTTGTTAAAAAATATTGCTCTCTGTGCTCTGTACAAAGGTCAATGTTCGGCTTTGACTTGTCTTCCCAACCAATGACATGTAGTCTTTCTTCCTTGAGTTTTCATTCATTCCTTCCTTATTTAACATTCTCTATCTGTTTTCTAACTAACTTTCTTTCATTATTGGTTCACCTTTCCTCCCTAACCTGCCTTGCCATAGTAGTGTGAAACACAGACTTCCCAGACTCTAGGCATAGGAGATGTCGGCCTCCTAGGTACATTAGTTATCCCCTAGCATGTATTATTGATTTACTCTCTCTAATCACTGTCTCCTGTGTTACAAACTAGCCTTCACTGCAGGCAGATCATTTCTCTGGGGAAAACAGGCTTGCAGTTCCTATCTGTCTGCCTTCGTGAAGATAACAACTTGGAATCTTTGGTCCTCAACTGGTGGTCCTCAACTGTATTCATAAAAATGCATGAAAGTGTTTAGCCGATTTTCCTTAATCTCTTTTTGCCTTACAGGAGAGACACCGTTAATTGAGATGTGGGAGATAAAGCCTGGATTTGTTACTTCCCTTCATCTATCAAATTCAGCATTTGTTCTGCGATTCGTTTGAACACTTAGTAGGAAATCAATTACATTCACACCACTGTGGATCATAAACCATTGGTGATGGGTGTGTTCTCTCTAGTGATGCTTAGACAAAGGATACTCAGTTTGGAACAAAAGATGACTACATTGTGTAGAGCTTGACAGCGTGGTGGGGTACAGAGGCTCAGCAGGGGGACGGAAAATACATGCGGGGGCCCGGGGTGTGAAGAGACGCGGGCGAGGGAGAGGAGAGGAGCGCGGCGGACCTGCCGTGCTCACGGTATAACGAGGCCTCCTCTGACGTCATCACCCAGTGACGTCATCACGCAGTGACGTCATCGCCCAGTGACGTCATTACGCAGTGACGTCATCACGCAGTGACGTCATTACGCAGTGACGTCATCGCCCAGTGACGTCATTACGCAGTGACGTCATCACGCAGTGACGTCATTGCACAGTGACATCATCGCCCAGTGACATCATCGCGCAGTGACGTCATCACGCAGTGACATCATCGCGCAGTGACGTCATCACGCAGTGACGTCATCACGCAGTGACAGCATCCTGGATCAGCCAAGTGTTCAAATGTGAGTATAGTCTGTACTGACTCTCCACACATCTCATGAAATGTGAGTGTATGTGAACACTGTATATCCTAAAAAACGGATTCAACAATAGGTGTTTTTATTGACTATATCCTTTGTTCTTGATACAGTCTCCAAAAGCCATCGTATTTGATGGAGTTTATGGGAAAGAGCAGTCTGTTACATCAGTGAATTATAACATGTATAATGTATATTCGAACAACAGATAACGCAGTCACCTTTCAAGGTAAGACCTTCTTTCCCCAGTACACAGAATAGAGAGATGGTACAGTCAAGTACGTGTCTCCACCACTTATAGGACAACAACAAAAAGACTGAAATAAGTTCAGATCAGTCCTTGATTGAGAGGAGGTGGGATGAAGACAGTGAGGAGCTGTATGGGTGGAGAACTGGAGGCTACACTTGAAAGAACACCTCTGAATGGTTTCTGATATCTTTGATTGCATAGATTCCAGGTCTTTGTGAGATAGTACTTCCTGTTACTGCTGCCACCTATCAAAATCAAACGAGCAAATCATGACATCTATTCTAACGTAGAATGACTCAAACAACTAAGACTGAATGGATTACTTTTGTTTTGTTACATCATATTAATATTGCCATATTGTAATCCTCATATTACAATATGGCAAGTCCAGTTTTGTGTTAGATCAATCGTTAATCATAGGAGGGTCCCGCTTTCTACGTTACATGAACAACATGCTGTAACAGCAAGTCAGTATAGATTTACAAGCACAATCGAGTATCAAGTAGAGAGCTTCTATAAGTGTTGTTAAACATGAAAGAGTAAGATGAAACAAGCTGTAGTGTAGTGGGGATCAGACAAGGACCAGTGGATCCAGTTAAAAGGGTTCAAGTGTAATGAGGAAAAAATAGATTCCACTCATCATACCTTATCGCTGGCCTGGCCGTGTCAACTACACACTGCCAGTCATTATATCAATTTATATGCTTCTGAACGTGTGGTATCCTCCACCGAAGCCTGTGCCCTGAGCGCTTCTTATTATAAGGCCATAGCTCTTATGGATTCAGCTCATCTGTTGTGTGCTCAGTAGCTCACAGAGACTTGTGCACTCCGACCCAATCTTGCCTCATTAACATTTTAGGTGACGAGTCTGTCATGGCCTTAATTAACAATTCATAAGCAGGGCTTATAGCTATATTAACATTTTACAACCAATAAATCACCTTCCTCTGTGTGTGTGTCGTGTGTTTGCGTTAGTGTGTAAGTGTGCGTATTGGGGTGTTAGGTGGGGAATGGAGAGTGTTGTGTGTGTCTTTGTGTGTGTGTGTGTGTTTGTCTCTATTTCGGGCCAGTCAGCCTGTCTCTCTCTCTCCAATTGTCTGACCATGACATTTTGTTTGAACTTTTCCTTAATCTTGTGTTCTATTAATCTAGATATATTAAATAATTATATTTTTTCCTCAAGACAGCAAGAACCTCAGACAAGACCTACAGAGGGGCATTTGAAGTGTTAAACCAATTAAGTTGTCTATGGAGTTAAGGTACAAGCCAACGAAGTACAAACAAATGAGCAGGGGTGTCAAATCCTGGTCCTCAGGGGCCTCTGTCCTGTACGTTTTAGACGTTTCCCTGCTCCTGCACACCTGCATTCAAATGAATGATCGTTATCAGGCTTCTGCTGAGCTTGATCATGAGCCATTCATTTGAATCAGGTGTGTTGGAGCAGGGAAACAGGATTTGACACCCCTGAATTAGAGCAAACGTCACACACAGTTGAAATGTTCACTGATTAGTGTGTCCTGAAGAATCTCTGAGCTGTTGGAACGAGGAGATCACATGATCACATGGATCCTGGGAGGGAAAACATTCTCAGTTAAGTTTGTACAGAAAATGTTGATGTTAATTTCCTCCAGGATCACAATGACTCGTATTGAGAGACTTGTTGCTCCTGTTGGTTAGTTGTGACGGTTTTAAATTCTTGTACTCGCTGTGAAATATTTTACTGTTGACTGTTGTTTTTGTCTTCTTCTTTACAGGTACACACTTTTTTGAGTTTCATGTTGTTTAATTGTAACTTGTTTAACTGCATGCTCTTATGGTTCTTCCCCTTGGCACTTATTTGGTTTTTCACAATGTATACTTCATGTTTTGGCTGCTTGCAATGTTTGGGGCTATCTCGTTGTTATGATCAGTGACCTATGCTCTTTTGTAATGCTCTCTCTTGGAAGTCGCTTTGGATAAAAGCGTCTGCTAAATGCATAAATGTAAATGTAAATATGTTGCTGACAAATTAACCGGCTATGTTAACATATCTCATGGATGATTAAAACGAGATAAAAGTATACAAAATCATGAGAAAAAAAAACACGAGGTACAATTTTAACCAGAACTCCTCAACATATCTTGAAGAAGTCAGTGAGAGGAGGTTTGCCACGGCAACATGAGCTGTACTCTAACACACACAGCAGGAGGTGAGAAGAAGCACTCCTGTCCTGCTGGGTAAACAAAAGGCTTCTTCATGAGCTGATTCTGGGCACAGGTTGTTGCCACTGAAGTGTGTGTGTGTGTGCGTTGATTTATGTGTGCGCGTTTGTGCGTATGTTCCTGTGTGTATTTGTGTGTGTGTGTGTGTGTGTGCAGGCACATGTGCATGTCAACTCAGGCAGCCTGTGTGTCCGTGTCGTGGCGTGGCGGCATTGTGTGACACCCAGCGACAGTTTGTCTGAGGCTGGCAAGGAGCAGCACCTCCCAAATGAGTCACCCTGAGTAAGAGTAGCAGCATCGTACCACAGTGAGTCTGGTGCAGAGATAACAGCTGCCAAATTATAGAGGTCTCTGCGGTGCGGTTTGCTTTATCTCCCTGAGAAACGCACACACTAACACACACACATACACAGCTTAGGGTAAACTATTTTGTTTTAAACCATAAATTCTTGTTTGCAGCTGCTTTGGCTCACTTTTCCCTTAGATGCGGACCGCTCCAATGCTAATACTGATTACTATAGATGACTAATGGGATTAATCAGAATTCATGCTCACAATGGTAAAGTACATTGTGTTTTCCAATCATTGTTACTCTAATTGCCTTTACTTTACTATATGTCTGTTTGTTCCGGTGTGAAAAACGGGAGTATGTGGGTAACGTGTCAGTGTTGCTAAGTGACAGTCACATGCTCTGTGGAAGCATTGGCGGTTTATTGTGGCTTGGAGAGCAAGGTCATGAGAAACACATTGCATTCTGAAACATATGATGCCTCCACAAGCAACTGCTGTAGACTTGTGTTGCATCTACTTCCATTCTTGTCAAATAAAACACCCATCACTCCCCTCTTTCTAACTTTAATGTGGGCAGTAAAACATGGAGATTGTGGACCAGTAGGGATCCCAGGCCAAGGTCATGGCTTCTCACCACTGATGACTGACATGATTTAACTGGTAGGGATTTGAGTGTGTGCACTAAAGCCGATTCTAGAATCTTATAAGGTTTGTGTGTGTGTGTTTGTAATATAATGTGTGTGTGCGTGTGTGTAAGATAGTAAGTGTGTGTCTGTCTCTGCGCCAGGGAGAGACAGACAGACAGACAGAAAAAGAGAGACAGACAGAAAGAATTATTTTGATGTCTAATCAACGGTCACTGGCATTTTGCACCAGTAGCGCTGCCATGCCATAGGAACTGAGGAAATCAGTTCCAAACGGTGCAGTAATTAACTGCACGAACGTCCTCTTCCATGTGGTTATGCTGCCCTCTAGTGGTTAAAAAGTAGCCCACTGTGTACTTCCAAATTAATCAGTTTTGCACAGACGGACAGCAGGTACGATTACTTAATGGGGGTTCTATAAATGACAAGCTAAATGACAATCTGTAGCCTACTGTCGCTGGAGATATAGTCAAACAGACCGACGTCTGAATTGCCCCGGAACTATGACATTTGATATATTCCTTCTAAACACTTGGTCTTATAGTTCTACTCCATTGATGTCGCCAGATAAACTGTATGCGCTTTTACACTTTCTCTCACTGTTTTCCATTTCCAACGTTTTATGGCCTTCTACTTTTCTTAGCACTATGCCATTCTGTTTTTCACATAATGGATATTATGTTAACGGAGACCGAGGCTATCAGTCCAGGAAAGAAAGATATCATTGCGCACGGCAGCGGAAACGGGGGGAAATTACTTAAACTCCTCTCCGAGAAATGATTTCATTCACAGTGCCGTTTGCATGGAAACTTTCACTGACTTCAAACTTTCTCAGTGCCATTCCAAGTTCTCACCTTTCCACTGCCACCGCCTAGAAACCTACAAAACTATTTTAGGTTGGAGGCTTGATCAACTCTTTACAGTTACAAACCTTATCTTAAAACACTCAACTTTGTCAGTTGAAGCTCGTTCGGCACCTTCTTCCCCATGCCGTCATCGCATACCGTCGATATAATAATGTACAAGAGGACTGTGGAGGAGATGTAAACTAGGTTAGTTGCCCATATAGTTTTCCAAATTATATTTTCGTAAAGGTCTTGACTTGAAGTGTGGGTAATAGACAACCCCTTGAGGCTTTTCACTGAACAGTGCAGTGACTGTGTGCCACACAGGAAACTTAACAAAGGCAAAGTATTGTCAACTTTTATTTTTTACTTAGTTACCAAGGCGTGTTTTTGAAACCCAAAACGTGTTGCCATTTAGCAGCCTTCATTCGAACTGTGAGGCATATCATATCTTCTAATTTGTGGGATGGAGGATGGGGAGGGTGTAGACCCCAGTTTAACAAAACGTCATGCTAACGGAGTTTATACACCCATCTGGACTTCCCCAAACAGTCTTTTGGTCAGTCGTTGGGCGACACCGAATGTCTGAGAACTTGTTGGAACCGAATAGACTATAGGCTATAAAGAATCTCAACAGATTTTCTTGTCAATGATAGGCCATTTTGATTTCAAATGTCATTTACAATGACTTTCAAACAAGGAGACGTGTTGCAAGGGTATTTTTTTACACTATTATTAAGCTTTAATCTTATTTACGGGTCTCCGTCGAGTTATAACCTGTTTCAAGGTCCCGCTCACTCTGGAGGGGCACACAGACACAGAAATAGGTAAGTTTATTTTCCTGAAGTTAGACATTTGTTAATGACTTATTGACTGTATGTTTTACTCGATTTGCTGAAATAGCCTACTAACTTAAAGGCTACATCCTTTTTTTTTCCGAGTAGACCCATTAAAAGATTTGTATTAAGCGTATGGTGCATGTAAATTCCTGTAACAGGCCTTATTTAGATATGTGGACTATATAGCCTTTATCTAGCCTACATTTAGAGTCTGCCAGGATTTTGCCATGGGGCACTGATAACATCCGTTAGTGGACGCTGGAATGTGATAGTGAAAGGCCACTTCTGTCATGCGCAGGTGTAGGCCATGCGCGTGGATGGTCTGCACTAAACACAGCTGGTAAATAACAAGAGATGTCCGGTATAACATATATTTTATCCTCACAGGAACTGGTGTGCATATGTCGTACACAAAAATGTGAGTTGTACCGTTCAGGGAAACGTGGAGAGCTTTGTTGAGCCCGAAGTGCAACCCTGCCCGATGCATGAGCCGGACTGCGAGCCACAAGTGCTGTAAGTAGGCTACATCAGACGAACCCTGGAGATGGAGATGGTGGGTGGAGGCTGCAGAGTGTCAGTGGAGCATTGTCAGCCCATTGTTTGCAAATGTCGACCGCACCACACATTCGAGCCTTTCAACGTTAATTTGATCGTTAATTAAGTTGTTTAGTCATTTTAATGTCGACTAAATCTACTTATACTGTAATTACAACTCAACCACTTCACATCATCAACAGCTTTGCTATGAGTCTTGGTGCCTTTTATGAGTAATGGTACATGATTAGAGGGTGCAAATGAGGGAATTCAATGAGCATTCATAGACTGAAAGCGAAACTTTTTTTTGCATTAATTATTTTCAAATCTGTACTCACAGTGCAGTATAGGGGTCTATTTCCTTGTTTTTGTACAAAGGAAACAAGAGTTGCCAGGATCAAAAACACTTCTGGGAGAGAGGTCAGACTATTCCAGTGAGACATTTCCATGTGAGATCAGGATGAGGTGTGGCAGGAAGGGCAGGGCCCTAAGTTCCATCTCTCTCTTTATTTATGTTTTTTCATTTGATGATGTATGAACATACAGGCTATTGTGCTCGCTTTGCATGGTTTTACCCATGGAGTACATGCTTGATTAGTTGTGTTTAAGTTATTTGTAAATTGAGTTTATTATTGGAATATTTCATGGGTGTTCCCCTGAGAGACAAAGCATATTGGTCAGGCACTGAGGAGACTCAGAAAGGAAGAGGATTGTATTCAAGTATAATCAAACTTCCAGCTGTTGCAGATGACAAAGGCCCAGCCTACCGAAAAGGGAAGTGAAGTCGTTCATTGTTTTGTGTGATTTCTTACAGTTATTTAGTTAGTTCAAGCAATAACGTTGAATACACAATACAAACTGAAGTAACTCAACATTCAAAAGCAGTTTTTGCTAAAACATGTACAATAAACTTGCTCACAATTGTGGATGAGCTAAAACAAACGTTTTTTTCCTTTTGTCCAGCCATAAGACCCGGTTCCGGCCCACCTACAAGACTGCTTACAAGACCGTCACAGAGTTGGAGTGGAGATGTTGCCCTGGTCACCAAGGTCAAGACTGTAAAGGCTTAAAGGCATCTCCAAACCGACAAACGGTGCTAGGAGCGCAGCCTTACCCCCAGTCGAACCCAAGCCAGACAAGACACACTCCGAGTAAGTACCGTTCCCAGTGATCAAAATACTTATCAAAGCTGTAGTGCTCGACAAAAAGTAAAACGTAAAGTTGATATGATGCAGATTCAGTGCCTCAATATTTCGCAACTGAAGTCCATGTCTCATTCGACAGGAGCAGAGCGGAGAGAGACGGGTCAGCATGAGGCGAGGTACAGTGGCCCAGACAAGGTACATGTCCTGGAGGGGGAAGTCCAGCGCCTGTCCCAGACCGTCATCGACCTTCAGACGGCCATGATGGGCCTGACTGCCAACCTGCGCACCGACCTACAGGAGGACACCAACAAGATGCTGGTCACCCTGCTCAACAACATGAGCCCACCGGACAGCGCAAGGACCGGCGAGGGGAGTGCAGTGCATCTGGACGGCCACCAGGCCACCAGGGGAGGGTCGGCAGGGGACAGGGGACTGGAGAAGATCATGGCAAGGCTGGACGATATGAACGATTCCCTAAAGAGTAAAGATGAGGCTCTGGAGGAGCTGAGGGGAACCGTGACGAGCCAGGAAGGTCAGATCCGACTGCTGATGGACGCCTCCCAGTCTCAGACTCCGGCAATAGTGGAAGGTGGCGCCCCCTCTGACCTGGATGTCCTACAGACTTACATTGACAACAAGTTTGAGAAGCTGAAGAAAGAGCTCGACAAGGGCATGGAGGAGAGGATGGTTAAGCTCCAGGGCGTGTGCGACGACAGGATCCAGTCTGTCCAGAAGACCTGCAACGAGGAAGGGGAGAAAGGCTTGGTCAGACTTACAGAGCTGGTGGATAACAAGGAGGCCGGCCTGAGGAAAGAGATACGGGCGTTGCGTCTAGACATGGCTTTGTCCGACGGGCCGGTCCGGACTGAACGGCAAACAGACCCGGCTAAACAGCCGCGGGATCGAGATGACCTCAAAGACCTTTGGCGTGAGGTGGAGCGTGTGGCCGAAGCCCACCAAATTCTGAACGCCCGGATGGACAACGAGCTGGCGCACTTATCGGCGCCGAGTTTCGTCGACGAGTACGGGCCGCTCATAGAAGATCTGGAGGCGCGAATCAATGTCACCGAGCAGAACGCAGAAGTTCACTGCTTCTACGTGGAGGAGAAGCTGAGCAAGGCGTTGGCGGACGAGGTCTCCGCTCTGCAACGGCTCATGGAAGAACGCCTCAACAGCATGGAGGACCAGTTCACCAGCATGCTGGTGGAGATGAGCAACAGCTCCTTCCCTGGGATGTTAGGAGATTCCATGGACGCCATGCAAGCAGAGGTCAACAACAACAAGTTCCTCCTGCAAGGCCTCGATGAGAAAGTGAACGCCGTCGGGGAGTTGTGCTCGACGGGATGCCCAGTAGGTTCATCCTCTTCGGGTTCGACCGCTCCAGAAAACCTGGCCAGCATCGTAAAGGACATTCGAATTTGTAGGAACGACCTTGACGTACTCAACACAGAAGTTAACGGCAATACTGACAAACTCAGAGAACTGGAGGAAATTATGGACAGGCAGATGGTGGTGCACCAGCAAAGCACCAAGGCTGTTGAGGACCTCCAGAGGGGATTCATCTCCATCCAGGACAATGTTGGAGGTTTGTCTGGAGCTGTGACAGGGTTAGGAGACTCTGTTAGCAAATACTTCCGGGATATCCAGTGGATGAATTCCACATGCTGCCAGGCTGGGCACACCGGCACTACCATTCCAAGTCAAGGACAGGGAGTTCCTGATGGTACACTGTCCAGACAGCCAGAGTCGCTCAACAATCAGGTGGAGGAGTTGAAAAGGCAACTGGACAGGCTTGGTACCCAGATGACTACTGAGCTGGACAGGTGTAAGGAGAACACACAGGGGGTATCCAAGGGGGTTTCAGCCATTGATGAACGTGTGTCCAGACTAGAGATGGTGTGTGGAAGATTGGATGTTGTTTCGGATAATGTGAAGGGCCTGAAGGAAGGCCTGGAAAGGCATGTGTCTGGTCTGTGGGACAGTGTCCGGAGAATGAACGGCACCTTGGGGACTCACACAGGAGACATCATTTCCATGCAGGGATCTCTGCTGAACTTCCAGACACAGCTGTCAGGACTGGCCAAGCAAGTGCTTGTCCTCAAAGACGCTGCAGCCAAAGAGCCAGGTGAGTAACAGCCTGACTACGTCATGAGGGGATTACGTGTTCCGTCACAGCTTCAGACGTCAGAAGCATCTAGAATAGACAAGGCAGTTTATGACTCATTGCTGACGGTAGCTTTGCTCCATTTTGGTCATTGTGTACAGTACACTGCAGTAATTATTCTGAAAAGAGATACTTGATGAACCAAAGGCAGAGAGAGTGAAACGTTTCCCAGTTTTATTGACTAAAAGACATACAAGACATACAACTTAAATAATATACAATATACAATAATATGCAATCTGGATATACATACAATATTCAAAATGTATAGAATCGTGGGCTTTTTTCATATTTCTTGTGACAAACCTCTGTATAATACAAAAGCAATAACTACAGAATTCTCCTAGGATACGGGGTTGGAGAGTAACCTGGTATATCCAGGCAAACACATTTCCGCTCAGGGATCGGTTTCTCTTTGTGCTCCTTCCTGAGGTTAATCCAGCATATGAAGCTATTTCCTTGGTATCCACAGAGACCAATAGGGGATCTGATTCTGGTTGTGGCCCTAAGGGGGGGGGGGGGGGGGGGGGGGGGGGGGGGGGGGCTCTGATAAGGGAGGTCTGGAGAATGTCATTCAATATGTCAGGGCCCCAGAAGGACACTCCATTCACAATATACCAAACCTTTTCCTAACTAATCATTTCTAGCCTTTTTAGTACATATTGACCATTCTCCTGGGCTCAGTATGTGAGAAAGTTACTTAATGGGAGCAGGCTAGATGTGTGAACCTGGAAAACGATTACATTTCGACACATTTCTTACTCTTCACCTCATAGCCTCTAATGATTTACCATTGTGTATCTTTTCTCATACCTCAATGAAAGCCCCTTTTAGCTTACAGAAAGGGGAATTGTCCTCAGTCTCTTGCACACTATGTGATCTCCTGAGTTGTGTGGTCCTCAGCGTGACTCTTCACACATTATGGGTTGTGTAATGAACACACATACATACACACACATACACACACACATAAACAAACACATGCATGTAGGGTAGGGTTTGACGTCAGACTGGGGGGGGGGGGCTAGTTTGTGCAACTGACTGATGCGTTCTGCAGAGAAGGGAGACTGGCGTTGGTCACGGCTTGGAATGGAAGGGAGAAAACAGGACAACGGCGGATATCGTTTTTTAAGGCGGCAGGCGTGTGTTGCTTAGGCGGCCGCCTTAACTGAAAAGTGCTGCGGGAAACCCTGCATACACACATACACACACACACACACACAAACATACACAAACAAACACACACATACACACACACACAAACACACACATAAATACACAAACACACACATACACACACACACATACACACACAGGACTCTAACCGAGCCCTCATCCAGCTTTCTCCTTCCCTACCCCCACCCAGTGCATCCCCTCCTTCCCTACCCCCACCCAGTGCATCCCCTCCTCCCCCCAGCCCAGAGCTGTTCCAGGGTTCCCGAAGGGGTGACCTCAGCCTGATGTTGAGGGTCTGGTCCTCATTAATCGGCCTGACTCACTGTTGGAGCCTGTCTTTGTTGAATGGAGGAGAGGGGAGAGGAGAAGCCTGGCTCCAACGCCCCATACCAGATGCTCTACTACCCTCATCTGCTGATGTCAGAAACGTAGGGGCCCGTCCCTGGTGCCTCCGTCTCTTTAACAGGCAATGTCATCATCACCCTGGGTGGAGGAGACATCATCACCCTGGGTGGGGGAGAGAAATGATACAGAGTGAAGGGGAAAGGTATACTCAATTTGTAGTGTTTTGTGCTATACCCCATTTGTAGTGTTAGTGGGTTTTGTGAAAAAATTGAACGTGAAAATGATTTCACATCTTGAGGGCCAACATACTGCCTTTGCTATCTTGTTCTGCTGTAAGATATTAACATCTACCGAATAGGTTTGTTGTGCCGTAAGTAAAGAGTGACTTGTGATGAAGGTTTTGCTGTGTGGTCTTAGCTAGACGCAGTCATGCTGTAATTCAAAACCCTCACTCGAGGATCAAATTATTGCTATCTGGGTGTGGTGAGAACAAGAGCGTTCTCACTGGTTAGATTTGTCTCTGCGGCTCACAGTCACAAGGAGACCCTGAGGAGAAGGAGAACAGTCAGAGTGTTGTAAGGACGTGACTAGGAGATCTATCTGCAATAGCTGAAGACTTACTCACTCTGCCTGGCTGATGGGAATTTGCAAGAGCTTTTGCACAATGCTGGATCCAAGTCGTTCTATAGTCTGCGGCAGGAACTGGCTCAGTGTCTGTGTGTTCGCCTCACACCATATCTCTCGTGGGAGCCTTAATGAGTGTGTTGCCTCATGTAGTGTCAAACGTTAATAGATCTGAGCCTCTCTGTAGTCGGATTGAGAGACTTTCTGAGAAATACTTTTTTTTTGTTTTTTACAGTAATTACCGTAAGACGGTTACGAGATTGAGAATGATGCATCTGGATCTGGGAAGTGCGCTAAGATGCGCGGTGGAAACAGATCGTGTTCCTGGCACAGAATGACAGATATCTCTTGGCTCCACTGTGGGATATTGTATTGTGTCCCATGGCTGTGCTGTTGACCTTTCCCATCAAAGTCATGTGTGCTTTTCCTCCCCTTTGCTTGGAGGCTGTCCCATCCCGGCCCCAGTCCCTCCCCTCGTCCTCTTATCTGGCCTCTCCCTCCCTGTCTCGCTCCTTCCCTCCCTCTCTCAGACTGTTCCTGTTGATTGGGATCGTTCTCCTCCTCCAGAGCATAGCAGGGGGGACCTCTCACCTTCTCTTGTTTCTCTCTCTCTCTCTCTCTCTCTCTCTCTCTCTCTCTCTCTCTCTCTCTCTCTCTCTCTCTCTCTCTCTCGCCACGGAAATGGTGTTAGCTACCACGATGAGGAAATATAACTCTGCGTTGGAAAGATTAGGAGAATGAAGAGAGGAACCGAAGGCGTTTGAAACACTATTTATTCCGTAATGCTAAACGTAGAAGGACATGTCAGGCTTCATGCTTTGAGACTTGAGTTCTGAGCTGAGGTGGAACCATCCAAAACGATGATGTCAAGTTCTGCATCAAGGAGCCAGGAGAACGCATCTGGAATTCTTCAGAGTTAACTCAGAACCCGACCCACTGGCAGAAGGCCTCACTGAAGGTCACCACTTACTGAACAACATGAGCCTCCCAACATCAGCAACCGTGTGTGCGTGTGAGTGTGTGTGTGTTTAAAGGCCATGTGTGCACATGTCTGTGTGAAAGTATTCCCATAAAAATAAGATTCCTATGACATAACCGCCCCACCCGAAACAACAGACCAGACTTCATCCTGAAATACACTTTCATCATTTTCTCCGTGACTACTGCATTGCATTGCACTGACATACAACCAACCATTCGGGCTCAACGGCTTCCATCCAGTGTGTCACTGACACAGTGGCACCTTAGCCCAAGAGAGACATGGTGACTAAGTCCCTCTCCTCCACCCCGATGTGACTCAGTCTGGGTTAGACTAAACAACATCTGGGCTGGTGGTGGGGCTCATCCCTGAGGCTCTTCTGCAGGATGTGCTGGGGCTTTATTAGGTCTTATTTCCCAGTCCGGAAGCTCGTGTTGCTGCTACTTTCTGCCCCGAGGAGTTTTTGTGGTCAGTGGGACCTTACGCTGCAGTGATGATCTCAAAGGAGAGAGTCCACCCGACGTCTTGCGCTTAAGTACTGTCTGTATTGGAACAGTTGAATAGGACCACCCCAAGCAAAGACTGTGTGATGGAGTCTGTCTGACACCTGGTTACGAAGATGGGGGAGGGTGGGAGGGCGGGGGTGGGAGGGCGGGGGTGGGAGGGCGGGGGTGGATTGGTTGATTGTTTTGTACCCTCTAGTCATATTTCTGTAGTCTGTGTGTAGTGCTCACTGGTCCAGGTTATGTCTGTGCCTACATGGAGTTGGAGAGTATCCATGTCACGATACGTACACACACACAAGCGCACACATACACACAAACAAACTGTGGTTTATCATGGCTTTGCTTCACACAAATGGGCTGGTTTGTTGTTCTGGAATGCATAACAGCACCAGTTTGAATGCTCAGCACTGTGCATTCCAACTCATTTAGGCCGCCATCAAAATCTAAGTTGTTAAGTGTATTCACAAGGGAGCTGAAGATGTGGGCTGAATGAGGAAAGAGGGCTTTATGAGTGGGTCATAAATTTCAGGCGTAGGCCTGTTGAAGAGTTACCATCTTTTTCCAGAACATTCACACTAGTAAGGCCCGTATCAGAGAGGGCAAAAGTACACACATCCTTCACTCAAGTAGCAGTAGAGACACTGTTATTACCCAGGCTGCCTTTGTTGAATCAATCACACTGTCAAATTAATTGAATTGATCTCTCTTTCCTTCTTTGTCTCAGTCCCGGGAGTCCGACCAGAGAGACCTAGTCCAGAGAGACCTAGTCCTGGACCTGATTCCAGAACCATCCAGATCCAGTCCAGACCCAGAATCACCCACATCCCTCAGATCCACATCCCATTCATCATCCCCCACAGGGTGGTCCCAGGGACGGCCCGGCCCCCCGTACGCCGGCCCTCCGCCGGCCACCAACCATCCATCCCCAGACAACCAGGCAACCCCCTCCAGCCCAGCAACATTCCCCGCCAGCCAAGCCCACCTAGCCAGCCCGGCAGCCCACACCAGCCCTCCCTGACGGTGATCCCAGTCCCACGTCGGCCGGTGTTGGAGACAGGCGAGGCGGGGCCCCCTGGGTACATGCGGAGGGTGACCGTGAGGAGGGCGCAGGGCTCAGAGGACTCCTCCATGCCTGTCAAAGGCTTCGCTGGATCTCCAGGTGAGAGGTGGCGACGATCACCACGGTAACCATGACAAACAATAGTTACCTGGTGATTTGATTTCAGAGTGCAACTTTAAGTCATTTACATTTACCAATAAACATTGTTGTGTCCAAGCATGAGCAATGTCATGGTCAGGTTATCATTTTTACTCAGGATGAATGTAATAATGAAAGGATTTTGTTTGTTTTTAGGATATCCTCCTGTAAAACCTGTGTCTTTCAAACCAGACAACATCCCTGGTACATTTTCTTATTTACCTTAATCACATAATTTTTATATTACACTATTTATATATAGTTAATTATACATCTTTCGTTGGCAACAATATCCTCTCCTCTCACCATTCTATATCTACACGTCAAGGAATGACAAAAAGGATCACACCAAGTTCTTCAGTGTATGAAGACCAGCTAAAGATAAAGGTGTTTCCACACTGTAAAATGACTGTCAAATTAACACCATTCTCTTCTTTCAGCAGCTGCTCAAGTCCCTTGGAAGCCATCACACCACCGCCTTGTTGCTTCTCCAGGTACATCCAAGTTCCTACAAAACATTACAAACGTCAAGAAATATAATTAATTGGGTCCATTTGTACAATGTTTGACAGTCTCTGTCATCTACAAGAAAAAGAAAGAACTGATGTTAGACTAAGCTATTCAAAGTGTCTATTGTCTACGCATTGATGCTCTTGATATATTATATTAACGTGTGTCACATATTGGTTCATGGTGTGCTACAGTTGTGAAAAACTGAATGTTAACTGCTGATGTTCCGTCTTCCAGTATTGTCAGAAAGCAAGGATCTGGTAGACCCGTTCTCCTTCTCTGCTGGACTCACCCAACAAGGTTTCACCGGAGACTTTGGCACCATCCGCTTCAACAGAGTGTTGGTCAATGATGGCGGGCATTACAATCCTCACACAGGTACACATTGCTTAACATGAAAGCATCGCTATGGCAACTGAAAGGGATAGTTCATTAGTCTCAAAGTGCTGATTTTTTCTTCTTCAGTGGTACGATGACATATTATTGGGTTGATCATGATCAAAAGTATTAATATACTTTCTCTCTTCTTCTCTACTCTCCCTCTCTTTCTCTCTCCCTCTCTTTCTCTCTGTATCTGAAGGCATCTTCACCGTGCCTATGGACGGACGCTACCTGATTTCAGGACTTCTGACCGCACAGCAGGGCAGCGGCGTGGAGGCGGTCCTCTCAGTGTCCAATCGCAGCGTCCAGAGGTTTCAGAGCTCTAGGGGGGCAGACGAGGGCAGCTGCACCTGCGGGGGCTCCACCTCATTCAGCCTGATCCTGCCCCTGAGGAGAGGGGACAGGGTGGGCCTGCTCAGGACCAGCGGCCAGCTAGCCACCGGCGAGGCCAGGGAGATCCTCTCCACCTTCAGCGCCATCTTCCTCTATACACCACAGGCTAGCAGATAGCTGCCAACACCTGCCAAATGTTGAAGGAGTTGGCTGCCGTAAGCCAATCACTGAAGTACTTGTCCACCATTAGCTATTCACTGAAGAACTTGGTCATAAGCGGTGAGGCCACAACCAAATGAGAAGCAATAAGAAGACGAAGTTTGAAGGAAATTAACACCTAGTTTGGACGGTTATGGATAACAGTCTTTTATGACCTTGTTATAATGCAGGCACCAGAATGTTACTATTCAACTGAGAGTGATCTATACTGTACCAAGTGCTATATCATATTTATTCATGAGTGTTTTTTATGATTTGTTTTTATGAAAACAAATATAGCTTAAACCAAATCCACACTGTCATTCTATAGTCTTTTCATTCTTATGGAAAGAATTTCCAGAAATATATTTACTATGTCTTATGTACAAAATTGTCATTTGTAAGATGTACTTCATATTACAGAAAATGTTTAACAAGTGAAAAGGACCATTTGCTACCAATTATTAAAAGAAAATACCACAATTTGATACAGATTGATCATATTTTTATATTATATATACTATATATATATAGTTATATTATTGTTATCTGTTATCTGTAAAACCACACATGGCTTGGCTGAGTAAGAAAGAGTTAATGTATTGGAGTGTAGTCCAGTTTACTACATTACTACCACAGTATATCGGACAAGAAATTCCCTTTATGGAAAATTAAAGTTTGCCAAACGTTTTTTGACTTCAAAAGGTACTAATGTCGAAGTAAATGGTACGCCGTCTGTTGTTTAGATAAGATTACTCCATCCATATAAGAAAATAAGATCCAGCTTTGGCCTCATTTCTGAGCTGTGCTGTAAGGAGGGTGTGGAGGAAAGCTGTCTCTCTCTCCATGAAGGGATCTGGGATTATTCAAGTACAGCACAAAGAACCTTCCCTGCCAGTACTCTCTGGAGCGCCTGTTTGGCAATATTGTGAACCTTTCTGTGACTTATGCAAACCCTGTTTGAAATACAAATATTGACTTCGCTGTGAAATTGGGACATAAGATTGGTGGATAAATAAATAACTGTTTGGCCATGAACAGGGACATGAACTTGTTCGCTTTAACAGTCTGATAACGTAACAAGCAATAAAACTCACTAACGTATTTGCCTGTGGTTATTATTGTACAATTCAGTTCCAGACTTTAGAAAAACAACTGATATGATAAGATGCATTCAATTATAAACTTTTATTAAACACAAACATAACCACAAGCCACACTTCCTTGGCTTCATATTTTTTACAATAGATTTAGCTTTGCTGCCATATTCCAAACCACATTTTCATACAAATCAATACAACAAATATACATTTTAAGTTGTTATAAGATGTAATAAAACAGCAAGCTTTACTTTCAAACATAACTCAACCAAAACAAATGCATTGTGAATAAAAAATTAAAGCTATATGAAACACAAAAAGGCAAAAACAAATAAAACATTAAGTAACTTCATTGTCTTTCCTCAGAAGTTTTATACAGAGCCAACAAATATCCTATCTAGTATGAATCTCAGGTTCATATAACATGGGTGAGTTCTACCCACACACGATTCTTACTTTCATAGAAAGAATGGAATTGCTTAGTTAATTATTAGATAGGTCGACTTAATGTACGAACTTCATGAAGCACAGACACGCGAAAAAGAAAATCTAAACAAAACTCAAACATCCTCAACAGTCAGCCTGAATGATGGGTAGAAACGCCCATGTTTCCTTCACTTCTTTATCTTCATATAACGAGGCCTTTATCACTGATCTATCTGGATGAATACTACTTGCCATCATAGATAAATCTTGTGCTTTTTTCAAGGAATGGTATCTATCGATAAGGTCTCACACAAACGTGTTCCTGTGTGGTTAGCGGCACACCAAACTAAGTCAAAACTAACTGGCACAGACTAATAGGTTACTACTGAACTTTTGCTACAAGCAATTCACCAGGGAAGCATATCTGCTCATCATCTAACCCCGGCCTGTGGTTACATAACAAACCAAGAAAAACGGAGGATGTCATTAAAGAACCTAAATTATTTCCTACACACACACACACACACACAAGACTACTTCCTGTTGATAGAGACTGTCAGCGCATGGCCGTCTCCTCTACCACCTGCAGGCAGGCAGACACCGCAGCACGCACTGCTGACACACTACAACGAAATAAACAGTATTAGCTACACCTGCTGTGTGCCTACTGAGTTGGCACGTCAGGAGGAAATTCAAGTGACCTTATCCTAGTGCAGCACACACCTGAGGTGAGGATCAAGGCAGTGGATCGGTTGGGGTCATCGACACCCCACCGCAGCATCAAGCAGCCCATGTCCTTCACCGGGACGAACGCCTGCGGGGCCAAACTCTCCTGGGAAAGTTGGACCTTCTCGCGTCAATAACCCCAACATATTAAATTAACGCTGTATAATCCCACATATACCTTTAGGAATATACTGAGCAGGTGGCAATATGCGCTAAAAAGACTTTGCTTTAGCAGCCAACAACAGGACTTATTCCGGTCTTGCATCGATTGCACACTTCTCTGGTTTAAAGTCTGCTTCTCCTAGGAGAGAGTGGTGAGGTGAGAGAGGAGGGTTCCTGTCTCTGGGGCGGGCGGGGCGGGCGGGGGGGGGGGGGGGAGGTGCAGCTCAAAGTGCGCCGGGTAAGGCATGTGGAAGCACCAGTGGGACCCTGCCGTCACCCCCAGACCAGGACTCTGTCCTCGGTGAGCCGGCCTCCCCCTCACAGCCTGACTGGCTCCACTGGCCCCGTGTCGTACGCTCGGAAGGGGCACCCAGTCCCGATCAGGGCACACGGGTCAGTCCAGTTCTCCTGGAGACAGACTAGCTGTTACCAGGAGGCTGTTAGAACCAGCAGGCCACACGACCAGGAACTCCCATCCCTGCTCTTCCAACACGGCACCATAGATACCTTCTCCTCAAACAACCAAAAGCAGTGCATCCGAAAAATCAATAACTTAACCCAAAAATATCAATTATGATAAATAGTTTAGTAGTAATTACTGCATTGGTTAACAAAAACACTCTCCAGAGAATGTATATATCAGCTTAAATGCTTAATGACAAAACAGCTAGCACAAAACACTATTAAGCCATTGGTAAAACATACTTTACTGTGTGTACAAACACACATGCCGTTAAACACTAACTGAGCTTACAGAATCTCGAACATAAACTTTAAATACCCCCCCCCCCTCAAAAACAAAACAAAAGCAAAACAACTCAGACAATATCTGCCTCAGATTGAGGAACAAGAAGTCATGTGAGGGCTGGAGTAGTTGTTGTTAGTAACCACTGTTGGACATAGCAGCTTACTCAGGAACACGCTGCCCCTTCCAACCTCTGACTCCCTTCCCTCCAGAGAGGAAACAAGCAGTTACACCAATAGGCAGCCAGGGCTTCACCTTTCACTGACTGGGGCTGGAATCTCACACTGGGACCCGTGCTTCAGAACAGGTAAAGGACACGTGTTCAGGGGTGGTTTGGGTAGGTGCAGAAGTCTTCCGGCGGCTGGTGTGTGGAGCTGCTGTGGGCCTCTCCAGTCCTGAGCCGGTCCACCTCCTCAGCGCCCCAGACGGGGCGCAGCAGACAGGGAGGAGGAGGAGATGCAGGGTCACAGCATCGCTCCCATCCCACTCACTCTGGGTTACCAGAGTGTGTGTGTCTCTCTCTCTCTGTGTGTGTGTGTGTGTGTGTGACAGCATAGAAACGAGTGCAGCTGTGATTTGTTTCTCTCCTGTGACCGGTCCTTTTTAGGCAGTAGTCTCACAGAGGCTCCTCACCGGTTTTGAGTGTGTGTGTGCGTGCGTGGTGTGTGTGTGTGTGTGCTAGTGCGTGGTGGTCAGAGCAGGTCATCAGGGCTGATGTCAGGGATGGGCTGTCTCCAGTAGCAGAAGGAGCTGTACTCTGGCAGGACGAAGGCCTCGTTCTGTTCTTTACTCAGCAGGGGGAACACATGTTCCACCAGCTCACTCAGCCTGCTGTACCTGCAACACACACGCAGGCGGCGCTCACACCTGCACCCAACACACAGGAACCACCCACCCACTGAGCTGGGGGGAACCCCCACATCTACTGTGCTTTACTAGGAATGAGGGGGGTGGTCATTGGAAATTCACATCAGTCAACACAGTCAGTGAGAGCATCAAGCCTCTGTCTTCTAGCCATCTATCTGCAGAAATGTGGTGTCACGGTGGAGCAGGAGGTGAACAGGAAGTGAACAGGAGGTGAACAGGAAGTGAACAGAGCCCGTGGCTCCCTGCGTCGGTGCGTACTTACGAGGACTTGTTGCCCTTGGTCTGCTCCTGGATGAGCTCTCCCTTGGGGTTGACGGTGAAGATACGGCAGACCGGGACCCCCACCTCCTTATAGGCAAACACATCCTGCACCGCACACACAGAGACAAGGTCAAACACATCCTGCACAGCACACACAGAGACAAGGTCAAACACATCCTACACAGCACACACAGAGACAAGGTCAAACACATCCTACACAGCACACACAGAGACAAGGTCAAACACATCCTACACAGCACACACAGAGACAAGGTCAAACACATCCTGCACAGCACACACAGAGACAAGGTCAAACACATCCTACACAGCACACACAGAGACAAGGTCAATTTTTTGCGAATTGCGTAGAGGCCAAGAGCGGCATTGCAGACAGATAGAGATTTCAAATATAGCTAGCAACATATTGAAATAATTTTTGGAGCTTAACTTAGTAAAAAAAATTGAATGATGAACTATAAACAGAACTAGTTCATTTTGAAATTTGTGAACTATGAACTGAGCTAGTTCATGTAGAAAGTTAACTTTCCCAACACTGTTTGTCATTACCTAGCATGTATGTGGATGTATGTATGTCCACACAAAAGTTCTATTATAAATGTTTACATGGACGTCTGCTATGACGAGGTAAATACTGTTAAATTACCCCAAAATTTCCAGTTTATTCCTGTTAATTCCCGTGGAAAGTTTCCAATTTTGAATATTCCCGGAATTTTGCAACCCTAGTGGGAGGTAGTGTGTGTGTGTGCGTGTGTGTGTGTGTGTGTGTGTGTGTGTGCGTGTGTGTGCGTGTGTGTGCGTGTGTGTGCGTGTGTGTGCGTGTGTGTGTGTGTGTGGGTGCGTGTGTGTGTGTGTGTGTGTGTGTGTGCGTTGGTCGTCCCTGTGGTCCAGCAGGGTTGTTTGTGTTAGCTCAGCTGAGGACGCAGAGGAGAGCAGAGCCCAGCGAGCGCTGGCAGCCACGCCGGCCTCCTCAGAGAGCACACAGGATGGGGCCGTCCTCAGACGGTGACCTGTGACTGAGGACACATCTGCACAGGCACGCAGACTCAACTCACATTGGTTCTGTTCCCGAAGGCGGCGTAGAAGGGCCGCTTGTTGTACTGGAACAAGTTCTTGATGTCTGTGAGGCATTCGATCTTGAAGATCTCCGGTTTCTTCTCAATCACTTCTCTGTGGGGCAGAAACGATACAGTTTTAATGGGCAAGTAAGTAAGTAGACCTTCATATGTCCCCACATGGTGCAATGGGTTGTGCATTAGTGAAACACAAATAATAGCACACACAATTTCTGGCTGGTTGTGTACCTGTGGAAGGCAGAGAACAGGCTGCTGGGTGAGAGCATGAGAGGCCCACGGGGGAGGATGGTTCCCTCGTCGTTGACCCACTGCAGGTAGCCTCTGGTCATGTCAGCCATGCCGATGGCACGCGCTGAGCAGTACAGGAACTTGTAGCCATTCCTACAGGAAACAGGAAGTGATTCAGTCCGGGCAGTCAACTCCACACGGTGGAGAATGTGATCATGCTAATGGTTTAAGACGAGCAGTTAACGATGGCTCTTGATTAACCTGACGAGGAGGGAAGGTTGGAATGAAGGAGAGATGTTGATCACAGTGACTTACTCTGCTACTGAGTGGTATAGTTTGGCAATCCCCTGGTGGGTCCAGTCTTTCCCCAGCTGTGGCAAGATCTGCCCAAATACATCTGACCTGAAAAGACACACACACACACACGTTACGGACAGAAAAGCAAAAGGGAAGGATTCTGCACGTACAGAATTTCCTTGTACAGGGTTCCTCCCACAGTACCTGTGTGTGAAGGGAGACAGGGTTTTTTTTTTTAGCTTCCTTAAATAAATCAACTTTGGTCAAAAAGCTTTGTCCATTTGACTTATTTGATGAGAACTGGGTGAACTGAGGGCCAGGGCTGTGCTAATGAGGATCCTCTCCCTGGAGCGAGATGAGGATCCTCTCCCTGGAGGGAGCCTGGAGGGAGGCTGGAGGGAGCCTGAGGTGCTGCTCCTCTGACGTGGATCACCACTTTGTGCTACACGCTCAAATGTTAATGGGCTCATTATGGTTTCTGTTCTCAGTCAGTCTACAACCATCCTCCCTGCTTCTCTAAGAGAGACACACACACATTTGCATATATCTACACACACACACACACACCCACTTTCACACGTTGGCCAAGCGGTCATGGAGATAATAAGCAGCATCTAGCCTTTTTTTTTTATGCCGGCCAATCATGATCGTCACAGAGTGGGCGTTCGGGAGATGGGGAGAATCCGATCGATCTTCTAGGGCACTAATACGAAAGCTGGCTTTGCATTAATTAAAATTAAAATAAGGACATATAAGAGGAACAGGCCTGGTTTGAGAGACACGGCTGTAATTAATGTTGGTTATTTCAACCCGACTTGGTCTCTGAGGTCCATCGAGCTCACAGAAAAGTGGACTGAGGTTTATTTAAGGGAAAGTCTGTCTCGGTTTTCTTGGAGGTAAATTATAATGACCAACGTGTATGACTCTTTTCCTGCATGTTCGACAGCTAATTGGAACAGTCCGTCATAGATAGCTCTTGAATCCTAGTAGAACAACTGTACTAGAAGTTCTGTGTCGTCACGTTTCTAAACTGCAATCAGAAAGCAAAAGACTGAGCCTTGACCCAGGCCAGATCAGTGCTCCACTACACCCGGCTGTTCCGTCCTTACTTGGTGATGGTGCCGTCGATGTCGGAGATGATGACCTTGTCGTCCCAGTTCCACAAGTAGATGGTGCCCTCGCAGCGGCAGGTGCCCTGGTACTGGGTGGTGATGCTGAAGGTCACGTCGTTAGGCCCCTCCTTCAGATTCAGACTGGCCTGTGGGCAGAGGAGATGTCCTGACTCAGCCTCTAGGGGGGGGGGGGGGGGGGGGGGGGGGCACACACTAGTCCAGTATGGAAACTGCCAGAACGTTAGAAGTGCACTGATTTCTGTGCATTTCAAGTAGCCTATGTAATGTATTTTACTGTAGCTTTGTTAACCTACAACAGTATTTACACAATTATTATGTGTGTGTGGGACTTTGGGGGGTAAGCCTGCCAGCAGGGCTGAACTGTGAGGATGGTTTGGTTCACAGGCGCACTAGGCCATCTACAAGAATATCCAGCTGGTATGTTGACCTATTATTAGTGAAGAGACTGATAACATTCCATAGACTTACAAGAAGCTCCAGAAATAAGTGACCAATAGGTGGCTCCCAGATCTCACCAGCAACATCAGACACCGCACTAGCTACACGTGACCAGCAGGGGAAGCTCAAATCTCACCGGCAACATAATCACCACAGAAAAGCTTCAACTGCTCTGTATTATCGAATTAAACAATAAGTGTAATAAACTTGTATTACACTGTAGTATTATTTTTTGGTTTACGGTACCAGGTAGCTGAGAGATGGTTACTTTGGTTCGTGACCAGGCGAACACCCTCAGCTGGAGGGCGGGAGTTTAGCCGTGTACTCACGATCTGGTTGGAGGAGAGGCGTAGTGATTTCCTGTAGGTGTGAGGGCAGAGGTGACTCTCTGACCCCGGGTGCCTCTCCTGGCAGGACGCAGCGCTCACCTCCTTAGCATCCTCATCACTGGAGGAGTCACCAGCCTTGGGCCTGAACAAGAAGAAAACACACACAAAAGCTAGACCTGAAGGTCTAACCCTTTGACTGTGCAAACTGGTGTGTGTGTGTGTACGTGTGTGTGTGAGGGTATGTGTATATGTGTGTGTGTGAGAGTGTGTATGTATGTGTGAGAGTGTGTATGTATGTGTGAGAGTGTGTATGTGTGTGTGTGTGTGATGTGTGTGTGTGTGTGTTGGGGGCAGACTCACGTCAAGGCCAGGCTCTCCTGAGACAGGGAGGATCGTCCCTCCTCCTCCAGAGACTCCTTGGTCTCCAGCTTGGTCTCTGACTGCAGAGGAAAAACACAAGACGTTTCCCTCAAACTCCAGAACATTCTACTGTGAGCAGCTTTCAGGAAGTGATGTAAGACTTCAGTACCTGCTTGATTGTGCTGTCTGCCCTCTTGCGCCAGAACCACCATCGGCCCGACTTCTTTGGCATCTTCTCCTTTACCCAGGCCTCCTCTGTAGCCTGGATCAGACAAACAGACAAACAGGACACGGTTTGAAATTCCTTTTACGACACGCCTCATCTGAGTCGAGTTTGCAGAGAGATGGGGAGACAGCATACCTTTGGTAAATTCTTCTGAAAAGCCTGCAGACTTAAAATCAAAGGTGCGGCTAGTGTCCAGTTGTAGTACCTAAGAAAACATAAAAACGAGTTTTAAGGGACAAACACATTCAATTGAACCCTCACAAATGATCTTTTTAGATTCATGACATACACAAACATGAACTTACCTATTAGCTATTTTCACTACCAAGTTGGGGTTATCTATGATTGCTGGGTTCTCTGCAAACTCATGATACGTGATAATATGCTCCATGAACTTTTCTGTAAACAAACACAACCCCACAGAGTGAAATTCTACAAACTAAATCTAACACGCACATCTTTGGTGCACAAAGCATCAAGCCATGATTCCATAACTACAGTTACAGGACAGTTGAATCCCAGTTTAGGGGAACAGCAGAAGCCATACCTTTGGATATTTCGGCGTTGTCGCTGAGGCCTCCGCACAGGGACAGGGTGACGTCGGGCAGGTCGCTGGCCGAGTCCGACAGACACTCGGTGCCACTGTCGGCTGCAGCGCTGCCCACAGACTGGGGGGACTGGGAACCGGAGCGCTGGTCAGAGTCCAGCCAGTGCTTCCCTGCTGCCTCCTCACTGCAACCACACACACCTCGTCAGATAGAACTCAACCACACACACCTCGTCAGAGACAGAACTCAACCACACACACCTCGTCAGACAGAACTCAACCACACACACCTCGTCAGAGACAGAACTCAACCACACACACCTCGTCAGACAGAACTCAACCACACACACCTCGTCAGAGACAGAACTCAACCACACACACCTCGTCAGACAGAACTCAACCACACACACAGGCAGTCAGCCTACTGGTATCAGCATTATATTTCAACAAAACAAAAGTGTACGGAACAAAACTTATTTTGAAACTCAGTTCATTAGTTACGATGTTTCATTTCCTATATCCATGGAGAGAGAGAGGAGATTTACCTCTTGGGAAAGTAACGTGCAACAACTTCAGGTTCGAGTACATTCAAGTCGTCCAGGTAGATATCCTCTGGGCCCTGGTGCTGGCTTCTCTTTGGGACCCCTGTGAGCACGTAGGAGAACAGCCTTGAGGACACGGCAGCACCCCAGACACAGCGGGCGCTCGCTCTTTCTAAGCAGAACTAAACTAGTTGCCTATACAATGACACCCCCAGTCAGACCTACAGCTACAGAGAGCTGTTCCCCACGTAGACGTCACCGTCGACCCCTAGCTGTGCTGGGCCTCACCTTTCTTCTTGGAGGGCGAGTCGCTCTTGGAGAAGGCGTCGCCCATGTCCCCCGCCATCTGGGCGGCGCCGGCCGCAGCGGCTCGGCTGTCCGCGGAGGGCGGGATCTCCTGAGGCTCCGAGGGCGACAGGGTCGGGGTGAGGGGGGTCAGGGCCGGGGTGGGCATGGTCAGGGCTGAGGTGGGGGGGGTCAGGGCTGAGGTGGCTGGGGTCAGAGCTGAGGTGGGGGGGGTCAGGGCCGAGGTTGTGGGGGTCAGAGCAGAGGCCACAGGGGTCATAGCCGAGGTGGCTTCGTTCAGGGCAGAGGCCACAGGGGTCAGGGCTGAGGTGGCTTCGTTCAGGGCAGAGACCACAGGGGTCAGGGCTGAGGTGGCTTCGTTCAGGGCAGAGGCCACAGGGGTCAGGGCTGAGGTGGCTTCGTTCAGGGCAGAGGCCACAGGGGTCAGGGCTGAGGTTGCTTCGTTCAGGGCAGAGACCACAGGGGTCAGGGCTGAGGTGGCAGGGGTCCGGTCTGAGGTGGTGGGGGTCAGGGCTGAGGTGATGGGGATAGCTGTGGTGGCTACGGGGGTACGGGGTTGGGGTTTGACGATGGGACACACGGGGCCAGAGTCCTCCTCCTGGGGCCCCGACTCTCCCTCCGTCTCCGTCTCGTTCTCCATGGCCTCCGTGCTCAGGATGACGCGGAAGTGCGTGTTCTCGGACGGGGTGATGGTCACCGTCTTCGGCAGCTCCTGTCTGTCCTTCTTGCTTACCTGATGAAGTCGTTACACGATATTAGCATCCCCATTGTACTGAACGTTGTAGGATGTAAAACATGCTTGGTGCCTGACACTGAGCGTCAGACAGGGTCTGGGTACTGATAACGCCAAACAGTGGGGAGAAACAAAACCACACATCAGCTCTTACCCTGGTGGATTCTGGGAACTCTCCCCAGGTCCACTGCATGTGTGACTCTGCACGGAGCATGCTCTCTGAGGGCCGCACCATCAGCTCCGAGTCACTCTTGGGGGAGAAGGCCTGAGACAGGCCATGGCTGGAGGGCCACAGGGAAACAATAGAATAACCAGTCCAACAACAGTCAGCGGGGAAGCATGCGTGTGGGTGTACGACGTCACGCTCACACACCTGTCTGAGAGGGACCAGTCCCCGTCAGAGAAGGGGTAGCTGTCCATACTGTGTCTGGCAGCTGGGAGCTTCGGGTCCATGTCCCTCATTGTGCTCATGGACGACGACCTAAAACGATAATAACAAATGATTGAACCGTATTTTAGACACGGCATGTTCCTTGAGAATGTGTGTCCACGGCACCTCTCCTGCAGGACAAGCCCACACGTGTTTCCTGAGGGTCAACAGATCCTCCTTGTCTGGTGAAACCTCGGTCCCTCTAACACTTACTGGGGGCCCTCGGCTCTTACCGCAGCGGCCTGGGTTCGAATCCAGGCCTGGGGCATTTACTGCATGTCTCCCCCCCCTTTCCTGTCACGCATGGAAAAACACCCCAATATATCGTAAAATAAAAGATCAAAAAACCTCTGGCACTCCCACCGAGAAGCGTGCCCCGCCGCCTCCTCGTCCGAGCTCAGGTCCATCTCGAAGATCTCCTCTGTGGCAGCAGCAGCGTTAGCAGCAGCAGCGCTAGCAGCAGCAGCGCTAGCGAGGGCCACGGGAGGGGTCATCTCCTCTCGGCGGGGGTCTCCTTTGTGCTTCTTCCTCCGCCTCTTCTTCTTCTTGACCACCGCGATGGCGCTGGGGGGGTCGTGGGGGTCCTCGGGGTCGGCCGGGTCGTCCAGGTCCTGCGCCACGCCGCCCCCGCGCTCCACCTCGGCCATCCAGAAGAGGTGGCCTTCGGTGGGGATAGGGGAGGTGGCCAGGTGGGCCGGGACGATCTCCTGGAGACATCCATCAGAGACACAGAGAGGCTTAAGATGTGGAGGCAGAAACCACAGGCTTCTCTGCAGGTCAGTTCTAGTGCCTATTCCACGTCCATATCTTTTGTGTCACTGACAATCAAGGGAGCAAGCTTCATTTGACTAAAAAGTGTTTCTACATTGAATAAATGTACTGTAGTCTGCGTGTCAGCTATCTGTGTGAAAACGGATACTGTTCATGCTATCCTGTCGTTATCAGGTTAACCTTTAAACCCCTGTGATGTCGAGATTAGACGTGTCACATCAAGCCTGAGAGCTAAGGAGGACTGGATGCTCACGTTCTGCAGCTCGGTCTCTTGGACAAAGAAGGCCTCTCCATTGTCCCCGAGCTTCATGTGCAGGACCACAGGCTCTCCATTCACCTCAATGTCGATCTGAAACAGAGGGGGAGGGCTCACACACACTGACAGACACTGGGATTGGCCTCAGACAAGACACCAGGAAACCTTAACACACTACAAGGTTTACACTTAGACAAGCGCATCCATCTATAATGAACAAGTAAAATTCCATGACTGTGCATGACCCAAAAACACAAATTCCCATGACAGATCATTTAAAAATTGTTTAAATTATTCTTCTCCTTTGCTAAACACCCTTTACATTCCCTGATGGAACTACAACTTTTGAAACTCATGGATATTCTCGAAATTCTGGGAAGTAATACAGTTATAAAATATTTATCAGTGTCAACTCCTCACCTGTTTCCAACTTCCCTTTTCGTTTGATATGAAACAAGGATGCCATTGGCCTGTTCATTGTAATCAGGCCACATCCAGTGCTGACGGCTACTTAGAGCGCTGTTCTCATGAGAAGGCCAACCTAATTAGTGAATGAGCCTCGTAGGGCTCGTGTTTCCTGGAGTCTGCCAGGAGAACGAGGCCTTGGCCAGGGCCAGACAAACCTCAGAGGAGCAGTAGTCCTTCAGAAACCTGACACCACCAAATAATCAGGTCAACCCTAACCCTGGGGGAGAGAGAAATGGAGGGAGAAACGAACAGAGAGAGAGAGAGACTGAGAAACAGGCACAGAGAGAGAGAGAGAGAGAGAGAGAGAGAGAGAGAGAGAGAGAGAGAGAGAGAGAGAGAGAGAGAGAGAGAGAGAGAGAGAGAGAGAGAGAGAGAGAGAGAGAGAGAGAGAGAGAGAGAGAGAGAGAGAAAGAAAGAGAAAGAAAGAGACCAAAACCAAACGGACCTCTTTGCTATCAGATCCTGACACACAAGCTTCACTTCCATTCCACTTGTTTGCTCCTTCCTACTTTGTTTACCTTTGTTCCTGTTTTTACTGCTCTGTCAGGTCCTCCCAGCAGCCACTGGGCTTGATTCCCTAGGCTGTTGGGAGGGATTTGCACGTGACGAGGGATGGTGGGGAATCTTAATGACTGATAATGATTCAGGATGAATCTGAGCTGTTCAATCACACGCTGTCAGGATAAACCCTGCAGAGTGGTTGGAGTTGGCCGGACAGCAGCCAATACAGGATTACAAGAATCTGAGCCAACAGAGCCACACGCTCAAAAACATCCTTTCTGTAGAAAAACATCTTGTTAGATGAGTCAAACATGTCATTATGTGACTTTTTAATTGCCACTCGTGCAACCGCCACCCACCCTTCAAGAAAAGGCATAAATTCCACCAGACAACTATTGTCTTTGTACCTGTTCTGACGCGTGAAATCTTCCTAACCCCACCCTGCCTGCTGAAAAGCGTGTTGAAGAAGGGGTGGATGAGGGCGTGACAGAGAGGGAACATTAAGGACCACTCCTATCTCACCTCCTCGTAATGTCATCTGCAAACCTCATGAGGAACCATCTGACTCCTTTCTCCTGGGACATTTTAGTCATGCCTCCTCCTCCCTTTTCTTTACTCTCGCTCTCTCTCTCTCTCTCTCTCTCTCTCTCTCACACACACACACACACACACAGAAAAGAATAAGCTGTTGCCATAGTGACCATGCATTCATCTGGGTGTTCAGAAAACCTCTTGTAATATGCTGTATATCGGCACAGTGCTTTAGACTTCATCCCCCACAAATCCTCTACCCACATCCTTCTCCTACACAGGCTCAGTCAAACCAGTAGGGTAGGATCAGACCAATGTGGATGCAGACTAGCTAACAGGAAACCATCTGACAAGCATGCCGACCTGCTTCTGGCAACTATCACACGCTCGGAGGCAAAAGTCTGGCAGGAAAAGAAAGCACTTGAAAAACAAGAACACTAAAAATAGGTGTCTGTTTCCTGAGCATGATTGAAAGGACTCTTGACTCCAGGCAACAATATGTTGGTAACTAAGATCAGGCAGGTAAAGAGAATAGGTTGCATTTGTTTAGACTAATTACTTTATGTATTTCAATACAGACCAGATTAAGCACATTAGTGGACCCCCCAAAACACTGGACTCTTATCTGACTGTGGTAAAGTGGAACATTTATGTTACAAATTTCTGAAGGAGAGAGGCCCAGTTATGCAGCGTTCCCACACAGACAATCTCAAAGTTATATCAGGTCGCATGTCAGAGAGAGAGAAAGGGCTGTCTTTCCCTCTGCGACTGATGATGCAACTTTGCATCTCTCCAGTGAAGAAACTCATTCTAATCACTGATCCAGTCATGAATAAAAGATGTTTTGAATAAAATTTAAAAAAAGACTGCGTTGTTGCAATACGTGTGTGTGTGTGTGTGTGTGTGTGTGCGCGCACGCAATACATCTTGTTTCCTTGTCTCCTCTTCAGCCCACCTTTCCTCAAAGTACAAGTTTCAAATTGGTATCTGACAAGAAAAACAAAACCAAACGTCTCATTTCCCTCTCCACTCACCACTTTCTCCTTGGAGCGCAGCACGCCCAGCTTGCCGAAGCGCACGTGGAAGGGGGAGCACTGGTAGGTGCCGTCCCTCTGCCGCACCACCACCACGTCGATGCAGCCCGACAGCGTGGCCTGGTTGATGCCCTTGTACAGCTCCTTCACCGTCACCAGAACCTGGCCCGCCAGCTGACCCACGTAGTTCATAGTGTCCGCCTGGACAGGGAGAGAAGCACGACCGGGGGAGTTAGAGTTAGAGTGTTGTCCAGGACTAGGGAGTGTGGGTTGGAAGACAGGTTTAGACAAGCCTGAAGCCACGCGTCGAGTACTTTGTAAGGCTTCTATTTTTCTCCGCGGTTTCTCTGGACTCTTGCCTAGTTCCTCTCCTACTGCATTATCTTAGATCTTATTCTGTTTGAGGCCTTTGAAGACCAAGTCTGACAAAAACTTAAATCACAGAAATTATTCTATTTTTGCACTATTGACTATTGCCTTCTACACGATGCCCCTATAATCACTGAATATGTTAAAAGTGTTATTATTGTATCTGAAATTTGCAAAAATGTCAAAACTTTTTTACTATGCATTATCAGAATGCCACAGTGACATAGCTACCTCTGTAACTCACAGAACTGGCTTCAAAACATAATGATTTTCCGCACAGGCCTTTGTTCTCATGGAATACTAGTGTCGGTTTCCTTCTCCCTACCTGCCTCACTGGTCTCCCCTGCGTGCAGACAGACAGGCACCTGTGATGCCTGTCTGTCTGTTATCAGACTAAGCTCCTGTCTGTCCCCCTGCAGAGCTGGACTGAGTCTGGAGGGAAGAGACACACACACACTAGCTGTCCATTGTGTCCAAGTGTTGTTCCCGCTTCTGTGGCAACCAATCACTTCCTGTTTACATTCCAGCATCTTGTTGCGATCTTAAATAGAATCCCCAAAATAACACGTATTGATATGTGTGGAGTATGTGGACTACTTCTGTGGGTATGATACATGCAGCACAAGTTCTCAAAAGTTACATGACTGTATTTGTTGTCTATTCGATGAAGTCTCCCTTTTTACTGCGTGTGAAATGTGTGAACTAAGGCTTTGTCAAAGTGGGACACACTGTTTTTGGTGTTCTTGCTAACTTAGCAAATAGGTTGGTCATCCAAGGTCATGTTGTGAGAGTCTTGTAAACAGTCTCCCAATGACTGCATTGTGGGTTTACATAACCGCAACCGGTCGATCTGAACACTGACCTATTGTACAGGATCTGTGTAGTGTACTGGGTGTGGGGCAGAAGACAATACACACGACAAAGTACAAGTTGGTTTTTCTGAATGGAATATTCTGCTTATATCGCAATACGTTATCTTGTGTGGTGGTCCAGAGATCATCCAGTACTATTCCATGAGAAACCCTTACTAACATGGAAAAACAACATGACCTGATAAGGTCATGTACGCACATTGCAGCTTAACCACAAGATCAGAAAGCCTCCTTCTAGGAACTGGAGTCAATAACCCCAAACACGCAAACACAGATGTTTTTACTTCATACAAGAAGGGCTGGCTAATTCACTAAACAGCAGATGAGTCTGTTACACTCAATGTTTAGACTGTTTTTCCCTATCTCTAAGGAGTGGGCCTTTTGAGTCATTGAGGTGTGGTACACCTGTACACCCTGTACAGCAGTATAATAGCACTCGTCTCAAGCTAGGAACATGACTTTAATGTCAGGATAAGTAATCATTAGCACACTGCTTAAGCCCCAATCCTCACAAGAGTGAAGCCTTCTCAGGACGCTCCAGATGTGGTTCTTTGGTAGAGGGACCCAGAAGGGCAAAAGGTAACGGGAGCTCTAAGCCGCAGGCAATCTGAGACATCCAGTGCAGCAGTAGAACTGCACAGACCATCAAGGACTTGGGAACCTTGAGGCATTTCCTCCAGAGTTCCAACAAAACGCATGTTTTAAAAAAAAATGTATTTTTTACCATCTCAGTCCCAGTCTGTTTTCCCTCAATGGAATACCACAGTCAGTGTGGCTGGATCAATGGACCTCTAATAGAATTTGAATATCTTGAGAACATTCTCATCTGAAGTCAACGTAGTACTAAAGACAAATTGTACATCTGAAAGAACAACACCGAAAGAGCAGTGAAACGTCCCGAACGCTGAAACATCACCACAAGCGCGCCTGAGCTTAATCCTAACATATCTCAACCAAACATCCAAGTCGTCACAACCACCGTCCATCAGCCCCCTAGAGATCCACTAAGTCTAGCTTCCTCCACTAGACTCACCAGGGACCAGGACGACTTTGGAGAAGAGGACTGATCCTGTTCACTGGCCTCCTCCTCCTCCTCCGTGTAGCTGCCGAGGGGGTCCATGTCCCCCCAGGGCCGTGGTCTCTTCATCTGGGACCTAGGTGGGTAAGCCTGGTCTTATCCCCCCTCAGGAAATGCCAGTGGGATCAAAGTCTACATGCTTTTGCATTGAATGATAACGCCTCCCTGTCATCCTGAACTCTTAAATACAGCCCTCCCTAATCACCAGAGACGAACACTATGTACGTCTTGTTATTAGTCATTATTAAACTTTTCCTTCAATACTATCCTGTAAGGGTGTGCAATGGGATGGGACGCCGAGCGCTGAATCATCCAATCAGATGAAAGGAAACCGTTTAGCCAATGAGGTTCTTCTCTCGAACAAGCAGGTGTGTGACTGATAAGAGAAGAGCGAGTTCCAGTTTAGCAGCAAAACCACGTTTTCTCTCCGATAAGGAAAGCGAGTTAGGACCAGCGGTAGGCTATGTTGCTGTTTCCCAGTCACATGGATTCATCGGCCCCTTCAGTCATTGGATGTCTTGCGACACTGCAATAAACACTCATGTTATTCACTGTCTGGCTTGTGTTTCGTCAGGGGTTCATCCATGTCATCAGATTAAGAAACTTTTTGTACCGGATGTCGACTTGGTTAATAAATGATGAACGCGTTCCTGTTTTTCAAGACACGGTTGATTTTCAGATTTTGAGTTTACTTTCTCTTCTGGAATCTCAAATTATAAAACATGGACTTTAAACATCCTGTTATGATACACCAGAGTTTGTGAAAATGCCATCAACCAAACACTTTCTTAAAAGAAGACATGACAAAGAAGATCCTCTTGAACAGATATTAACCTACAACAGTGACAAAATCATGCACAAAAGTTTAAAAAAACATACGATACCATATCAAAGCAAATTGTAGAAGTAGGTCTCGCCAGTGATCAAAGTATTAAGCTACAGAGAACACGAGAGTTATCCTAGTGCCATCCGTCTACCTGGCTGGCTCCAATGACTAGATTGCCTCAAGTAAACGCCTCAAGTAAACGCCTCACAATGACAAATACGTGGCTACCAAGCAAGGCTAGACCTGCTCTATCGGAACAGTTAAACGTCATAAAAACTGCAGGGTCAAGGCCGACAGTGGCCTGGTTCGATAGAAAACAGTGTTTTAGAAGACCATGTGTCTGGACCTGCTCTAGTATATGTAGTTACCACATGACTAAAACATTTATGACAATGTGTCTATGGTTTGTTTGAAATAAATAAAAAATTGCGTTAATTGCTTAGAAGTCAGGTTGAGAAGTAACAATCCTACTGCTGGCTATGTTACACACTGACTCTTTAATTGACGAATATCATGCTAGGTCAACACTCAACACTACACACCCATCCATGTCAAAGTATGCTAAATGAATCAGATCTGTAAGAAAGAATGTTTAGACTTTAACAAGCCCTTCGGTGAACACCAAAACAGTTGTGTCAACTAGTGCAATAGGTAATCTATTACGGAAAATGCATGGGGTGGGATTGACAGGTACTGTTTCATAACGTTCAAAATACTTTGTTGAAAGTAAAAAACAAAGCCCATGACAGTAACAGACAACAGCCTTAAACTATTATTGGTATGCTACACAACAGCCTTCCAAAGTTAGACAGTTCTAATTGTGCTGTCGTGTTTGTAGAATAATGTCAACAAAAACGTGTCAATGTAGGCACAGAATTAACATAACGCCTTTGCTTCTAACTCACATTGTTTATATAGATTTGCTATTTTAATTATTACTTTTATCACTTGTATTATTGTTTTTATTGATTTTATGTAAAGCACATTGAGCTACAATTCTTGTATGAAATGTGCTGTATAAATAAAGTCTTACTTACTTACTCACACAATTCCTCACTAAAAACCTTGAAAGTGTGAATCCTGATCAAGTTGAAAGGGGAGGCTCAAACAGGATTCTGATTGTCAGCCTCACTAGGCCATGTTATTGTAGTCATGCCTTGCGGGCCTCTCTCCCCTCTTAGGGAGGTCAGGCAGTAACTCAGGGAGGTAAAGTTACAAAGATGAGTCTGGAGCAACCAAGGGTGAACTCTGTGGCCTTAGTTACCAAGTCAAAGCACACACAAAAAAATCGATTTAACAGACTTTTTTTAAAGGGTGTTGGCTTGGGACCGTGTACAAGTATTCTGCACAATTCATACGTTCCCTGACATATAACGTAAGACATAGCCCTATCGTTTTTACATAGGCCTACACGATATAATATCTCAAAGCCTCTAAATTGTGTCTGAGGATGAGACGAGTGAGAATGGGAGTCACGAACTAGGTCAAACATAAAGGAGGTCTAATTTATATTTTTAACCACAGCACACTAATCTTTCACTCATTCACTACTAGCTTACACATTCTCAGACAGAGAAAATACGAATAAATGCGGTTGGCAATTAGTCTGTACTTAGTCAAATAGAAGAATAAAAATAACAACACGTTCAAAGCTACACTGATTTAGACAGAGATTACTGAATTGACAATGATAGAATCAAGTAGCCTGCTGTATCTTTTCTACATCTAAACCATTTTATACTTATCTTGTACTTGTGTTTGAAATGTGTCTTTTTACAGTAAGCTCAGCCACCGAAGGGTGATGAGTTGGCAATTGCTGGCAATGGTCCACAGCAGCACTACACTATTGGCTATGATGTTCATGGCTTTTTATGTAATTTCCAGATTTAGGTTTATCACCCTAGGGTAACGTTAGATATCTGTAAGCACCACAAGCAACCTAGTACACGAAACACATTTAATTCTAGCTAGCTGGCTAGCCAATTTATGACTTGAGTTTCCTGGAGAAGAATGAGTTAACTAGCTAGCTTAGCTGCTGCCAGTACTGGTGGCTAGTACTGTAGCTAGCACTAACGTTAGCTGACATAACATAACGTTTCTGATGTTGCTTACTTCAGTTACCAAATACATTTAGGAAATATTAAAAGATAGGGCTAGCACTAATGAAAATGACCATTTCTGAGTGACAAGATAGCTGTTGCAATATAGCCAGCAACTATAGCTAGCTAATAATGTTGTATTTATTAAAATATCACGAGCGAATGAATTGATAGTAACCCTCTAGGCTTTAGCGAGAGCTAAGCTACCATTTTCGTTATCAGCAGCTAGTCTGAGCTAACCATAATTAGTCTAACTGACGGAAAGATGAAGATGACCGGGGTTGTAGCTAATATTTAGGGTAGCCCCGGCTTAGCTATACAAAAACCCTATAACGCTGAAGCTAAGGCTTTTAACTGGGACCTTACCTTTCAGTAACTCCAGAAGGATGGTCAAACGATTCAGCCCGTCCTCAGTGCCTCAACGAGTGCCCATTTCTTTCGACTAGAAACTCTGTAAAATCCCTCCTGAGTCCAGACGTGCCAATAGTATTGGCAATACTGCACAGGCGGGCGTGCGACGATAGAACCTCAAGCAGTAGCTAGACTAATGTGAACGGTTAACGTCAGCTAGCTAGCTAGCTAGCTTGCTTGCTTTGCTTGCACACAGCTGCATTCGTTGATAGGTTGCCGTACTAGACCGCGGCAGAGATGTCGTTATCATGTGACTGACTGAGGGAACAACCTTGTCCCCAGAAAATTGGATGGCAGACACCGTGTACTCGGCCATGTCCACAACTTTCACAACTAATGACATCATGTGCAAATTAGTGGGGAGGACGACTAACCCTATCCGATAAGCAATAATATCCTATGAGTTATAGCTAACATGTCGAACTAACAGTAAAAATAAGAGGACTAAACATTCAAGAGCAAATGTACCTTTTTATTCTTACAGAAAGGTGTGAAGAGTACCGTTTTTACTCTTGTTCAGTTGACATAACATTTTTCACTTAGAAGTTACATACTCCACCTTCAGGAACATAGGCTACTTGACTATAGGCAGCGTGTAGACGTGCAGCGATGTCATGACAACACTGTAGTGAATACAGCCCTCAGACTATCGGACAGGAAAATTGTCATGTTTGTTAACATTACTTTTACCTTCCTCCAGTTATCCTATGATCTTACATAGTTATTAATAGCATACTTTTGCTTGCAAACAACACAGTGCACTACGAACAAGCAAACAACCAGTTTTTGTAATACACTGTCACATGTTCAATGAAATTTATAACATTTTCCACTGGTGTAAACAGAAGTCTAAACGGTTAACATTCAGCATATAGCAAGAACGGTAGTTTTTTTTTCTCCTTCATATGTTGCCCTACAGCTCATTAGCAAGTCCTTGTTAGAGACCTTATTATTTATAATTTTAGTATGTCACATGACATAGTGCGTCCTTTTTATGAATATGCCAGACAGTTCAACCATCTTCTGTAGTTTGACAGACTTACACACTGTGCTGATTGCAACCAACATGACAGAACTAAAGCAACAATGGGGGCAAGCATTACTCCTTTCTGCACCAAATTGTATCTATCCATACATGACAGCAGTCTTCAAAGCTCTTTAGCCTAGTGCATAAAAACGAAAAGCCATTCTTGTTTTTTTTTGTTTGTTGTTGGTCTTGTGATTGTTGTTGTCTTAAAATACTCATGTTTTACTGTAACCAAACTTGAATGTCAGCACAAGGTCAGACCTGCACTGGGGTAAAAAGCTTTGGAGATAGCCCAGTCATCCCTCCCCCTACTCCTTCCACAATCTCATACTTTATTATTTCTTTTCCTCTGCATCAGGGCTGTAGACACTGACGGTAAACTCTCCTGCCTCCGTGCCATACTTGTTCTTCACTAGCAGGGCATATTTGCCAGAGTCAGCTGTGGTGACGGTTGCTATGGTGATACTGGCAAACTTGCCATGTTCAAACTTGAGTGCATAGCGGTTATCGGACACCAGCTCTCTGTCGTTCTTCATCCAGGTCACCTCAGGCTGAGGTTCACCCCATACATTACCGGTCAAGTTCAAGGACTGTGGGGCAGGAACAGCATGACATCAGATGAGTAGGCAGGTGAACATTACACTATCTAACGCAAACAATGTAATTCTACTCTAATGATAGGGAGGAGAGAGAGCGATACAGAGAGAGACAGAGAGAGAGAGAGAGAGAGAGAGAGAGAGAGACAGACAGAGACAGAGAGAGAGAGAGAGAAAGAGACAGAGAGAGAGAAAGAGAGAAAGAGAGAGAGAGAGAGAGAGAGAGAGAGAGAGAGAGAGAGAGAGAGAGAGAGAGAGAGAGAGAGAGAGAGAGGGGGAAAAGTCCAACATGGGAATATTCAAGCTTGATACCTTGCCCTCCTGGATTGTGACCACATCTGGTAAGCCTCCAACAACACGAGCACGGTCTGTGATAAGATAGCGGTCACACAATCAACTCTCACACACTATCAACTCTCTCAGTCTCAGCCTAGTCTAAGTTATAGCCACTTGTGTCCCATGAGGGTTGTATTAATCATATTTATCAGTTGTTTTCATTTTCAACATCACTATCAATCACTACCGTGACCTACTAGTTCCTAAATTCCTCATATTTATAAAGCCAGTACAGGAAGACAGTTATTTTGGACGGAAACAGCATAGATCACTTACTTCTTTCTGCAATTGCTGCCGCCCTACGGAAGAGGAAAAGAGACAAGGATAATGTCAGAGGCATCTAAAAATGCCATCCCAGTGTTTGTTAAACAATGTCAGGAAATGAACCCCTGAGTTGGGGCCTCTATGTTAAGGTACACATAGAGACTGCCGTCTATTTTGGGGTTTATGGTGTTAGAAGTCAGCTGTTTCCATCACATAACAGTACAGTATGTACAGCCCTGAACAGCAGTTGAGTAGGTCAACTTACTTCAGCCTCTGGAACTCTTCAAACGCATCATCCCATACTGTAACAACATCAGTAAACGGTTAATCCCTGTTTTAATTGGCACCACAAGTTTCCTACAGGAAATGCCAGCTTGATATACAGTTGACATAGTAAGGGGTGCAGTCATGACTTTTACTTTCCATGTCTAGTGTTACATTGAACCATCAGAATGAAGTAGAGCCACGGACACGTTTACCAGTAAATGCCAGCAGCAACCATGCTAAAGACTAGGCATGACCGAGTCAACCCACTCCAGGAAGTGATGTCGAAGTCCTGACTAACCTTGACCAGACAGATCGAAGCTCCTCTTGAGGCCATCTTTGCCATCGAAGATGTCCATGGCGTATTTGCCCTTGTCCTTCTCTGTGGGCTCATTGATCTTCAGCCACAGCTGCTCTCCTGTCACGCCGCACACAAGTCTGTCTGAGTGGGCCATCTTAGCCTCTCTACCCAAGAGAGACACACAACACGGAGAGGGTTACTGATGGTCATTTCTGAGAATCGGTCAAAAGCGGGACGCAAAAGTGCAAAAGTGTCTTTAAGAAAAGTGGCAATCATTTTTTAACCTTCTCTTCAGATTAAGAGCCTGTGCACACTCCATGCATGAAATAAAAGTAGTGTACATAAATAGGGCGAGTGTACAGGGTGAAGAGGCCAAGGGAGACACAGAGGAGGCAAGATGAAGGGGTGGGGTGGGGGGTTACGGAAGAGGTGACATACTTGTGGAGCCAGCCAATGCGAAGTTCCTCAGTGTGATATGTGACAAAGGAGTAGAGCACGATGCCATGCTCTGTGCTGAGAATACTGATTTCAGTGGAGGAGTTGGCTAAACACATATGGGAGAGAGAGAGAGAAACAGAGAGAGAGATAGAGAGAGAGAGAGAGAGAGAGAGAGAGAGAGAGAGAGAGAGAGCGTATGGGTCACATATGGGTCACAATAGTAACAGTTGGGTCATTTGTAAAAAAATAAATATATACTGTATATATGTATCAATAACATGACTGCAGTTACTGAGAAATAAAATTGGCTCGGTATAAATGACTCACCAATGACTCTGAACAGTTCATTCATTACAGCCTGGTAACCTAGAAGAGATGACAGAAGTAAAAAGGGAAACGTGAGTGATGTTCCACTTTGGTCACACAGTGTTTCACACCTTAGGATGACCAGACAGTAGAAGATCTCTCAGAAGTTACCTGCTTCAGTCAGGTTATACAGGCTATTGTCCTTTCCTCTGGTGTCCTTCAGTTTCACTTCGTAAACACCCGCGTCCTTCTTTGAAATCTAAATCGAGCCAAAGGAGTTCTGTCAGGACCCTGCACTGACCATGACAGCATGCTGATTCCTCTCAACTTTACCATGAAGATAAGAAATCGTATTTTCTTAAACAGATAAAAGACATGATACGTGACACAGACACCATGAACGAAAAGGCAAGCTTTTCTCCAGCCCTGGATGCTGCAGGCTTAACACTAACGACGTGGACAGTAGGGGACACGAAGGCGACAACTTATTGCTAAGTGTTTGTCCAGACTTTTGGTCTTGCTGGGGGAGCCTCCGCTGGGGGTTTCTGTTTCTCCACAGTTTCTTTGTCTTTCTTAAACACACACTGTAAATTAGATAGATAAGCCTGTTAATGCCAGCGCCACCTACAGGATTGACAGGGCAGGGTTACCCTCTCCTTTGAGCATGCACGACTCCGTTCCTCTCTTTAGATCTCCAGGTTTGATTGTGTTCAGTCACACTGGGCTGGTATCTAGCCATGAGGGTTTACATGTATTTTCACCTCAAAATGATAGCAGGTTAACGCAGAGACTGTAGGATATTTGTATGAATAAGTCCAGTCCAGTCATATTGAACACAATCATTTCATGAACTAGTATTTACATATCTTTATGATATATGGGAATATATGTTATTGAGTGTTATCATACATAAGTCAAAGGTTAGTATAAACATTTTCTACACTCAAATATATCTACGAATGTATCTAAAATAATACGTACAATGCAGTAACCTCTCCCTGAATGTGAAAGGCATAATGGACCTAGTGAGTCTGACAACAACAAAGTGTGTAAACAGAGTAATGTCTTATGGCACCAACATTGCATTATTTATGGGTCCGTGTGTAAGAGAAGGAGACTAGAGAGAGCTGTTGTGTAGCCGGAAGCAAACCATCATTAGAAGCAAACTGATATTCAATCAACATTTTTGTAATAGAAAATGAATAAGAAAACGATACAAAATTTAAAAAAGACAATATGCGTCCCCAATGGCCTGACCTTTCCGATGTTAAAGATCAGCTGTCCGTCCTTGATTTCAATCTTCTTGGAATCTTCATCGTCCTCCTCGATCTCCATGTTGTTCTTGAACCAGGTGATCTCAGTCTCAGGTTTGATGTTTCCTATCTGTACGGGGCAATGGCAGGGTCAGCATGTATGGGCGTGTCTTTCAGACTGGAATACTGATATTCTGACACCTAAGTCAAGGATGCTTCTTACCGTGGCCGTCAATAGCACGTTGCATTCTGGGGTAACCTTAAATCCAAGGTACTCAACAAAGTGAGGTCCTGTGTGTGAGAACAACATATGTTGATGACTACTGAATAAAAAAATAAATAATCACAAGCTACTATAAGATATAGCTACTATCATATGTAGCGAAATACCCTAGTCATATGGATAGTTCCACTGTGCAATGTGTGTTCTGTACAGCTGTACACACTGTACAGTTCTGCTTGAGTGTGTCCGAGTTATCTGATCTGTTTGTAACGTATGATGAACTGTGGTCATTGCTAGCATCATTTACTTACCTTGTCTTCTGACCCATTCTGCCCTCTCAAATTCTGACTTCTTCTGAAGCTCTCTGAACTCTGAAAATATGAACAAAAAAGTAATCATAAATCATTAAGATAATCTGTACACTGTCCTCTAAAGTGGATTACTGTTAATTACTATTAATCTGCACTGGCCATTACAACAACTGGGCTACCAAGTTGGCAAGCGAAACATGTAACTCTGCTGCCCCTTCATGGACATAAAGGGTAATTGCAATAAAGACAGTTGCTGGGTTACCAGCTACTGTCCTTTCCAAGGAGTCCTTTCTAAAGGTGCCAAGGACTAGAGCAAATGGCTGAACCTGTTTTGAGATTCTACCAAGGAGGTAATAGTTCCAGAGAGAGATCCGGCTCACCCTCTCCAATCATCACCAAGCTGGTCTGGCCCTTGGCCTTCCCGTCCACCAGGTTAAAGGTGAACGTCCCCTCATCTGTGACCTCCAGGGAGTCCATGTACATCTCAATGATTCCAGTGGTCCGGTCAAAGTTGACTGTATATTTCTAGACAAAAGAAACACCAACATGAACTTTTTTGTATTCCGCAACAACAAAAAAATCATATATTGTGTTTCTATTCTAATGGCTAATTAGGTTATCAGCGGTGAGTGTGTGTGAGTGTGTGAGACTGTGTGTCACTGTCCGGATGATTGTGTCTCTACCTCTCCGGCGGTAATGATGGCGTCGTTGAAGGCATACTCCACTTGGCAGGCAGACGTGAACTTCTCCACCTGGGTCCAGAACCTGACACGGCCCTTCTCCAGCAGGTCCATGGCCATCTCCGACTTGAAGGGAATGACTGGGAAACACAGTCAAGAAGAAAAGGTAAAGAGTTAAGACTGTAAGACGAATTCAAAGAGATTGTGGTCGAGAAGGCATTTTTCATGTCAATATTCACCTAGAAATGGACATTCAGATTGTTATATACTAGTATTCTAGATAGAGTTATGAATATATAATTCGGTATTTGATATGAAATCCGCAGCAAAATTGACTCAAGACTTTACATTTTTATGCGTAGACGTTAGGTTAAACAAAGTTGTCTTCGATGATTTTGTGGCAGTCTAGAATACTCACTGGGGAACTTGTGCTCATGACTGATGTCCAGAAAACGTTTCAGACCTGTCAACAACAACAACAACAACAGAACAACATGATCTCCAGTCACAGCTGCTTTCCTAGCCCTTCCTTCTGTTTCTCACACCATTCCAAACACCACCAACACAACCTCCTCTAGCCTCAGATCCCCTGCAGTCGTCTCTTTTCATATGCATGTACATATCATAATAAACATAAACATAATACAATTTACACACACAGCATACAGCACACGTATATGATATGAAATGTAAAATAAACGTGATAACTTCCATTTAAATACTAAATACATAATCATTTTGCAGGCTTTCCTTCTAAGGTATGTAACTTATCCCCACTGGATGCTCTTGGAAGGGCAGACGTTGAAGGACTGACGTCATGTCAGGCTGAGTATCAGTTGAGTGACTCACCTTCCTCAGTTAGAGTGTAGCTGGATGAGACGCCGTTAGTGTTGGTCACCATGCAGCAGAAGGTGCCCAGGTCCTCCAGAGAGGGGTTGTTGAAGATGGCCCTCGATCTGAAAGTTCACACCACGTGAATTCATATCATAGTATAGGATACATAGGAGAATAGAAGCGCTTTTTCATATGTGATTTACATGCGGAGGCTGTAGTATAGTTTTAGGCTATTACAGGCTCAGAAATGCATAAAAAATAGGTACTTACTTGCCACCTTCAGTCACAATGGTGAGGCGAGATGGGTCTGTGATGGCCTTGTAGTTCTTGGTCCACACAAACTCAGAACCTTCGGCCATCTCGGAGCACTCGAAGATCATGGAGATCACTCCATCATCATCAACGTCAACAACAATCTCATGGGTGCCTGGAAGAGAAAAATACTTTGTTCGGACTCTGTGTGTGTGTGTGTGTGTGTGTGTGTGTGTGTGTGGGTATGTGTGTGTGTGTAGTCTAAAAGTGTTGCTCACCAGGGCGGGTCTGGGCCAGGATTGGACCCAACACTGCACATGGCTTTCCAACACCAGCCAGGTTCTGAGCACGCAGTCTGAACGCGTAGGAGGTACCAGGCTTCAGACCGCTGACCTGCCTCACACACAGGAGGAGAGGGGCATCAACACACACTTCTCAACTCTCCCTGGGTCCTCACTCCACAACCAGATCAAGAAAGGATGAAGGGGTCCTTTGAACAGTATTCTAACAGGATTATACATTTCCTAAGGGTATTCCGTTTTCTAGCAGTTTTCAAACAGTCGTCAAACTCTATTTGAACAATTTACAAAATGTATTCGAACAGTGATCTAACAGCATTCTCACAGAGGCAGAGAGGTCATTAACATATCCTGACCTTGATGAATTTCTTCGTGGCAGCCTTCTCATTGACGCCCTTCCAACCGTTCTCCCCGGCTGAGGACTCGTTGATATCCAGGTAGAATCCGTTGACGGGGGAGCGCCCATCGTAGGTGGGGGCCTCCCAGAGCACCACGAGGGAGGTGTCACGCACCTCCAGGACATAGAGCCCGTGGGGGGCACCTGGATGAGACAGAGAGGGAGGACAGGGTTTCCAACAGAGACACGGTGGGAGGTCTTGGAGGACTTACAAAGAAAGACTTTGGGAACATACTGTACATGCTTCCACCACCACAAGGTGGCGTAAGAGTAGGGAATGACGCTGGAGGTTATTTATAAATACAGAGAATATTTAAATGTTTTTTGTTTTTTTTACTGGATTCTAGACAAAGACACGTGGCAAGAGAGAGAGGACAGGTCTTCTCACTGTACCTGGCAAAGTGATGGTCCATTCCTTGCACTCCAGCACGGCGCTAGGCAACGAGCCCACACTCACGCCCGCCATGTTCTGAGCTCGCACCTGGAACTGGTAGAACACGTTCTCCTTCAGATCTTCTGCCTGCAGAAAATAAAAAAACAACAAGGATTATAGTTTATTCAATTATAATTACGGTTTCATAATCCAAGTGCATCGCCACTTAATCCTGTACAAATAACAAAGCAAATTGTGAGTTTGCTTGTCTTTGTCATCAGCTGCACTGGATTTGACTTGGTGAATAACAATCTGTGTTATATGTCACACACTAAGTCTGGGATTAGACAAACAAATAATGCTGGCAATGTATCTTTCCACACATCCTATTTCATTCGTACCAAACTCCTAAGGCAAGGTGGTAAACATTCTGTGATGAAACAGTGTTTATTGATTGGCAGAAAGGCTGTTCCAGAGCTACAACAATGTGCTAGTTAGTTTGAATTTCAGAGCTCGGCTACTTACTTTGTAGGTGGTTGTAGTGACAGCCTTGTGATTCATTTCATGCCATTGGCCAGCCAGCCCTCCCTTCACGGTCCTGTAGTCCACAAAGTACCCCCTGATGTCTACTCCTCCTGTGGCTGTGGGCTCCTTCCAGCCCAGGACCATGTAGTCCTTAGCACTCTCCAGCAGGCTCACCTTCCCAGGGGGGCCAGAGATGGCTGGTGGACACACACACACACACACACAACATAACCCACACAGACACATATGCGTGGGTACACAAACACACACACATACCGGTACACAGAAACAGTGTGTCAGACTGTTACTTCTCTGCAGCTTTGTTAAAACACTAACAACAAGGTCAAAACACTAACAACAAGGTCAAAACACTAACAACAAGGTCAAGAGGCTAACAACAGCACAGGAAAATGGTCAGGCTGGTGGGAAACCTGTCAGGCCTCGTAAGATAAACGTGATTTGACATATAAAGTAGCTCAGCCTCGTTCATAAGTTCAGCCCAAATAATCAACATGCATAAAACTCTACAAAGTATATCCGTACTAGGCTGGGGGATAGTTTACTTACTGTGAGTGCTATTGCCAGGGTTACCCCTGAACCTTGTCAACTCTTTTAGCCCAGGTGTCAGGCTAGCTCAGTCACAACACAATGTTTTAGCCGTCACTCTGGCCATGCATGGCCCCTATAAGAGTTAGCAAACAGCAGACACATATCCAGAATGAACTGAAGCACACACAATATCCCACACAATACAATACTTCCTCAATGCAATGCAATATACTGAGTGTAATTTAAAACAAGCTTGAATTAGTTTCATCATGAACATTTCCATTAATGTTTGATTTACATATTTCCGAATGACAACGTACCTAACATTGTTCAAGCAATGACACGTGCACATGCAAGTTCTCTTTTAGATAATGGCTTTGGAGATGTTACAGAACACAAGAAAACATTTAAACAGCGTCTACTAAAACCACGAGGGGACATTTAGTCAGGCACGTGCAGACAACACATCCGGGCTTCAGCACAGACACAAGTAGAGGTGTGAAGCCACAGAGGGTGTGGATCTGACAGACGGCCCTCAGGCCCGCGAGGGGACACAGAGAGAAGGGAAACCATCGTGAAATGGTGATGAGAAACTAGATGGACTATGAAGTTGCAAGGGTAACAGCTGGGTGTCGCCAGGTTGGGAAACGAGATGGAGTTGCAGCATTGATTATTACGTTGTCAGACATGGAAAGAGGGGTCTGAGGAACAGAGGATGAACGAGCAGAGTGTGGATCCTGCATGAACGTATGTAGCCCTGGGTCAAACATGAACCTCATATTGAACTGAGAAAGTTGGGAGTGTACAGTATATACTCACAAATGCCAGCCTTCACAACCACCGCCTCCGACTCGGTGGAGCACTTGCTGTATCCTGCAGCGTTGACTGCCTTCACCCTGAACACGTAGGACTGGCCAGTGATCAGTCCATGGCAGGTGAACCTACACAACACAGTCAAGAAAACTGCTCACGATCATGAGGAAGGAGTGAGGGTTTATGGGATGGATTGTTGCGAGTGACATATCACAATACAAGCGTCACGACACGGACTGAACGCTAGCACCGTACACATTCGCACGGTATGTATTTCAGGGTTTGAAAGCGTACCTGGTTTTCTTGACAGGCTTGTTGTTGCAGGGGGCCCACACGTTACTGCCTACCACGCTGCAGTCGATGTAGTAGCCCACCAGGCGCTTGACCTCCAGGGAGGCCCCCCAGGTGACCACCACGGACGTGTCTGTGTTCCTGATGGAGACCGCAACACCTGGGGTGGACGGCAGGTCTGTGGGGGAAGGGTGGGAGGGGGCAGCGAGAGGAGATGAAGACAGAGAGAGATAGACACCGAAAAAGAAATAAAGTCACACGTACATAATGATACATGATACTCTGTCTAGCTCACCTAGTTTGTCTCCGACGGTGACGTTGCCGGTGGCCTCGGAGGGCTCCCCCACTCCGGCAGAGTTGCAGCAGCGCACGCGGAAGCTGTAGGCCTTGCCCTCCGCCAGGTCGAACAGGGCGAAGCGAGGGGACTTCACCGGGATGCCAGTGTTCACTCTCTGCCAGCAGTCAGAGCCTGCGATGCACTGGGAACGGCCGCAAACATGACATGTACACGTCACATGACCTCTGAAGTAAAGAATAAGCTCAACACTTGAGGAGAGGAAGTCAGAATGGGTGTGATGTGTGACCTAATTACCTTCTCTATGTAGTACATGACCCCCTCGTGACCCCTCTGAGCTGGTGGCTTCCAGCCCAGTACAACATAGCTCTTGGTTGCCTCGGTAACCACAACGTCACTGGGAGCATCAGGGACCACGCCCACTGTAGGGGTCACAAAGTTTATTAAATCCTTGGAAATCTCACCACCTCAAGTTAATTTAATGCCAGTACAATACCCTGGCATTGATGTAGACACATGCGCTCACCTGTTGAGTCCTCCTCGGTGAACTTGATCATGCCAGTAAAAGGAGCAGAGGTGTCAGCTGAAACCAAACACAATAACAATGATGTGTTTATTTCACTTCTCTCCAAAGACCGTTCAAGCAGGGATTTGACCCTGAAACCTCTTGACCTGCAGGCGAATTACTCTAACCACTGAACTACACCTATCCTAGCCAAGGAAATCATGTTGGGATCATTTGATTCGACTAGCGTACTCTGGGTGTCTAAGCCCAGGGTCCCCCTACCTCTGAGACGAGCTCTTTCGGAGGGGTCCATGGCCAGCACGGGCTCAGAGGAGCGGGAGGGCCTGCTCACCCCGGCCTGGTTGAGGGCCCGCACCCTGAAGCTGTAGGAGTGCCCCTCCACCAGCCTGGTCACGGGGAAGCGGGCATACTTCACCGGCGTGTCGTTACACTGCGCCCAGTGGTGGGTGCCCACCTCGCACCTGCCAACGTCACATGACACCATCGTAAGGATATTCTCAGTTTGACCCATAGATATCAGCAAGCAACAGCAAAAATACAGATGATGGTTAAAAGTGTTGAACGATTTTGTTGTTTTGCTGCGTACCATAAAGAAAGAAAAAGCCAACCTTCCTGGAGTGTTAAAAACCACAGAAGAAGAAGTCTCTGACCTGTCGATGAAGTACCCCAGGATGGGGCTACTGCCCTCCACAGCTGGCTGCTTCCATGTCACCACGACGTAATCCTTGTTGGCGTCATGACAACGGACATCCAGGGGGGCCACTGGAGCACCCTCCACCTCCAAGTCAGCATCTGACACACACACATACAGCCATGCACACATATGCACACACACAGACACACACACTTGTGAGAACACACTCCGACACATGTGGAGTTTCTAATTATGGATCAGATGTATTACATAGCTGCTTAAGAATAAACTTTCCACTGTGACCTACTCATGACCTGTGGGGCCTGTAACCTAAGGAACTGGTTAACCACATTACTTAACCTTTTTACTGTAATACCGGTTGTCAGAACAGGACAACAGGAACCGGCACCTGACTACCTTGTGAAAACGACTTTGAGACTTCTAAAACCAAGAGTACACTTTGTGGGGGAGCTAGTGACTGGGGACAAATATAGAAGAAGCATAGCAGGGGAGAAACATGAGACTATGAGTCACTTAAAGACACAGTCACCAATATCTTGCTTGCCTTCAATTGTCAGTTCAAAACCAAACGCAAGCCATTCCCGATTTTGAGCAGATGTTCATCGTGCTGTCTTACCCCTGACAAACACGTAGGCGGAGTGGGTTTCGAAGCCAGACTTGGTGTTCACGCGCAGAGTGTAGAGACCCTCGTCCTCCTTGTTGAGGTGAGCCAGGGTGAGGGTGGCCCGCTCACCACTGAAGTGCATGCAGACCCACTTAGAGGGCTTCAGGGCCACAGCTGATTGGAAGGCAAAACATAAGATGCAGGCAATGAGATCGGATTTTCATTGGTGTTGCCATTTGAACGCTGGAAGACTTCCTGTTGTTTCTACTCTGACTTTACATGAGGTCATTGTGACCACACGAGTACCTACCATCGCGGTACCACAAAACTTCGGGCTGGTATTTCTTGACGTTGGGGTAAACGATAACGGTGCAGCCGATGCTCATGGTGTGGCCTTCGCTGCCAAAAGCCACTTCAAAAGAATCGATGATGGCGGTCTCGAAGGTGACGCCATGCTCTGGGCAGAATCCATCTGGGTGAAAGAGTCAGGGAAAAGACACAGTGAGGAAATTCATTCAGCTGCCCCTCAGGATTGTGAATGTGATTTAATCTATATCATTCGATTTTGGGGGGGAAAGGAGCCATTGTTGTTGTTCTAGAGTTGATGACTTTACATTTACATTTAGTCATTTAGCAGACGCTCTTATCCAGAGCGACTTACAGTAAGTAGAGGGACATTCCCCCCTGAGGCAAGTAGGGTGAAGTGCCTTGCCCAAGGACACAACGTCATTTCGCAGAGCCGGGGATCGAACCAGCAACCTTCTGATTACTAGCCCGCTTCCCTAACCATTCGGACAAGCTGGGGAGGGGAGTCAGGTGGCTGACAACCTCAGCCACCTGACTCCCCTATCCCCTCCCCTATCCCCGATGACTTAACTCACGTGGTTTAGCATCGAGAGGTCCTGCTTCCTCACCCTCTTTGAACCCTTGAAAGGAGAAACAACGTCACACACTCCTATAGAAACCATGGAAACCACCACCACTATAACTCTTCAGCTCACACTGGAGTTTGAAGCAGTAAACTCCTCTACTCAGTAGCAGGCCTCAGTCATGCCATTTGACCCCTGAATACCTTTAAGGTCCTCAAATAGTCCTCAGGCTCAGACAGCTTGTTTGTTTGTTTAAAGTTTAAAGGACCATAGAATATGGGCAATAGGACTATAATGAGAATTCCCTTAATGTAGTATAGTGTTTCAACTAACGTAGTTGTGTTACTTATGTTATATTCAACTAACATAACCTATCATAGTTATGCTGACAGACACAAAGAAAACGACTATGCACGGTTAATGTCAGAAACGAGAGTATGACCTACTTTTCACAACCATAGTGGCGACGGAGGACTGCTCTCCCTTCACATTGAGAGCAGACGCGCGATAGTTAGCAGTGTCGAGGAACTCGCAGCTGAAAAGGACCACAACAGGTAGCCCGGTCAGTTGTCTTTCCCAGGTTTTTAAAGACGTATTACACTTGGTATTCCTTCTATTCCACTTCCAGCTCCTCAGTGTCAGAGCAGGGCTCTCAGGCCTGGTTTACCTACTTCTTGATTTCCAGAGAGTGCATGTTGTAATTGCTCTCGGTAGTGTACTTGTCAGGGTGGGCCTTGGCATCGATGACCACGTTGTTTTTGTACCTGAATGTGAAGCACGAGAAAAGAAAGAAACAAGAAAGACTTTGTGTCAAACCATATTTTCCATCACAAAATAAAAAAACAGGCTGGATCTGCCTCAAGAAACCTCTTTCCGAAGACATATTCAACAGCATCAATATTTATGGAAATCCCTGTTCATGGGGCTCCAAGTCGTACCAGGCGATGCGTGGTTTAGGCCAGCCGGCCACAGTGCAGTGCAGCTTCACCGTTTTGCCCTCCCAGACGGTCTGACCACGGGGCTTCACAATGAACTCTGGAGGATGAGTCAGGTTGTCCGAATTCATCTTTCTACGGAACTCTGCTTTTTCCTGCATCTATAGGATCATGTGGAAGTGGAAAAGTGGATAGTTAAGTTGTTTTACAACTGTAACTTCATCCTATTTGACAGTATCTCTCAGTATGTCCTGTCCTAACTGTCTAGAATCCTGGGACAGACTTACCTTTTTGCCAAAAGTGAGGCGGTCTGCAGACTCTCTGACATGCATCTTTCTAGTCTTCTTTTCCACCTTCACCTCCATGGCTGCGCTGGTCTCCCTGGTAAAGAGGGACCTCATGGCCACATAGTTCACCCCCTCCTCCTTCACTTCTTCCTGGGACTCCGCCAAGCCCCGGACAAATTCATGACTGGGGAAAGACATCAAGACGCCATTTAGTACACTATACTAGTACTAGTACTATACGCCCATATACACTTTTATACAATTCACCAACGTACAGAATTTCTTTTTTTTTTAATTGCAATTCCTGCTAATAACTACAAAAATAAATCTATGACTATCATGACCTCAGCACCATCACCATGTTCCTCCTCATCAGCATGTGATAGCCCAGTATTAGAACTCCCACCCACCACAACGACCATCCCAACTATCCACAACGTCATCATCGTCACGGCCGATCCCTACTCACCTGCCTCTGAAGAGAGGCACCACATATCCGATGACCTCTCTGTCTGCGTCCATGGCCAGGTAGGTGCGTTTGGCTCTAGTGGGTAGTGGGCTCAGTTGAATCACCTCCTGCCCCTTCTCTGTCTGCACAGAGCTCTTCAGTCTGGCCCACAGGAGAAACAGTCAGGTGAAGAATCACATCTTTAGTGCTCATTTGTTGTTGGGTACCATTGGACCACTAACACTCTGGTGTTAAACACATCGGGGGGGGGGGGTTATAATTAGTCCTTTTGACATCCAATAGGTTGGTTTGACTCCCAGTGGTAAAACCTTGATATTGGTTCAGTCTAATAAAGTGTAGACTAAACACAAATGAAATAAAACAACTTTCTATCCCACCGAAGACCAAGGCACAGCACTTTGTAGGGGTCTTTACAGCTAACCTATACTAACGCCAGCCATAACTAACAGGCCACTTTGGTGTTTCACACCTGGCCCCTTAAGCCTGGAATCAGAATGACCCTGACACACATTATATTACAGAGCCAAACAGCTCTGGCATCCTATTGTAGGTTTGGTTTAAATATAGCTGCCAGTGGGGCCTGCTCAACAGCAGTATGGAAGGAAGATTCCCAGCTTTTGTACATCCTATCCACTAAGCTGGGTAGATCCTCTATCTGTGTCTCTGCCCTGTGTGAACCAGTAGCATGGCAGGTCTCTGCCCTGTGTGAACCAGTAGCATGGCAGGTCTCTGTGTCTCTGCCCTGTGTGAACCAGTAGCATGGCAGGTCTCTGCCCTGTGTGAACCAGTAGCATGGCAGGTCTCTGCCCTGTGTGAACCAGTAGCATGGCAGGTCTCTGTGTCTCTGCCCTGTGTGAACCAGTAGCATGGCAGGTCTCTGCCCTGTGTGAACCAGTAGCATGGCAGGTCTCTGCCCTGTGTGAACCAGTAGCATGGCAGGTCTCTGCCCTGTGTGAACCAGTAGCATGGCAGGTCTCTGCCCTGTGTGAACCAGTAGCATGGCAGGTCTCTGCCCTGTGTGAACCAGTAGCATGGCAGGTCTCTGTGACATGTGAGCCAGAAGAACGGGATTCAACACGAAGCAGCGATCATGGTTGATAGAAAGAATCAGATTCCAACAGAAGAAGTGTAATAGTTTTACACACACAGTGATGTGTGTGTGTAAAGACAGTGTATAGCTGTGGCTATTCAACACTCAGGAAATGATAAGCGGCTCTTGGAACTGTTTTGTCTCCTACTACTATTAAAAACAAAATGAGAACCAAAGAACTCTCAAGGATATAGTGAATAACTACAAACTGGAATACAATACTGTAATTCATCCCTACAAAGACCAGTTAAACTTTGTTACCAACTCTTTACAGTGTCAGTACAGTAATGCTGAACCTCTCTGTCCCAGCAACTTGAAATAGCCTGGCTCTCTATGAATATCTCTGGCAGCTATCCACGTTAGCTCAAATTCAAGTTTGGGACACTGCAAAAAGGCAAGCCATAGATTTGGATAGACAAAAGTTATAAAAACAAGTTCATAACATCTAGGCCTATAGACAAAGCTGAACACTCTGACAAAGCTGAACAACTACCTACAACTACCTGCTCCTACCCCAAATACGATCCCTCTACTCCATCTGTCTGCATCTCTTCAATTGTATAAAACAATGCTCTGTTTTCATCCTATCCTTTATGATATGTCTACCACCAATAAGTCCAACTCATCCTGAGCTACATATGAAAGTTCTGCTCTTAACCCATAAATCAGCTTTGAATCACTCAGTCCACCCACTGTACTAGAACGATTCTAGTAATCATTTTTAGTTGTATTAGACCTGAACTATGCACTTCACCGCATTCATGAAACACTGTTATGTAGTTAATCACACTTCTGGATGGAGGATCGCAGCAAAGCGGTGATGCGGCGGTTCAGAGATGGTTGCCATGGTGTCCATATCGTCCCTTCCACAACAGAACACATGGGCCACACATACTCTTCCTTCGCCGTGGTTTGCTCCATCACTCCATCCTCTGTCTCCCTCAGGCCCTCTCTTACCCATGGCAGCTCCTGTGACCTGAGTAAGACTGCTGGCTAAAGGAGGAGGACTCGAGCGTGGAGCTGCTGAGATGGTGGCTGCTCTCGTAGGTGCGCTTGTGCTGCAGGTGTTTCTGGTGACGTGAGGATCCTGACATCCTGAGACGAGTCCTCGACCGCAGCTTAGACCGCGCTGTTGTTTTCTTAACGCACTTTCAAAACACACCGCGAACGAACGCTGTAAATCAATCTCACCGTTATTACCGGAATTAGATGAGAGGTTATGTTAACGGTTACGTTTGCAAGTTTAGGTTAGATACAGTATTATTGCAGATCTAAGGAGGATAGCTTCTGGTATTATTTATATGTAGTTGTTTTATTCTTGCTACTGTGTGTAGACAGAGAGTTAGCTTTAGTATTAGAAGCATGTTAAGAGGTCAAATGATATTTGAACTCATAATATAGCCTAGTCTCAGCAAAAAAGAATTATTTGAAAAATAAGTCGCCTAGTGTAGAAAGTATGCTTTTTTCAAAAGGTATTACATTTCACAAGGTGTAGCCTTGTCACTTGAAATGACACTTCTCACTAACTGGATGAATGACACATTCTTCATTCTTCAATATTTCTGTTCGGATTGTAGACTTTCCATAGGCTAGGCATAGTCCTCTTGATGTTAGATTAATATTTACACATTTTTGTGAAGTATTGGGTAAGGCTTTGCTAACATGTAGGCTAGCCTAGTAATAGGCCAACATAACTAGATATTTTGTTACTCGTCCACCCACTTTTTGTATGAATAAATGTTAAATAAACGAATGCATAAAAGTCAGTGCAAGCTGTACACATACAGGCAATGCACGATTGTCTTTACATAATTAAACAATAGTGTACTGTTTTTGGGGGTTTTTACACATGCAAGTGAATAGCCAATGACCCATTTATCAAACTTAAAGGATTAATGATGGCAATAGATGGGATGGGTTGGTAATGATATGGTATAGAAATGGTAATGAGCATGACAACATTTGAGTGGCAAAAAGTAGGCCTGTTTCTTGATTAGTAGTGGACCAGTAATTGTTACAGTGGCACTGTTTGTAATTACATTAACCATATGGAACAACAAAGTTAAACATTTAAATATGCACTCACCAAATCCTATAATGTCTTGATCGACGAAAATAAAGGGAAGGGGGTGCAGTACCAAAAGCAAGTCCAAATCCAGGCAGAGAAGCAAGGGTCGGGGCAGTGGACAGTGCGGCAGTCCACTGAACAAAAATAATGCTACCACTCGGCAGAATGTTGAAGACACCGTCACGACCTTTTAAGGTTGGGCAGACGTTAAATATAGCCCATGAAGGAAGACATGGCTCTTCCCAGTGCGAACACCACCACCGCTACCATCAACGACTATAACTAGAACTCCACATTTAATAGCCTACGTAACTTTATGTAGGCCTATTTGTTATTTTTAAGATTTAGATGACTGAGGTAACAATGAATGTGTTGAAGCAAGCTTAAAATACCAGGGAAACATAATAAGATGTTTCTTTTGATTTTCTCAAATTTTAAATTAGGATAAAACATCGAGCATGTCAGGAAGTTGGAACAGGTGTCTTCAGTCGTGGTACAGTAAGTATCCTTTTACGCCTTTGCGTTTACAGTATTTACTAAGCGTTTACTGACATCCAGTGGCGAAATTATATAATTACAAAAAATATACCTGTCTAACGTTAGCTAACTGCAAATAGTAGAACGTAAATCATGATATCGCGTTTTTATATCAATTATATGTGTCGCATAAAGACACAATAAGTTATCTACAGTTCAAGAACAAAATGTTTTAAGATTTAATCAACGGGGAGGTCAAATGGTGAATGATGGAATATTCCAGTAGTTTTCCTCTTGTCCAGCTCGTGCTGTGATTGGACGCTGCTCTTGTAGGTAACATAGCATCTGACTGCCATCGTCAACACCACCACCAGCAGACGAGTTGGCCAGGCTACATTGTTACATTTCTCTCCAGGTATGGAGTTCTCATGTAGAGTTGCTAAGTCTTATATTCGTGTATTTGAAAATGACACGTTCAAAAGATAATTGTTGAGTAGAGTATTGTTTCCGTGCACTATTATGGGAAGTTTTTCTTACCATAGCAAGCTGATGTGAATTACATTATTGAACACAAACAGTCCTCGCTAGCTAGCCATTCAGCGGGTAATATTGATGATTTAATTCAGTTGATCTACTAGTAAAAAAAAAAAAAAAAAGGTTTCAAAGTTTGCCTAACCCTTGAAGTGACGTGCAATTTTATAGTTCACAGTACTTTATACATATACACTGATACTGCGTTACCTTTTACGTATATAAAACATGTTTACATTTATAGAAAGAAATCACCCTCCCAACAACATGTCTAGTAAGAGGGCCAAGGGAAAGACCACCAAGAAGCGCCCTCAGCGCGCCACCTCCAATGTTTTTGCCATGTTTGACCAGTCCCAGATCCAGGAATTTAAGGAAGCATTCAACATGATTGACCAGAATCGGGATGGTTTCATTGATAAAGAAGATCTACATGACATGCTAGCTTCACTCGGTACTGTATGACATTACATTTATAATTTCTATGGTTTGAGGGGAGGGATTTAAAGGGTGTTACCCACTCACCATCCAGGAGCCCCGAAAACCTCTGTCCCAATTCTCACCTCACCAGAGAAGTTGCACAGAACTGGCACATGTTCTGTGCCATTTATTAAACATGTTTAGTTGCAAACTCGTTGATTTTTCTGAAACCCTTAGGAAAGAACCCCACTGAGGAATACCTTGAGGCGATGATGAACGAAGCACCCGGGCCCATCAACTTCACCATGTTTCTCACCATGTTTGGAGAGAAACTCAACGGCACCGACCCTGAGGATGTGATCCGGAACGCTTTCGCCTGCTTTGATGAAGATGGAACAGGTAAGAAATGTTAGGATTGGGAAAATACGATTTTCCCAAAGTATTATAAATCCATCCAGGACAATGGACTTCAGTCTTGTGGTTTGAAGCATCACTTGAAAGAGGATTCTCCGTCCTCCAGGCGCCTATTCAGGAGGATTACTTCCGAGATCTGCTGACCACCATGGGAGACAGGTTCACAGATGAGGAGGTGGATGAACTCTTCAGAGAGGCCGCTATTGACAAGAAGGGTAACTTCAATTATGTGGCCTTCACACGCATTCTCAAACATGGGGCAAAGGACAAGGATGATTAAGCATAGCAGGATAACTACTAACCTGCAAATAATCTCGTTGTGTGTCGTGCTGTTGTGTGTTACTTAGGGTTTCCTCCTGGTTTTGATCATTAGTCATTTTCCTTACTATGCAAGGTCATTTTGTAGACATCCACTATACATGGTCAATCACCCTTCCTATTGTCATACAGTAGAAAATGTGCACTTTAAGGACACGATCAAATCATGGTCAATGATCTGGTTTTGATGGATTTTTGTAGTTTGTAAGCTTCTGAAATAAAACCAGTCAATTACCCATGTAACATCAGGTTCATTATTTCACAGGTTTAAAAGGTCACGATGGAGAATGAGGTGATATAACCACCCAATATGGATTTTATTAGAAATGTTATACGGGCACTCAACACACCACATAAAAAAGGATTCCTACAATCATCAGAGGCTCAGTGTTTATTAGAATGCCCTGTAATTCAGCGTCGATTTCATGGTCAATGGCAAAAATACAATATGCTGCTTTGTCACTGACCTAAGGAGATGATGATTTTTTGGTCATATAAGTCATACATCCGGTGCTCTAGATCCTCAATGTCCTGAGCTCATTAAATAGACGTTAATTTCTAGCTGTAATAGATTGGGACAGCAAAGAATAAATTAGAATGACTGTTTTTCTTTGAAAAATATATTGTGGTAAATCAGTGAATATTACTTCAATACATGATACAGTGTTGTTTTATATCACAATCATCACTGCCACAAAGCACATTATTTATATAGGTGCAAGTCACTGCGATGACCCTTTGACAGAGAGTTCCTAATTAAAACATCTTACAAAGTCGATGTCCCTGAGAATGATACCCAGGGGAGGTTTTTCAGCTGTTGTATCAACGTAGTCAGGGTAGTCTTTTTAAAACTGTCCACTGGAAATTCGTTTACAGGGCACTCTAACACACGTTGGCATGCCGATAATAAATACACCATAGCCAGCTCCAAAACTGAAGCTTACAGTACAATTTGTTGTTGCTCACAGAGCAATGTATAGAACTTGGGAATGAGAGGGAAACATGGTATAAATGGTAGTAATTCCTCTACTCTGCCAAGGCAAGGTTTTTAGACTGAATCTTCGCCAGGTGATCTGATATCCCAGCCTCGATCTTGTCACATTGCGCAAGGAATCCCTGTATACAGTAAAGAATGAAAATGCTTATTTGATCATTAAGATCAACAGACTGCATATCAATCACACATTTTCAATTATTCTATACAAGATTAACACTTTCAGTTTGCCTATGCAGTGGTTAAATACTTACTTGTACTGTTTTCACAAGTCCTTTTTTCTTCAATCTGCAGTCATTGAAATTGTCTGGCACATTCTGTTGGAAGGAGAAATCCTTTTACATTTTCAGCATATAAAGGCAAACATTCGCCAGCTCCAAAGTTAATTTCAAGTACAAAAGAGCATAGGTAGGGAGACTACATCACCATGGAGTCTATCTGCTCCAGGATCTTCATGAACTGTTCAGATGCTATTTTCACCCTGTGGTCCAATTTCCCTAGTGCTTCTGCCTGTAGATCTTTTGCCAAGAAGCCCTATTAAAAGAACAAATCATTATTCTCAATGACCATAATTATTAGATGCACAAAAAAAAAATCAATTTCAATAAATTGAATGTTCATTACATTCTTCAATCCTGTCAGCTCCTCGTCCACTTTCTCTAGCTTCTTTGCTGTCAGGTCAACAGACTTCTCAATGTCCTTGAGTTTCTTCAGTTCGGCCTCCTCTTCAGGACTATTCTGTTGATATGATCACATCTCTAATAAAAAAGCATTTGATGCTTGCACTATATGATAATGTAGTAATTTTGGGTTATACAGTAATATCGATAAAACATACCCTCTTTCCAATCATCATAAGTTTACAGCCTTGCTTTATACCAAAGCTGGATAGGTTTTCTTCCATTTCTTTCAGCGACTTCCCTGTGATGCCATACAAAGACCATGACTAATATGAACACATGACAAATATGGGTGCTGTTCTCTGACAGTCCTCAAACATACTGTATGAAACTCAATAGTGTCACTCCAAGCTTCTATGGTTTCATTCCATATACAGATGACTGAGATATTATAGGTTACAGATCTGGTTGAACATGAACATAATCTAGACAAGGAATTATGTGTTTTCTACTTAGAGACTACCTTTAAAGATTAGCTTCTGTGCGGGTGCTGGGACTCCGGTTACTTCCGTTAGTGCATCTGATAGGTCTTTCAAGAGCGGTTCATTGCCATCCTCTCCTGTCAACGTTATGCTGTGCTTGGTAGACCCTGGTAAAGACGAGGATGCAATGTCAACGGCCTCTCTTGCACCTCATAATATTGACATAATAAGGCAATGAACAAACAAAGCTTGCTATACAGTATATAAATGCTAGTTTTAACTGAAAATATACCTCTGTACCACATATGACTATTGTAAATAGCTCTAGCGTAGTAAGGCCGCATTATTTTAGCTAGCTAGCTAACTGTAAATGCTAGCGGCTCTCCGGTCTAGTAAAACTAGTCTGACTGAGCATAAACTGTTTAACACTATTAACTGATAAGTGTTATTCCAATGTCATGTTATTTACCATAAGCAACAGTCACTGTAATAGTATTTCCATCCATTTCTTTAGAGCACAAGCCTTTTTTACACCAGATATCTGCTATTTCAGTACACACACTTGTTAAAGTATGAAACTTCCGGCACATGCAGGAAACTGTCATGTTTACATTGATTACGTCAACACCACGTAAGGCAACATGCCTCACATTTCAGTCACTGGCACTCAGTAGTACTATTGTGTTTCTTCTTTTCTAAATCTCAATTACTTTATATCAAACTTAAAACAATGCTTTTATAACTAACAAAATAAATTCACATACCGTTCATTTATAAGCCCCTGTAATGGATACAGATTAGTAGATGCAATGTGTAACCAATACAACCCTTTAATACATTTAATTACACCTCAGTTGACTAAAATAAAGAGTAACAGAGATGTTGCCAGCAGCAACTACTCAGAGGTGTCACCTTGACAATAAACAGTATACACACCGTCATAAAGTAAACCAACAGAAGAGCATTAGCAGAGGGCAGCTAGTTGTCATGATAGCTGTCGAATATTAACGTCCTCTAAATTGAATAATGTATTTTTGGTTTGAGGGGCAGTATTTCAGCTCCTTTCTGTTAAGGCTTGTGAAAAAATGTGCCGGTGGGGATGCCAGACTGTGGATACGGTAAAGAAAACAGTACTGAACAATAATGGTTTTCATTAAATCAACAGTTTTAGTGTGGTATAATCTCCTGTGCTTTCAGACCTATATGTGTAGGTGGTGTGGCACTCGTTACTGTGCTGTGTGTCTGAAGGGAGACTTTGTCGGGACCATGAAGTCACCAGAGAGATGTCGCAAATGCTTTCAGGTTGGTATCACAAGCTTAACAGCATTGTAGGTGTAATTCAACATTTTAAATGCTATTCATTTAGCAGATGCTTTTATCCCAAATGACATATATAAACTAGACTCCCCTGACAATGTCTTTCTATTTTCTATTCTGTTTATACACTGGAGTTTACTCCTGTTCTCTGTTGGCTGACAGGAAAAGTGCCAAGGGCAGAAAGTAGAGTTCAACCCTCAACGGTCACCAGGAAAGAATAATAAGACACCAAAAATCAAGAAATCTAAACCATCTACCAAGAATAAGTCAAAAAGCAAGAAGAAAAACAGAAAAAAGAAAAGATGAGACATTTTAATAAAAAAATTAAAAACGTCCCCAAATCTACAGTTTAAAACGCTAACAAATAAGACAAAGATTGCTTAAAATGTACAATTTATTTTGCTCGTTTCAAACGACCACCTTACATATTCAACAGAGGAGGAGGAAATCAATTCCAATTTCAAGGGGACTTGGTAGCAAAATGTTAATGTCTTATTTTGACAGTTTTCATGATACAGTCGACAGAACTACCAAAGGGTTGGCATGACGACACTGTATGAGTGAGGCAAGGGGGGGTGGTGGGGTATTAGGGGGCTTAAGATAAATAAGGAGGTAAATGTTATATTACAAGGCCACATGCTAGTATGGTAGTAACAACACCAACGAAGGGTTAGTACCTTAACCTGGTAGTGTTCTCGGGTCAACTCACTTTGAATGTATAAATGTTAACCTACATACAAAAGTGTCTTGAAGTAAGCGGTTTATTTGATTTGTTTCCCCTATGTGGCCGGGATTTGTGGCAGACCAAATTCATCCACAAGAACACCATCCTAAAAGAACCAAAGAAAAAAAGAGAAAGTGAGAAGGGAAAATGAAAAAAACGGTACTATTGAAAAATATACATTGGAAGTTATTTCTGAGCAGTGATTTGTTCTTGTAGACTGTCTAAAGTCCTTTAGGTACCTTGTTTGTTTTGCTGTCGCTGGGCATTCCCTCTGGGATGGCAGGTGCAGACGAAGCTTCGTCCAGGTAGGAGTTGTCATCATCCAGGAGCAGCTCATCTCCAAGAGCATCAAGCTCTGAGAACATTTACATGACATTTGATTAATTTGGCAGACGCCTTTTTCCAAAGCGACATACAAATACAACATAAGTAGTACAGCAGAAAAAAATCAAGGATCAGAACTGCATAGTTCTAACAGTATTTCGGTGATCCAGGCACAGTGCAACAACATCATCATCATCAACAGCATCATCATCTTAGTCCAACAAATCTTAAGTCTCCAAATTGACTCTCCAAAGACTCCAAAACCTGACACACAAGTGCACTGTATGCTACTGGTTCACTGCTACTGTACCTGCTTCCAGGTCATCCTCATCTATCTCTGGGGTGCCATAGCTGCGGCTGAGGGCCTCCTGGACTTCGCTTGCATCCTCCATCATGTCCTCCAGCTGGTCCTGAAGGTCCTGGACACACACACACAGTCATGGCCTTACTTTAGTAGCATGGATTTTGCCACCATTGCCAGTAATGTTTAACCATGTCACTATCGGGTAATGAATATTGGTGAAGTAATGGAATTAATGAAATGTCATACTTCAATCTGATCGATCTTCACATTCTTGTAGGCTTTCTTCATCTCTTTGGCACCGATCTTCATAGCCTCTACCTAAGGACAAAATACAAACAGAGGTGATTGTGTTGAATGTGTAACAAATACACTGCAGCTCGTATATTTCATGGACAAAAATATGCATTTAGAATGAAGTTATTTGTGTAACAGATGCTGTGAGTGGTTGTTCTTACAGTTGTTTTTGTATCCTTCAGTGACTGGATAGTATAGTTGGCCTGCTCCATGTTGAAGGATTGTTGGGTTAATTGATCTCTCTGGCCTTCATACCTAAAATGTATGGGAGGAAATGATCCAAAATCAGTGTAGTATGTTGTATTTTACATTGTCATGTTACAAAAATATGAAAGGATATCTATGAGTGCATTTATTGTTTGTTGTTGTCCCCAAACCGTATAACTCACGTTCTTTTTTGCTTCAGAACCCTCATTGCTTTTTGTTTCACCATATTCTGGAGGAGGAACATGAATCACATGAATGATGTGTTCAAATAGGCTATAAGGTAGTTTTGCATCAGTGGTTTACACAAATATCTCGAACATTTAATCACATTAACCTTTGCAGGGCCTTCTCTCATCTTTTTCATCTGGTCTTTGTACTTCATGAGCTCAGCATCTAGTCTGGCGATTTTCTTGTCGACGGACTCCGCCCTCGCATCCACCTATGGCCCGATTTTGGAACAGGGTGATAAATCAAAGGTTAGCTAAATCAGTGTTTAGGTATGCCTCGCCACTCCACTAAACGACATATAAATGTGCCTGCCTTGACATTTAAGAGTTCGATTGTATTGACCTACAAATCAACTGGGAGGAACACGTAGTAAAATCATTGTTTGTTCATTGACTGCTAGTAAAGACCGTATTCTATAGCTATAGCTAGAATACAGCTATAACTGGACCGCTTATTTACACGTATTTCTAGATATAGTCTACAGAAAGAAAGAATGTGAGAAGCTGATGAATAATTGAACAATATGGTGATTTGATGATGACAGTAACAACAGAGTGACTCCATGTATGATGATTATACAAGATGTAGCGTTATAGCAGACGAGTTCGAGTTACCCAGAACAAGCAGCTAGCTACAGCTAGCTAGAAAGCTAGCTAACGTTCAGACAATAGCTGTAGATGAACAACACTTACGTTTCCGATGCAATCGGATAGATTTGGAGGAGGGGCTTTTGGCGTTCCACGTCCAAATATTCTGTTCATTTTGATAATTTATACAATCCAGGAACCTTTTAATTCCTTTTCACAAATCATCCAAAAGCCAGCCCAAAGCCAGTCCTCTGCTCCCGACAACACCACCCGGAAACCGCTAAACCAAAACACCATCCTATTGGTCGCCAATTCACCAATGCTCTTTGAGGTCTGACAGCACTCGAAAGAAATGGAGAGCACCACATTTCATAGGTGGAACATTCTTGCTGAATGTTTCTGTATAATTTTACACGTGTTTTGTCTCTTTTGTGTTTATACTCCCATGATTAAAGTTGAGAATAATTTGCTGTCTTAATGATTTAATGTAGTGTATGCTGTATGTGTCAGTGACATCCCTGATGCTCAAGAGGCTATGCACATTGTATTGAATTGAGTAGTTTTCAGTAGACAAATCGTGTATTGAAATGGCCCAATATGGACAATTCCTAAACCACACACCGTCAATGTAGTTATAGAAATCAGAATCAGACTTTCTTACCAAGGCCACAATGACAAACATGTTTTCACTGCCATCACTGGCTATTCTCCAGCGCCTCTCATCAGTGAGTTTCACCATGGTAACACTAATTCTCAACACAAAAGAATGTGTGAATCCAACAGATGTTGCAGGATTTAAAAAAGATTTGCTAGACTGCTGCTGGCTAGAGTGAGGGGATGGATGAATAACTAATTCTTTGTGTTTTTAGTGATGAGGATGATGATACAGTGTCTGTAGCTAGAGGGTAATGTGTGTGGGTCTGTGAGAGAGTGAGGGTCCAATTAGGGTTTCAAAACCTTAATGTCAAAAAGATTATAATAAATGTATTTGATTTTATTGTGTATGTAACAATTCATTGACATTTAAAGCATACAAGCAATTAAAATATAGAACATGAGCAGAAAGTAATCAGTTTTGCTCAAATCATAAACAGACTATTTGTGTCGGATCACAAATGATAAGGTCCAACATTTCTTGCAGGCAAAGGATGAAATAGAATAAATATTTGTTTTAATTTCTATTCTTAGTTTGTGTACTGTAAACACTTTTTGTCCTACTTTCTTTAAATGTTGTCTGGGCTTAAATAATGTTACAATAATGTCACATTATAATGTCAGAGGATGTTCACACATGAAAAGTATCACATAATAAATTATAATAACCACTTAGACAGGTATAGTTTAATCTGAAAGCCTTTTAAATTATTATCAAATAATGTACAGCAATTCTCATTAATTTAACAAAGTGATAATGATAAGGGACAAAAACATTTTATGCTCTAGGTGCTCTTATTTTTGCCTGTCTTCTGCTGCCTGTAGATTTGAGTTGTTTTTCCATTTGTAACAGCAGTATACTTCATGAAGCACATCACAAACTGACAATAACATCAAATTACAAATTCAGCATCTGGTTCAAAAATACCCATGGTGAATTTATATATTAGACATATTAGAGAACCCTAACATTAGTAAACAAACTTGTGAAACAGTAGATACACTTCTGATAAAAATGTTGGTTTAAAAATATACAATACAATTAATGTTACATTTATAAGATTTCATAAGACATTTGTATTTGTACAGAATACATTCAGAAATACATTTGTTCTGTACTGAACCAATAAATGTACCCATAATAACATTAAGATAACTAACTACTTAACATTTAAATATACTTCACACAAATGGCAAATTGTCAATGGATTACAGTCAATATTTTTTGTAACAGAGGCAGGCAAACTTAACCTTAACATCTATATAATACCATATTCAAGAATATTAATAATACTAGAAATAAGAAGTTACATTTCACAACTTGACTTACAATAGCCCTCTGCCCAATTTGCACAATATCCTGATCAAGACAATTGTTTTGAAACACTGTGGGAAGTGTGCTAACATGCTATCAACTAGATTCACATCGTAGCTGTAACAGTAACCCGAATCCACATCTGTGATTTGCAAATACACTTATGTATCAAAAGAACAGCATTTGAAGCTACAGTACTGAAATGTGAAAGCATTATATCTACAATACAGTCATACAATTGCACTGAAATGTCTAGATATATTTACAGCTAGTGCAATAATCTAAAGAATGTTCCCTGAGCGCAACTTGAGAAGACTGCTCCACAGACTGAACAGAAAACACAGTGTTCACTCGAATGCACATACAGAAGCATACAGTAAACAAACACACTCAGGGAAACATTGCTGAAAAACACACATACCACATGAGCAGATACTTATAAATCATGAGCTTCCTAAAATGTTTCCAGTTAGTATACATGTTTTTGACTGTTTATTAAATCAAAATCCAATCTTGATACTTTAAATTATTTTATATAGAATCAAATAGCTTACAGTGAGCTTTTCACATCAAATAATTTTGGTTTACTTTCTATAGATTGTATTTCCTTTCTTTATACCAGTGTCAGGCGACATAAGATGATTGACACACAATACACCCACTTCATTATTGAATGCATTTACGGGCCAAGCAGGGAAGCTTAGTTTTATTATAATTATTCTGCCATGAGAGTCTATGGCAATCCTTAGAAACGTGTGGTAAAAAGTGAAATTTGGCAGTCTCATTGGGGACAGTCTCCTGATCCTTGTCACCAAGTTTCATGTCTACCACTTGAACACTCTAGCTCTGGAGTTATGGAATTCAGATTGGTTAGCCAAACCATTCTCGAATAACGGGCAAACGATTTTGACGAAGAGCACGCCAAAGTGGACGACGAAGCTTGGTAAGTGTCATCACAAGCAAGCATGACTTGAGGGTACCTGCACAGTTTTGGCACAGCGCCACCTACTGTTCAGGAAATACGACAAAAGGCAGTTTTTTCTTAGGCTAGAGCCTAACTTCTGAAGCTTGACCAAAAATTACAAGATTGGTCTCTTCTGATTCTATGTGGCATACCAACTCAAAATATAGCACATTTCCCGATGTCTGTCTTTTGGGCGTCGGCCATTTAGAAAAACCTACTTTTGCATACTCCGCCTTGACCCTTGAACCGATTTTCACTAAATGTCACTAAAAAGACAGTATCAGCGTGATAAAAACTACCTAAAATGACAGAAACCATCTTTGGAAAAAAAAAAATGGACGTGCAATTAGATTTCTTTGTTTGGCACGTCCCCAGTTTGGCTCGATGTCTGCCAGGCTTATTTCAAGTATTTTGTGCTTGGCCCCTTAATTGCTGCTTGTAGCTATATTTATGTTTAGGATTATAGTTAGAAACTAGACTAACTCATAACCAATTAAAATATGTTTGTCACTTTGTCGCACATTTGTATAAACTACGACTATAATGGACTGTACAGTGGCAGGCACTGCATACTATACATTTTCTTTCATTGACCGGCCTCACTTTCAGATGGCAGAGGTGATCTGAGTCAAGCCCAGATCATTAGAGTCATCCCGGCACTGGTAACGGAAGGAGGACAACTCTACTCCTAGTCATACCGGCCTGCCCCGCCCTCCCTCCCCCCCGGCACCCTCTACAGGGCAGGAGTGATCCCGCAGGGTACTCCTCACCCTGCTCACCCCCTGCCTCCCCTCATGCCCCCGGCAGCAGAAGTCCCTGAAGCACCTCTTAAAGTTTTCATCGAGGAAAGCGTACAGGATGGGGTTGAGGCTGCTGTTGGTGTAACCCAGCGCCACGCAGAAGAAGTAGGCCGCCATGACCGCGGTGGTCTCGGGAACGCCGGGCGACAGCGCCTTGACCAGGATGAAGATGTGGATCGGCGTCCAGCACACCACGAACACTGCCACCACCACCAGCACCAGGCGTGTGATCCGACGCAGGTTGCGGTCCTTCTCCCGGGATCCGGAAAACAGCCTCACGCTCTTCAGTCTCAGGACCATAAGAGTGTAGCAGACGATGATGATGATGAGGGGGGCCACGAAAGCAAAGATGAAGACACAGATCTTCATGAGGGTGTCCCAGTACATGTAAGGGTCTGGGAATTGCAAGGCACACTCTGTAGTACCTGGGGAAGTAGGCAAACATGTAGGGACAGGGGGTTATATTGATGGAGGAAATGTCACCATGCTTAGTCAAACAACAATAGAAGCTGACCTATCCTATCCAAGCACACCTTAATAAGCTTAGCAGGCATCGATCAAATCCTTTTCTGGGAATCTCAGACACAAGGATTGACTAATTGAAAAATCTCTCGGTGGCTCTTTGAAGGTCTCAGCTATACAATGCACAGTATAGTATAGTATACTCTCTTCTTCATGGTTTCTATTGACAGCAATTCAATAACAAATTACCAATAAAAATACAACGCTATTGGTGTAGGAGTATTTGGCTGCCTTGGAATGATGTGAGGATGCATCACAGATGTGGGGTAAGTACCATTGTTGGTATGAGTGCTGCCAAGGACCATAGCAGGGATGCCCGCAGCAGAGGACAGGACCCAGATGAACACGTTGATGACCTTGGCCTTGAATGGAGTGCGGAAGTCCAGGGCCTTGACTGGGTGGCACACTGCCACATAGCGGTCCACACTCATCATGGTGAGAGTGAGGATGCTGGTGAACATGTTGTAGTAATCTATGGAGATGAACACCTTACACACCACCTTCCCAAACGGCCATGAGTTCAGAAGGTAGTCTGTACTCTGGAAGGGCATGGTGGTGGTGACCAGGGCGTCGGCTACGGCTAAGTTGAAGATGTAGATGTTGGTGGCGGTTTTCATTTTAGTGTATCTGGAAAGGAGAGGTTGGAAAGACAGTCGAAGAATGACATGATCATCATGTGATCTTCCTATTATAATGTAAGGTGTTAAAATGTCTTCTTGTGAATCAGTGTTTTCTCTTCGTCTGACCTTCACTTGTACCACACACACGAATATGCACAAAGGCTACATAATACAAGGAATAGGATCATTCCAAGCTAATAGTCCTACTACACTCACAGAAATAGGGGATGGAGGTGGCTTTCCAACAACAGTGGGTGCGATCATGTGACAATTTTCTTATCTTCAACTTTACCCTCAATGCAGGTCCTTCCATTCTCATTATAGATATGCTCTTTGAGGGCTTACAGAATATGTTAGGTGAACCATGCCAAAGGCATATAGTCACACTACACCAATCTCCACACCTCTAATCTTGGGACTATACTCTCTAAGGATCACAGACACACAAACTCTCTCTCTCTTCTTTCTTTCTTTCTCTCTCTCTCTCTCTCTCTCTCTCTCTCTCTCTCTCTCTCTCTCTCTCTCTCTCTCTCTCTCTCTCTCTCTCTCTCTCTCTCTCTTTCTCACACACACTCACTCACTCTCCCACATTAGCACATTGTGTCTCTCTATGTCTCTCTCTCTTTATTTCCCGAGCCTTTTTTCCCACCTGGGGGCGCAGGGGCACTTGGAACGCCAACGTGATCTCTCATTAGGCAAACTGCCAATTTGCCGCAACAAAAAAAATGAGAAAAATAAATAAAATAATAATAATTATGTGTGCCACTGAATAGAAGCCGTTAATTTAAACACTTGGATACACACAGTGAAAATACATTTTAAAACATATTTCCTTCACTTAAAAAAGTAATCTTTACTCTCAATAAAAAGTGACTTGAGAAATTTTGAGCAGACGTAGTTTAGTTTAAACGTATGTTGAGTGATTCATCAATAACATCAGCATGGTATTTCTGTGTAACGTTCATACGACAAACAAAAAAGTAAAACGCACCTTATTATGACATACATGACCAAGCAGTTGCCCACCAATCCCACAACGAACACCACAGAATACACCGCTGCAATAATGGGTATGATGGGCGACATGGGTTCGGGTTCCTCGGTCACCCAGCTGCCGTTGGCTGTGAAGTTAAACATGTCCGGGAAGCCAGGTTGCCAGGGGAAGTTCGGTAGGCACTCCTCCGGGTGACCAGAGGGACACTTGTCCTCCTTGAATATGTGTACTACGCCGCTGTCCATGGTGCTTAAATTGTGAGGAGAGTGAAGGGGCGTTGTTGGCTATTATATTGATTACTCCACGTATTATGTTGGTGTCATAATAATCTTTTGCAAATACATTCAATATTGTTTATTTATCCCAACAACGTAATTGTTTATTCTAGTGCTCGTAAAACGTATAGACTCGGACATTCTTAACCGCCGATATTCAGCTGACAGAATGAAGAATAGTGTTCACCTTACCTTTATTTTTTTTCCCCCACAAAAAGTTTACGCGGAAATATATATTTGCCGTCACCACAATACGTGATTGAAAAACTTAGAAAATGCCTCTATAAAATTGCATGTTACACTTACGACACTTGCAGAAAATTCAGCGCCTGAGTGGACTCAGCTGATGATTCGCCTACAGGCGTTTGTTCTGCCGCTCGCACTGATGTCAATGACATCAGAGCTCAGAACTATGACAATATCCACCCAAAACAAGATGTCCATACCAACGGTTATATCCGGAAAGCTCCACTGGAAAAATGTTCGTTTCCATCTTCAGTTGATAAAAAGTGCATACGGCATGAGGAGTTGCCTTCTGTCTTCATGGCAAATATAAAAATGTTGGCAAGTCAGCGGTGTTTTGTTGAATACTTCGTAGTAATTCGTTTGACATTCGCTTTAATTACATGCACATAGGCTAGCTACCCTTCTCAGATTGCTTGTGTATTAGCAACAAATACGCTAATAGTGACAACGTACTGACTGCGAATAATATATTAACTTTTGCATTTTATCTGTGGTATACACAGTAATAAAAATTATTAAATATTATTATTTAATGATTTATACATACAGAGATAATTAAGAAAAGCAGGGAACCTCATAAGCTTTTAGAGAGCCTACTACCACTTAATGTTGAATGCTTGACAGCTTCTCCTTGTTACAGCAATTCCCCACAATCTGAAATGTATTTGTACTTAAAGCAACAGGTAATTGTGTATTTACAATGTCTTTCACTCCTAGATGTCACTGCAGAGCTGGATTTTCTTTTACTGGACTAAGAAAGGAATTTAAAGGGGTTAGTCCAGTTCTATAACACTGAAACCAGACAGTCATTAAGCACCAAACCCAATACATACCAACTACACTGTCATCACTCTTTCTATTACTGTCTCAAAGGTGATTTTCATTAGTTTTTCCTTCCCAACTAACTACTTGTTGCTTAGAGACTCCCAAAGGGCAGGTGTTTGAGCGTCATATTTTTAAGTGGGTGTTTCTGTTGTTGACAGTTCAGTGATTGGATACGTATGTAAGAGACTCAACTCTACTTGGATAAAGGTCATTATTCAGTTAACTAACGGACTCATCACTACTTGAATAAAATGAAAGAGACACTTTAAAAGAAAAAAAAACATTGAAAGAAACATGCCAAATTTAAGGGAGATCTGGACGTGGTGTGATGGCTTAAAACGAGTCTATGTATGTTCTATGGATGTCTGTGGATTTCTATTCGCTTTTGTCTCTTCATGATGTTCAGGATATAACAGCACTGGGCCACTCTGACCCTGCTACCATGGTTGGATGGGTTAGTGAGGGGCAGGGATGGGAATGTCATGGTCTCTAGTTTGCTATTCTCCTCAAGTAGGCTACAGGGGGAAATCGAGCTGTACTGTCGACCGCCTCTTTCTTTGATTGTCACTATGGGAACAGACCATCTCCGACCCATGACTACAAGAGCAAAGGGATTCAGTCAATAAAGAGAGTCGATAATACTTTTCTTCATGTCAACATAACCAAGGTACAAGTAGACACCAAACATACATCATTTTATTGCTTGTTTTCATGTTTCAAGTATCACTTTCTCATTACTACTGAGGATTTATTCACAAGTTAAATTCCTGTGAAAGTGTGTTGCAAGTCAAACAACATAATTATCACCTATTTGAACAACCAAACACTTTGTTTTATCACATTATTGAAATAATTCGCAAGTCAATGTTTGTTTTCCCTCCATCAGGATTTTATTCACATGGTAGAACCTTAGACGCTTACCTAGAGAACAACACCATTGTTTTTTCTTCTCATCCAAACCGGGTTTGTGAGTGTGCACACAGGACCTGCAACACCTCTGCCCTGTGTCCATTCAAAACACAGGTAGCATAATAAAAATGGAGAGAAGATCTACAAACCATCTGTTACAAAGTCCAGGGTTCATTCACTCAAGGGAAGCATACAGAAGTCTGAGCCCATGTAAATATCACTGAGCACAGGCGCTGTACATTAATATTGACTACAAACATTCTCCAACCCTCTTCCATAACAAGTGGGGTTATGCCTTTAAAGGTAATGCATACAGTAATTTCCTAAAGTTATATAGTGCATATGGACACAACACAAGGAGTTAAGGAAGGAAGTTGTGTATTTTCCTAGCTGTGAGCCTGTGCTGTACCCCAGAGCCTGGTCACATGGACTGCTGTACCCCAGAGCCTGGTCACATGGACTGCTGTACCCCAGAGCCTGGTCACATGGACTGCTGTACCCCAGAGCCTGGTCACATGGACTGCTGTACCCCAGAGCCTGGTCACATGGACTGCTGTACCCCAGAGCCTGGTCACATGGACTGCTGTACTGTACCCCAGAGCCTGGTCACATGGACTGCTGTACCCCAGAGCCTGGTCACATGGACTGCTGTACCCCAGAGCCTGGTCACATGAGGCAGGGATCAAAAAGACAGTCATGAGGGCCGGACGGCCGGACAATACAGCCTCATCTCTGACCGTAAATATCTTGGTAGTTAGGAAATGGCCTTTCATTTATTGATGGGGATAGTAGGGGAGTGCATGTAGAAGTTTGAAGGCCATCATTACAAAGATGATGGTTGTAATCAAGGTGTTTCATTGTCTGTATTGTTTGGCTCCAGATAATTCAAGCTACACTTCGGGGAAAGAAAAGTTGGACTAAAACAAATTGACTTTATTTAACAAAAGCTAGACTAGGACTAGATCTGCACTGATAGAAAATATTAACATTTTAGTTTTGTTCAGTTCCTTTTATATATCACTCATTCAAAATAAAAACGGTGGAAGAGTCTATACCAAGGGTTGTACATAACTGATAAACACGGTAATGCAAATTCACACCATCTCCTGTCTAGCAATATTTCATTGCCGAGAGATATAAAGAAAACAATGACTTTATTCATGCTAAATCAAGGTCAGCTGAAAAAGCTGTAGAAAATCTGAGATCCAATTTAAAATCCTGATAGGGTAACACTGCCTTGTTTCCACACAGTCATTTTCCTGATCTTTCTGATGCCTCCATAATCTGACTCAACACTGGCAAAGAATCTCAGGTACATCCCAAATTAATAACATGCACTCATTTGTTTCTTGGTTCTGGGAGTATGTCATGTGTTATTTTACTTTTGCATGTCAAATTCAAACATGTGTCTTTCTAAGGTAGTGATGCGTTTTCTAACTTTAAAACCAAACTGTCAATTTAAATAAAAATATTGTTGCTTGACATTTGTGTTCTTTAAGGAGATTTAATGACGTCAGTCTAAACCTATCCCTTCTGATTTTGTAAATAAAAGAAATGTGGATAAATCGCCAAAGATAAGTTACTTAGTATACTTTATTGGAATGATTTCTCAAACGCTTTACAGGTAAGACATAAATAGCAATTTTACAACGAACACAAACATAAAAACTCAAATCACTGTTCATCACTTATTGTAGCTGTGAGGACATATGCCACGTTGCACAAAGAGGAAACCACAGCAACAATACAGGAAGTTGAGGACCAATGGGAGGAGCCACATTTTTCAGTGGTACTTTATGAACTTAGGAAATGGACAGTTGATTCTTGTTACTGCAACGTATGGCAGGCATACAGGCGTACAATACACACTCAGACACACCATGATACACAAACATACAGTACATGCACGAAGACAGTTCAGCTCCTGGCAGCTACAGCCTGGGTTTGCTCAGTAGACTGCAGTTGTTTTCCAAGGTACTCCCTGAAAACCAAACACACAACAAACACAATGAGGACATACCCTTGGTCTTCTGGACCGTTTTGAATAACAATAAGTCATTTGTCCTTGCATTTTTTATTTTTTTTTTACCCTGAAAAAGATTCTAAAGCAAATCACCCAGTACAGCCGAGAGCAATTTTCATTAGCATCATGATGTCCAAAATTATATCTTAATTCACTTTCCATTCACACAAATGTGTCACTTGTTTTGACACAATTATGTAATTTGTTACAACGGTAGTTCCAGCTCATTGTTATGGAAACAGGATCTTAAATAAAGCGGCAAAAAATAAATAAAAAAATCTTCATCTATAATAAGTGTTTAATTATTTTTTAATAGCGGTGGAAAATTCATAAATTATTTACATGTCTGACAGATCTTTGTGAAAGTGACCTAGAGAGGCAAAATTTCATATGCCACCTCATACTAAAATAACCTATAACCTATTACATTTTCTTGCCATTCACCACTTCAAGAAGCCTTTTCCTGAGTTGAATATTCTGAGATTGACATTAGCTTTTGCTCTCATCCAAATACCACCGCCAAATCCTTGGTGAAACATTAAAAATGTAATAAAAAGTGTTCTGTACCATGGTACCAGGGACATTTATAAGATAATTAATGATTAGCAGTGAGACACATTCAGGGAATTATGGCAGTTGGGGGGGGGGGGGGGGGGGGGAAACAAATCTTGGAATAAAACAAATACAACAAATGTGCTGAGATCACAATATCATGGTTCTCAAATTGTAAAACAACCAAATACATCAAATAATCAACTTCAGGTTTGCTATGCGATACATCCACTCTAATGATCCTGGCACTAAATGTGGGCTGAGGACATGAAAGGAAAACAACCCTAACATCAAAGGCCTTCTGTAATCAAGATGCTTTGATGTATTCATCCATAACCTTTAAGTTTGGCCCATTTCTTAATAATATTAAGGTATATGTGGCTATGTGTGAGTATTAGCCAATTTAGCAGAGCGAGACAGCAAGAGAGAGAGAGAGAGGGGGGAGGGGTCTCTTGTCCCATCGTGTATGTGCATGCCTTAGTGCTTGTGTTGATTAGTACATAAGAACATGTGTGACTTGACCTTTAAGATTTCTACATGAATCAAACCTGATTACTGAAGACCCTCATCTCCAATCAAAGGCTGAGTCCTGTCTCAGGGTGAAGCACACCTTAGTAAACCTCCATCGCTATATAACAATAACCTCAACCAAAAGAAAGAAACTAAGCTTCCAGGTAAGATAAAGTAGGACGAAAAGTATAAAAGCAAGTGAAAGAGTAAACTAAGTCTTAAGCCACCATCCCAGATTTATCCAAGCAGAATAGAAGTATACTTAAATCTAATATAAATGTATTAAATGGCAGCTTGTTTTGTTTTCATTATATATTTTTCGACACAACTGGAAGTGTACTTAGAATGTATGGATTTTGTAATATTCACATACTTATTGATAACTCTAAGACATGTATGTTTGTACTTTTTAAGTATCATTTTTTAGCTTGGGAATGTAGTCACACAGACTGTGTTTGGTTTCTTCTCCGTTGACCTTTCTCTCTGGTGCCTCATCATCCTGGGTTTCAGATGGGCCATCTCCTAATTGCTTGTAATACCAAGATGAGATATTCCTTCCTACAAACCCTTCAGAGATGTAAGTGTAGGCAAGGTATAATAGGTTGGAAATACTGTAGAACAACCTTGAGATGTTCAAGAGTCTTTTCAAAGAAGTAAAGCCAAAGTAGAAACTTTATTCTATCTAAAAAGGTGAAATATGAGGAAGAAAAATATGAAATGAATGGAAAGAGTCACACCAGCTAGAGGGATAAACTGCACATGCTGCTGTAGATATGTTGGCTTTAGTCTTATTACCAAAGACATCGTGAGGTGAATTGCAAATATTGGTCTCTTTCCATTTCATCAATGACCAAAGCGAACGTGACGTCAAAACTAAAATAGCGTTTATAAGCTTGAGCCCAGCGGAAATGATGCTCATCACACTAAACCCTTTAGAATGTTGTCACTTGTCAGACCAGCAGGTGCAGAGCGAGAGGAGTGAAAGAGTTGCAATGAGGACAGCCACACTAGCAACCCGGAGGAGAGCAGTCCAATACTGACCAGTTATGAACCATGAGCTTCTGCACGGCCAGCAGGGCGTTGTAGCGGACCAGCTGGTCCTCGTGGTGCATGTGGTTCATCACTAGTTGTTTCCCACCCAGTTGCTCAATGACTCTAGAAAAGAAACACAGGCAGGCAGACCATTGGAACCCCTGTTGGATGCAATACAAAGTTCTCTTCATACGCAGTCAATTTTTGTTGGGGGGAGGATGTGGAAATGAAAAAAAAAAAAAAAGTCTGAATCCAAAGAGAGACAATGGGAGGAGTAAAAACAGGAATCTCAGATGAGTGTGCCAGACAGGAGAGATGGCATCCAATTAACACATTATTTATTAGAAATTATAGCTATCCTCTTCTTGGTGTTAACCGATCTGCTAGGGGTAGATGTTTTTGGAGTGGTTTAATTGCAGAGCCGGGGCAGGTTGGGGGGACAGACGGGGTGGGGGGTAATTCACACCGCGGATCTTCACTGGAGGCTCCATCGTTTGCCGTGACGATGGAGAGACAGACATCAGTTATTACACTGTCAGTCAAGCTAAGTCCTAGGTATTGTGCATACTCTTAGGAGAGGCGGCTAGGAGTATTAGAAGCAGAGGAGGGGGGCGGAACATCTGATAGGAGCGAGGAAACGCTACGTCTTATTTCCCTGCAGTTCAAACGCCTGTGTGCGACACACGCAGCACGCACGCACGCACGCACGCACGCTGCCTAAAATGATTAAATACCACATATCAAAGCATGCTGCCCCGCTGTAGGCTTTTAAAGTTGATTCTTTCCGCTTGAAAAGTGTTAGTAAAAGCGAGCGGCGATACGAGGCAGCCAGACAGGACCCGGCCACTCTCCTCTGATGTATACTTGGCACACGCACGGCTGCTCTTCTGTTGTCTAGAAATCAGTTACAAAAGCATGCCGTCGCCTAAGCTCCTTCTGCCTCTTACAGGCTAATGGAGCACAGCAGTGGTTGTTTATGTACCCATGAACACCACACACAAAGGGATATCTTTTTTTCTTTCTGGTAGACTAAGTGTTACGGCGGAGCATTAACAGACACACACACACAGTAAAAAAAGATTGGTCCGTACCGCTTCCCTCGCGGGTAGTGTCGCACGTACTCGCCGACATCATGGGCCGCCACGGCTATGACCTGCGGGTCATCGGACACCTCCAGCAGTCTGGTGAGGATCCTGACAGGAGTGAGAGGGAGAAGCATGTCAACACACACACACACACACACACAACTCCCTCTTCCAGAGAAATAACACCATGACACCCCACTAGAAATGTCACCGGTAACATTTTTACATTCTCTAAAAGGTGCTTCAATAGGATGATATACGTGTTATAAATGAGTATGATTATTTCATTAGAATTCTTTGTGTACGAGTAAAGATTCAACATTTGATACGAGTAATCCTCCATCCCACTGTCTGCAGAGACTTGTGTGCAGACATCATTCGCTCGTTACCATCCCTTGTCTAAATATGGAAGAAAAAAAAACCCCCAACAACCAACAGATCCACTTCACAAAATTGCCGTGGCTTATTTAGAACGACTTCCACGCACAAACAAACAAAGCAACAGGTAGCTAACAAAGACCACAGATGAGGAAGAGCGAGAGGACGACTAAAGAATCCCTGGTGCACGGGGAAATTACCAGCTCTGTCTTTACCACACAATTATAGGTTTAAAGCGAGTAACTCTCTCGCCGTCTCAATTGCCCCACCCAAGTGAGAGGAAAAATCCTGAGAGAATAAAAAAGTCATTGAGAGCAGAGATGAAGCATCCACTGATTACAGAGATGAGCTTGATGAGAAAATGAGATGAGTAGATTAAGCTTTAAACTGGATGTCAAAGGGACTATCTGCGAGCGTGACTGAAATCACAAACAACAATGATATGAATCATTGTTTTATTTCCAAGGAATTGGCCCACTGATTGGGGGCTCTCATGAAAGGTGACGGAGGTAGGAAAAAAAGAAAAAAAAGGTATGAAGACTTTTTTCATAATGCATGCAAATGTAATAGCAGACAATTTATTGTCCGTTTCATCGAAATACTAAAAAAAAATTTAAAAAAAATCTATGAAATCTATGTATTACTACGTGTATATTATGTGAACCTTGACCAAACTGCTTATTCCTAGACGTGGAACAAAGCAGAACGTTCTCATGTCGGGCTAGCGTGTTCCTTACTTGAGGAGTTCGTAGTTCTTCTCGTTCAAGCGGACTGCGTTCTCACGCCAGAACTTCTCAGACTTGTGCACAGGGCTCCATTCCAGACGGCCTGACTTGAGCTCAGAGCTGTACTCATCAAATGAGCTGGTCCAGGAAGAGAGGAGGGAGAGAGAGAGAGAGAGAGAGAGAGAGAGAGAGAGGGAGCAGAAGAGGGATGAGAAAAAGAGGGACATTTTGAATCTGAATGACATGAATATGAAAGCTATGAGAGTTCAAGGAGAACTTTTTTTCTGTCCCCCCTCTTCATAGAGAGAAGTGTTTACTTGCAGTAGAGCCTGCACTAGGAGGCTGCTGATTGTGTGGTAGCTGAGTCAAGTCCTGCTCGAGTTGTCGAGCCAGAGAGCACCGTACTGGAGGATTTCTTTCAATCTTATTTGTCAGTCACTTTTTTTTAAATTTTTTTTTTTACTAACACGCTCTCTCCCAGCTCTGTACCTGAGATCCTGCCCGCTCTCTCCCAGCTCTGTACCTGAGATCCTGCCAGCTCTCTCCCAGCTCTGTACCTGAGATCCTGCCCGCTCTCTCCCAGCTCTGTACCTGAGATCCTGCCAGCTCTCTCCCAGCTCTGTACCTGAGATCCTGCCCGCTCTCTCCCAGCTCTGTACCTGAGATCCTGCCCGCTCTCTCCCAGCTCTGTACCAGAGACCCTGCCCGCTCTCTCCCAGCTCTGTACCTGAGATCCTGCCCGCTCTCTCCCAGCTCTGTACCTGAGATCCTGCACGCTCTCGCCCAGCTCTGTACCTGAGATCCTGCCCGCTCTCTCCCAGCTCTGTACCTGAGATCCTGCACGCTCTCGCCCAGCTTGTCCAGGAGGAACTTGATGTCTTCAGAGATGTCCTCGTCATCATACTTCTGCTGGTCCAGGTTCTCCAGCTGCTTCAGGACTTTACACTGGATCATGGCCAGAGCGTACTCCTGCCGGGTCTCCTTCTCCGCAGACTTCTCCAGAAGGTTCTGGAATAAAGAGTGGGGAACATAGAAAAGTGAGATGTTTCTCTTCTGCATCCTGGTGTTCTCGGCCTAAGTTTTCGATGTGATGTAATTTCCTAGGTTTGCCCTGGCCAAACTCAACATTGATTAGAGGGACCGTCTACTCCGACAGCCAAGGGATTCCCAAAGCCCAAGTATCCCGTACTGGTGATTTTCACCCAGGTTTTGATGCTGCCGCCACTGAGGACAGCGGGCCAAAAACAGGCTGCCATGTGCCCACTCAGCTCTGGGAGACTTTGGACAGAAGAACACATTGTCTGGGTTGGGGAAGCGGCTGGTTCCTCGTGGTTAAAGAGAGCTGTGACTGACTCCCACTGACTGGATGTCTAACATGGACAGACTTGTGTGTGGAGGAGAAGGAGCTTGAGGTGCATCTGAGCAGATGCTGGGATCGCTGTCGTGTCTTTCTTTTTCTCTCAGGCGCACTCTACTCTTTCCAAGGTCACATGTCTCTAAATAGACTGTGTGAAACCATGGCGACACATACGCAAAACCTGTTATAAACGTGTTGCCATGACACTTACTTTAGAAAACCAGCAAAAGCAAAAAATGACAAAAAGAGGAAGTTCTGTCGGTATTAGAAATCAATATAGCAAGAACACTTCATTTAAACTCTGACCACACATTCTACAGTAGAAGATGATGGTGGCTTACTGATGCAAGCTCCTTTGGGCTGTTCTTTGGTGGTTACAGTATAATAGAGGATTATTTTCTGCTGATACTAGTGATGATACATTAGCAGATGAGATGAGTAGACGACCCAACAAAATGCTTTCAGGACCCCCAGATGGTCTGGATAAATCAAGTTTCATAGTTCCAAGTCTCGTGTGGTGAGCAAACCAATCTGCAAAATGTGGATATCAAGGTCATTCTGGTGATGTGAACAACACCAAAACTCGACAGTGAACCTTTTTCGTTCTAAAACTAGTCAACGCTTAAGTCAATATTTCCGTGAGCCAGAAAGCAGCGGTTAGTAAGGCCTTAAGAAAGGCTGATGAATGGAGACATGAGCTCTAATTGAATCCAGCCAGAAACAAGGACGAGGAATTCATTACCTGACAGTAATGCCAACAACAGAGGAGGCCAGAGCACAGCTCTTAAGGCCAAATCAAATATCCAATATAATGGATGTTGTGAACGCCAAAGGGATTCTGAAAGGGCAGCAAAGCCATTCATTGTATGCATAGTGCATTTCAAATCAAATGTTCTGATGTTCATTTAGAATGTTCTGTGTATTTGTTTCTTATCACTGCAACTCCCCAAGTCCATGAGCAGGTAAGTCTAGAGTTTGGACGTGGCCATAGTGGACTCCAGGGGCGTAGGCTAAAAAAAAGTTATTTAACGGGTACATCTTCAGTATATATATATATATATATCGTATATATATAAAAACATTGTCCCACCTACATTTCAAAACAAACCTACACCCTGTAGGTTTGTTTTGAAATGTATGTAATGAATGGCTTTGCTGCCCTTTTGCTGGACTTCACTCAGTAAAAACACGGGCAGTAGGTGGCAGGATATACGAGCCCCAGTGCCAGCAGAGAGACTGGGGAAGGACTGTCCTGTCATGGACCCCACGTACGTACCCTGAGGGCAGCCAGGATGATACGGGTGACCTTCTCCTTGACGGACTCCTGGAGGATGTCAGACAGGGCCGGCACCACGTTGTAGCGACGCAGCTGCTCACAGAGCTGAGGGCTGAACGCCAGCAGCCACACACAGAAGATCATCTGGTACTGAAGCTGGAAGCCACACTTGTTGCTAAGCACAGCGGTGATGCTGAGGGGTGGAGGCAAGAGAGGAGGGGAGCAGAGGGGAAATTAGAAGAGAGAAGGGGGAAACCAGGGAGCCAAACTGTTTCTTCCCCTTCTGCTGTTAGCCTCTTCAACAAGGCCAAGGGTTCACACTGACTTCACCTTAAAACAACACTGCTTTTTGCACTGGACAATACAATCCTGTACCATTTGTAATATTTGTATTTTTATATTGTAAATTACTGCAACTTATATTTTATTTTATATTTTATTGTATAGTTTATTTTAATCTAATTCCATTGCTAGTTATGTACACTTAGTTTGCTAGTTATGTACCCTTAGTATAGTTAGTCCTCATATTTAAATTTTAGATTCCTATATGTTTAATGTATGCACCTTCCTGCCAAAGCAAATTCCTTGTCTGTGCAAACTTTCATGGCGAATAAAACCCATTCTGATTCTGATTCTGAAAGAGATGGAGGAAGGACACCAGACATCTGTTAAGAGTGCCAGTTACTGTTCTGGGTCGTGAAAAACACATTCAAGTGAAAATGAAAGGAATATTCAGTGTTTACTAGTTAAACTTGAGTGTTTTCTGAAATAAAAAGTGTGGTTTGTTACAGTGTTAACAACCATCTGAATACCTATTCAGCCAATAATGAATACTTAGTTTTGATGTTTCAAAATTCATTTGATTCCACAGCTGGTGTCTGGGAGGTAGAAGGAGCCAGGAGTTCCAATTAATGTCCAATCAGACGCTTCAAAGATTCTTTGATTAATCTGTGTCTGCAAAGAACCAGCCTGATGTGTTCTACTTATCTTTTCTTTTTTATAATAATAATAAGGCTTTATTTATATAGCACCTTTCATACAAGAATTGCAGCTCAAAATGCTTTACATAAAATCAATAAAAACAATATTATAAGTAATAAAAGTTTATTTTTTTGCAGAGCAGTCCAGAAACTATGTTGCTCAAGCCCTTTGATGACAAGGGGATTACAATTTTTAAGGGAAACTTGAAACAGTCACTCACCAGTTCACTCCATCAGCTTCGACCCAGGCAAACCTGTACTCGTTGACCCTCAGCATTAGCTGAAGACAGCCAGCAACACACTGCACATACTGGGAGCTCTGGATTTGAAAAACAAAAATGAAAGACAGACACACACACAAACACACTATAATTATAGTTACAGGTGCAAACAAACGAGGAATGTGAAATGTTAGGTATTAAATTGACCAGCTCATTCTGAAGGATGGGAGATAACAAGCAGAGGCAACATCACAGGTGATTAGAACAATCTAGACTTGCATCAAAAACATACCCTGGTCTGGTACACACTGAATGCACATGCAGCATAAAGAACATGCTAGAATCACTTAAACACTGTCCAGTACAGATAGGGGGGTGGGGGGGGGGGGTGGGGGAGGGGGGAGAGTGCCCCAATCAACCTGAGCAGAAAGAGGAGTGAAGATGAGATTAGAGCAGAGGTCACCAAGAGGAGAGAATTGATCAAATTAATCTGTTAAAAAAAGGAAGAGTTGCATTAAAGCGAGAGAGGTCCATAAAAACCACAGGCGGGAAGGAGAAGGACAAACAGTGAGGAGCAGAAAAGTGATGAAAAAGAGGAGAGATGCTCTGAGCCACGAAACGAGGACAACAGGGCACCAATACATCCAGTTAGTCGAGCCGTTAGAGACATCCTTGATGCGTTCTGTGGAGGCTTATGCACGTATACTGGTGTTCCAGAAGAGAGCTAGCATCTCGGCCGCTTACAAGGTCCACTATTCCCTTTATCTGAGAGGGAAGGGATTCTCTTCATGCACACTTCTTACAGCGTGTGGTGTGGGTCTGCTTTTGGCATGCACGTTCCTCTCAGCTGAACCCTTATCAGCATCCTAACACCATGCTGATGCCGGATGCCACAGAAAATGGTTACCTAGAATAATCCTGTCCCACACACCTCCGTAGTAGTAAAGTAGCCAAGACATTAATGAGACAACTTGAGTGCCAAACAGCAGGGAAGAGAAAGAGGAAGATGCAAAAAGCAAAAATAATAATATATTTTTTTTTAAATGAAGAACTACGTCTTGCAGGAAAGAAAGATGTGAGTGTCCAGTGAAAGCCGACAGAAAGGCAGGTTGCACAAGCTCCCCGTTCTGAAGCATTAGGGGGCGGAACTGCAGGTGGTTGAGAAGATGCACTGGCTCATACTCACTTCACTGGGGGACATAGTTCCAGCTCCTGTCCCTGTGTCTGGCCCTGTACCATGTAGCTTCTAATAAAAAACAATATCAAAAAACAAGTGCCACATAGCCGGCTTAGATGTTGAACTGGGAGTTTCCCCACATTCTCATTACATTTACATTGAGTCATTTAGCAGACGCTCTTATCCAGAGCGACTTACAGTAAAGTACAGGGACATTCCCCCCGAGGCAAGTAGGGTGAAGTGCCTTGCCCAAGGACACAACGTCATTTGGCACGGCCAGGAATCGAACTGGCAACCTTCAGATTACTAGCCCGATTCCCTAACCGCTCGGCCACCTGACTCCCATCCTCCTTCATTAGAATGTGAATGTCATTCAGGATAGACATTCCGCTGATTACATTCCAGTTTCTCACTCAGTATAGACCTTTCCCTTCCCTGGGGATGTTAGTCAGACAAAGCACATGTAGCAATAGATGAGACCATACAGGCAAACAAAACAGACCTATACAAACAAGAAACATTAACATTGGGACTAAACATATTTAGAGTGCAAGTGACCTATTGAGAGTCGAAAGAGGACAAGATATACAAGAACAAATAAGGATCAATATTGTTGTTGTTGTTTCTCTACCTTGTGAGCAGACCAGCAGCACGGGCTGGCCCTTTATTTAACAGCCCCCCCCACCTCCCTACCCCCTCCAGTCCCTTATCAAAACCATCTCAAGGTCCTACAAGTCTGCTCAATTTCACTGCAGCATGAATCAAGATATTCACCGTTGACAACACTTTCAAGGTGAACACAGGGAAACTGTTTTGTATTCAGCAACAGCTTACTGGGGTTGAGCTGTGGGGATTGATGCAGGATACATACTAAATGCTAAATCAAAACAATTTTGGGGGGGGGGGGGGGGGGCTCCTAATATTCGGTTTCTTTACGAAGTAAAAAGTTGATGGTCGTCCCTAAAATTATTCACAGTGGCATTTACAAACAGATCCTGTTCTACAGTAAGTTCTACTGGTTAAATAGCCTAGCCTTTGAGAGAACAAAGTAAATGGCCCTTTTATATTTGCTACCTGTATTTAACGCAAAGCACTGTTCATTAAATGTTCGTTTTATGTTGTAGGCATAGATACACTGTCTAAACAGTATAACGGTGCATGTCTACCAAGTGAATATGAAAGTAAATTGGTGTAGGAGAGGAAAAAGGGGTTGTTTGCCCTCTATGTGGTATTATGAATATATAAACATCACATCATAGCAGTCTTCAAAGAAATTGTGTTCAAAACAGGTAAAAGATGAGAAGATGACCCACAAAAAGGCAAAAGCACTGCACTATACATCCCAAGAAAATAGCCTATAATGGACTCCATCCATCAATCTTTCACATCAGAGAAAAAAAGGAACCTTCCTATCATGCTCTCCACATCAAATGGCCTGGGCTCTAATACAGACTATTTACACCGCGTCGCAGCGCACAGTACCTGTGAGCTGAGCTGGGTCTTGATCCAGTTGAAGTAGTAGTTCAGGTCGGATCCCTCCATCAGGTCGCGACCCCAGGCAGCGAGCTTGGCAATGATCCTTGCAGCCTGGAGGAGAAGCACGCAGGTTAGGCCCCTCGCATGGCGATGCAGCACACAGCACAACATGCATGCCACGCATGGCAATGCAGCACAACATGCATGCCTCGCATGGCGATGCAGCACAACATGCATGCCACGCATGGCGATGCAGCACAACATGCATGCCACGCATGGCAATGCAGCACAACATGCATGCCTCGCATGGCGATGCAGCACAACATGAATGCCTCGCATGGCGATGCAGCACAACCATGCCTCGCATGGCGATGCAGCACACAGCACAACATGCATGCCACGCATGCCTGGGCGTGGCTGCAGAATATGTGCTTCTGAAAGGTATGTCTATGTGTCCTTCGCACACAAAGGTTGCAAGGGAAACATAAGACTTGTGTCAATATGTTATAGCAGGTGTGTAATATAAAAAAGTAAACAAATGGATTCGATGAATACTAAGGCGGATACATTTTGGAAAGGTAGAATTGACTACGAAGTTTCATCTTGACCAAAGCCAGATATGAGGGATACTGCTCCTGCCCTCATCCACTCCACATCGCTCCCCAGCCTACAGCCCACCATATTCTCCACAGCCGTAGTGTTCGTCATTTAGATTGCATTGCAATCCCTGCCTCTGCCAGACCACTAGTGTCACAAGATTGTGACCCATCCAATTAACTACAGACTTTGACAATGAGAAAAAATTATTCACTCATCGCCAACATTTCTTTGACAAAGGATGCATTTTAATATTGAGATTGAGACTATAGCCAAAACCAATCATGAACATGTGTAGAAGCACACTTGAATTATAAAATGCTGGATGCTTGAATTATACAGCAAGATACCCCATTTTTACATTTCTAATTGCCTCTTTAAAAGGGGTAACTGCGACGTGGATTGGTGGAATAAATTAGCAGTAGACAAGTTTAGTTTTAACTAGTCATTTGTAGAAGACTCATACAAAAGCCTGTGTACTATTTTTCCAGTGCACAATCCTTGCATCATTCTAAGCATGTGATGCAAACAGAAACAAGAATCGGTAGGTTTAGAGAAGTCTTGACACAACGTGGCCAAATGTACGTGAAGGGGAGCGGACTTTGCACAGGGAGAATGTCCCTGTACTTACTATAAGTCGCTCTGGATAAGAGTGTCTGCTAAATGACTAAATGTAACCGTGAGCAGCCTGAGGCGTTTGTCTCCCTGTGCTCACCATGTGGACGGTAAACAGGTCCTGACGGTTCAGCATGGGCAGGAAGTAGGACCAGGCTGTGTTCTTGGTCTTCTTGGCGTAGTCAAAGAAGATGTTCACCCTCTGATGGTTCTCCTGTACGGGTCAGATGGCTGAGCGGTCAGGGAGTCGGGCTAATAATCAGACGGTTGCCGGTTCGATTCCCGGCCGTGCTAAATTACGTGTCCACACACTTCACCTTACTTGCATCGGGGAGAATGTTCCTGTACTTACTGTAAGTCTGAATAAGAGCGTCTGCTAAATAACTAAATGTAAATGTACGGTTGACAGAGCAGTAAAGGTATTAACGGTGTGGTTATGAGGGAGAGACTGGCTGTTGTATTCTAATGCAGCAAGAACACAAACAAATGTTTTAAAAAAAAACGAGGTTGAGGAAAAATGCTAAAATCCAGTTAAAACCGATTTGATATCGCTAAAGGGTATATGCTAATTCTCTGATGTCACATTTCCCCTGGGCGTGTGTGTGTGTGTGTGTGTGTACCTGCAGAGTATCATCAATCAGAGTCAGGATGTACTGGACTGTCTGCTCCTTGGAGATGTGGGCCATCAGGTTAAGAAAGGTCTTTGCACACTGAAAACAAACCAAACGCAAGTGAATATACTTTCCTTCTTTCCTTTGAGAGATGTTTTCTACAGGCATCTAAATGTCTGTTATCTGGTTAGCTAAATATGCAAAACAATTTGGTCTTCAGAAACAGTTTCAGGTAGCCTGGTAAAGAGAGATGGGCACTATACAAGCTCAAAATAGGGATTACAAGACATTAAATGTGATACCTGATGTCCCTCATTAGTCAGTATGGCCTGTTTCTCATCAGTGTTTGCTACTTCGAACTTCTTGATGAACTCACAGTCCTCTGCTGATATCATCTGACCCCTGGGGAACAAATCACAGAAATGAGGATTTATGAAGAGTTAGAGACAAAGAGCAGTCATTGACTGTTGGATTTTCCTCCCTGAGTAGACACATTCACATCAAGTTTGTCAAGCCTAAATAGCAAAGACTAGATCTTTCTCCGGTTACCAATTCCACTTTTATTACCTAGATTCTAATTATAGCGGCAGTTTACACAACAGCGGCATTCACTCCGGAAATTCCAAAAGTATCGACACTTCTCATGTGCCAGTCTAAAACCATTCTGAAATACAGCAATATCTGTTTGATTGACCATCAGGCAGATGAAAGCCTACAATATGAGAACTAGGCATGGTTAACTGACAGGCGAGAGGAACTACCCGTCACGAGACAAGTGACTCACAAGCCAGCCTCCGACTGTCAGTGTAGGAAAAACAATGAAGGAGGTGGGCTAGATTGAACTTTTGAAAACAAAACCTTGGTGCCTTCTGGTTTATGGAATGTGTAGGACTAGGCAAAGCACCCCCTTCACACAAAAGTGAGGCATTTCTTTAGTGGTCTCCACTTCACACAGCAATCTATTTTGGATTCATGAGGCATGCATTTGGACACACATGTGAGCTTGTACCCAATAACCTACAAATATACAATTTTCATCTCATGTGAAAACATACTTGGCAATAAAAGGGTTTCTGATTCTGAATACAAGAAGTAATGTCAGTGTGTAAGAGATCAAGCTGTGGGTGCTAACATTTACTTACTGAAGGTAGGACTGCCAATTAACCTTGTTGGCGCGAACCTCTGCTGCCTTGGCAGCAATTATATTGGTGGGGACTGCAGCGTCCACAGCACCGCGGATGTCCATCTTGTTGTTACTACTTTGACACGATTATATGTAATAGGTATTCCTGGGCGGATAGGAAAAAACAGTTGGGATTAAATACAGTTTATATTTCTGAATATTTGAATATCTTTGAACCTAAACCCATTAGCTCTCATTTAAGCGTTATTTGTAAAGCTCCTCCTATTCGATGTCCTTGCGCACAAACGACGTTTTGAGCAACATACTGTCATGTAGCTAGTTGGCTAACATTATGATGCACCCCTTGCTAACCAGCTCATAACTTGTCACATCTTGATGCAGCAGTCAAATTAATTACTTGTGGTGCACAACAGACAGTAATATTACATCAATGGCATATGTAATTGACTGGCTTTTATGGCTCACCAACTTTACAAGAAAACTGGCTATGTAACGAGCACAAACACTTGTGGGTTATTTCAACCTTTTGATGTTGGTCTGGCTACTGGTAGTCAACACATTACAGTAGCCAGCTAGAAAACGCTAGTGCTAGCACCGTTGCAATGTCATACAGTACGCTTTAAGGAACTGGCTAGCTAGTAAACTGGCTAATGTCAGACAGCAAACTTAGCTAGGCTAGCTACAGTAGCCCGATAGCAGCGACGTTTAGTGGCCTAACACAGCAAAAATATCCGAACCATACTAGCTTTAAACATTAAACAATAAGACAGGTTGACTATTATTGAGACACCGACAAATAAATATGTGATTACATTTCGTATACAGGCAGGAGCAACGAAACCCAGTTGCTTTTACTCACCTAGCACCGAAGCTTTCTCAGCTGACTACAACACGACGTCACGATATCATCACATGATCCAGACAGGCAGTCACATGAAAATGTTCCATTTGATGCATAAGGAACACTACATTGCTATTAGCTTGTGGATTGTGTACATGTATTTTATCAATACTTTAGCGGAAATGCACACTAATGCATTATACAATGAACCAGTGTTTAGCTAAATACTTTATCTGGAAATTATAGCAGTATATACTGCTCAGTGACATGTAATTTCATTATGTTTAGATGCATCGCGCAATCACCAATCACAGTCCCTTGTGCTGGCAGAGTATATCGCTTAATTAGCATTTAATGAAGATGTCACGTAACATGAATATAGTCTCTCAAATGGATCGAAATGTTAAAAACCCCAAAGCATGCAAATAATATTAGGAAGATGGTAAATAGACATTTTATGACTTCAGTCAAACTAGGTCAATAACAGAGATCATTTACATTACAGTAGGCCTACTTGAAATCCCATACAATAAGCCTTCGTTGGGCTAATCCATTGTTTTCATTTCAGAGGATGAAACAAATCAAGTGCAGCCAAGTATGACAGTTACAACACTGACTCACGTCTGACCTTGAATCCTCTCCCTTCTATTGCTGTCTTAGTCTCTTACCCAACATAAAATAGATAATAATGAGCAGGTTACAGTTGCATAAAACTGACACATCCGAATATTATGACATGTCGTAATACATGCTTTGGGATATTATTGTCAATAAAGTCACCAAATAAATCAGTAATGATTGATTACCACTCAACAGAGCAGACCAATTGAAGTGTAATACAATTATAATTTGTAATGTAATGTTGTAATTGTACTGTTGATATTGTACTGTACATTGTACTGACATAAGAGACTTCATCTTGTCTTTTCACAAAGACCTTGGAAGACCCCCTTGTCACACAGGTCTAATTCTTCTTTTTCTTCTCTTGATTACAAAACACACATATGTTTTAATCCTTGTTGTTATTGCTTGTATTGGTGTTGGCTGAGGATTTATCAAGCAGCAGAGCACACAGTTGTACAAATGAATATACTCACTGTCATTAGTACCCATCCAACTCACTTGGACACTAAAACCTCCTGCCTTAATCTGTTCTAAGCTGGTGAGATGCACTAAACCACTGTGGAATCAGGATTGCATTCAGTGGGAACACAGCCATAATCCCCTTCTGCCCTCTTCACTGTAAACACTATCTGCTTGGTGGGGTCATTGCACCATCGCATTTGTTCGGACACAATGCTGCAGTTTTTTAAGGCAGTACCGGACAAAAGAAAGAGGGGAACTTAGGTGCCCGACTGTCAAGAGTGGATTTTTCATGGTTAAGCACAGGGTCCAGACAAGACATGGGCATCCGCCCGTAGAGCATGCCATGTGTTAGAGTGGGTACACGGTGGCGTTACTGGCCCTTGTCCGCTTTCCGGAGGGTTCGCCACGCTCCGGTCTTCATGTGGCACAGGGTCTGGAGACTCCTGCAGGCCTGTCGGCATGGCGAGGGTTACCAAGTCCCGGGGGCATATGACAACAACCATGAGGAGGGCACTGCGGAGGACACGGTGTCCTTTCAGGTAAGGATATCAAATCAGACACTGACTGACTCCCATACATTTTCCTGTGTGCTGTAACATATTGTACACATGTTGAATTTATATTAGACTAGGTGGTTGACATAAACTGTATTCTCATGTTTTATTCTGTTTGCATACATGGACTGTAACATTCAAGTCAACTGCATTCAACCATTACGGTCATTTTTATTTTGTTTTTGTCAGTCAAACAGATAACTACACAAAATACATACTTCTTATTTGTGTATTAATGCTGTATATTCATACAGCTTTATCATTAGCATGTATTTGAGTTATGTATAAAAAGATAACAATTTTAAGTTTAGGAAGATTGTACATAAAAACTCATATTAACACACACATGTTTATACAGATGTGATTGCTGTGCTCTCACATTGATATTAGTAGATTGTACACCACACTGACATTTGTTTTGAGTAGCCCTGGATTACCAATGTCTAAAGGTGTCTATGACTCCAGCCATTTTCGTTTCTTGGAAGTCCAAACACTATGTATGGCAGCATTTCCTGTCTGAACCCCACTAAGAAGATTAAATACAGTTGACTTGAATGTTATGACCACAAATAGAGGATATACTTAATACATATATACAGTATATATAGAGAGATTTTATGTTGCCACCTTCAACATTATGGAACCACAGCAACAAGATATATATCTCCACAAAAGGTTTTAGTTGAGGAAGAACTATTACTTGACTGTTAGCATCTTGGCCGTTTGCATCTTGGCTGTTTGCATCGTGGCATCCAAAAATAGCTGTCTTTGGAACGTGCTCTTCAGTGGTTGGGAGCCTGATTACTTCTAGGTAAATGGATAAATTAAGATTTCCGTTGGCTTTGTGTAGTGAGTAGGGTTGCTTAACTATTTATGGAGGAGTCTTGGGTAATCATGAGTTGGATGACTTTCTACTTCTGAACAACAAGGAAGTTGATTTAGGCTTTAGAATTCAGAGTGTTGAAGTCATGTGTCACATGATGGTAAAGGTATCTAACACTCTAAATTATATAGTTTAATAATGCAACTGCTGAAAGTAAATACTTGACCAGCACAAAACAAAATATGTGGTTTTGACACAACATAAAATTGATTTGTCGTCCAAGGGCAGGGACCCAGGTGTCTACCTATTTAAGAATGTGACTTACAAATGCCTACATGTTTCGAAAACCCCCATTCACATCATTCCAGGTTAAAATTACACTGTGTTTGATATAGATGTAAAAGTCGATAGGCTGATATTAACAGTGGTTAAACTGTACTAGGTAACATATGTGGGCACAAACTACCATGATAAGAAAACAACTACATTTGAAATTCAGTGTAGAAAATACAACTCCACATGACAACATGACATGTAGTATCATCTTAGCATGGAATTTAGATTTTTCTTTGTGGGAAATAGTGTTACTGTTGTCAGTTTTCATCTCTTGTATCTATTTCCGTGTGCTTAGTTATCTTCTGAGATTCTCAGTCTCTCTCAAGGCTAAGCAGCACTTTAAATACCAATTATGTCTGAAAGGGCTCCTGCTTTTGAATACACTCTCTCAATCAGAACAGGCTTTATTATAGACCACACTCTAACTGCCTCAGAATACCACTCTGCAAACTTGCTTGCTATCAGAATACATCTGCGTCTTATCTTCTAACCACTGTAGAACATATGTTGTTTCTGTTGTGTCTATGAGACACTGTGGAATAAATGTCTGTGATCGCTGTGAGGACTGTGTGTCAAGTAATCACGGAATGTGTGCGGTTTGTTGCTATGACCAAATACTGGGAATGGGAAAGGGATAACAAGTGACAAAGAGAAGGTTACACACCTCTCTGAGGGACCAAGTGAGCGGTCACTTGGGGTCTGTCCCATTTTTGCAGATCACTTCTACTAATGTGGCACCATCTGAGTGTGAAAATATATAAACACAGATGCGTCTGTTTGGAATCTGGAGCATATAAAGTAACATTTTGCCATAATCCAGGTTAACTAAATGTCACTGCAAATTGTGGATTTCTTCATGTTTGCAATAGAGTCGCTTCTCAGTGAGAGTAACCAATAGAAGCTTTCAGAAACTTCAAGGACAGTCTAGAGTTTGCGCAGATTTGCCAGAGGGAATTTAACTGAAAAATTGAAAGAATAACTAAAAATGTATTCATTAGACTCTTGTTCACCATTATGAGTTATTTTTCCAGCCATAAAAGATTACATCTGTTAGACCCTAGATTTTGAGCACAGAGTGCCATCTGGTGTTCACGGAACAGTAAGTTGATGCTCACAATGTGACACAATAAAGTAACAGTTTTGTTGTAATCCTCCTGTACATTTTTACACATCGTCGTGACAAAAATAAGCAAGCCTATCATATTCTCTGCGACACATAAATACAACATATCCTACAAATGACAGTAGGGTATTGTGTCTGTCTAAAATTATGGTGACTGAGAAACACCTGTGACTGCGTCGCCTTGTACACAAATCTCTTTTTTTAGTTTCACCTGGAAGGCAATTTCGAAACCAGTGTTACAAGATGATCATACGTTTGACTAGCATGTAACTGGATGTAATAACTAATGTACTGGATGAAATACTATACGTGCATAGATTTTTTGCTTGTTTGTTTGTTTTCAGTTTATTTTAACTGACCTGCTCCAGACCTGAAAGTAACTGACTTTGGACTGTTGGCTGACTCAGACACAGGAGGTCTATTGAGCAAAGCGCCGTTCAGAACCACGGACAGCGACATTTTCAGACGCATCTATTTCATTTGCATGTCTTTATTCCTGTATGTCAACATCTCTGTGGTTCGTTCGTTTGAGTCGATGGCTCTCAATAACTTAAATCATCAATAGTGATCATGTACAGTGACTTAGTGCCTAAGTAGGCGCTACAGAATCCTGATATTGACCGTCTATTGAGAGACTTTTAGGTGGAATTTCATTATGGTCTATGAAAAACTTAAACTAGTTTTAATCAAGATGATTTTATGGGTATTTGTGTCTCCTTTCACTGTTTGATAATATCATCATTACTTAATTGAACTGTTACTTACTAAGATATTCGCTACAGTAACATAAACGCCGAGCTGAAATCAGAGGTGCACAATAAATCTATGACATCTAACAAGGGGTTTTACGCTTCCACTACTACTACTTGGAGACGATACGCATGCGCATTGACAAGAAGCAGCCGGTCGGAAAAAAAGCCTTATGCCAACGGATGTAATAGAGGCAAAGAATTACCTCTTCTCTCTGGGCATACATGTTGAAATTGTAAGTATTGGCTACCAATTATGTTTATTTTCACGAACTGTTAGTAAGTGAAGTGTGTCAGATCGTTTTCTGGCGTCTAAAATCGCATGTCACTATCTGGCTCCAGTGAGCTTCTAACAGATAGCCTATGTCTTTTCGGTGGTTGTCCAGGGTGATGAAGCTGTATGGTAGCTGTTTTTCATGGTGGCACTTTCCCTTGATGAGATGTGCAGTATAAAGCAATGGATTTCATAATGTTTTATTCGCACAGGACCACTAATTTACCATTTCATGAACTATCTATTTTCCACCACAATCTACAAAAGAAAAACTATTTAGCTTTAAGCAGTGCCCACATAATAATTTTGCCTGTATAATGAGTACCACCACCTCCACCCCCGTTTTATCCTTTATAGCACATATCGCAATGCATTTTGTGTCTGCTTTGAGTAACCTATCCAATCACAGCAGCCGCAAATATGCTTCTTGAGTCGCCACAGTATGGTATACGTAAATCTCTGCGTAACATCCCCCGTTTCCCACCTCATATGGATCCATTTTAGAAATGGACAAATCGCTCTGTAAACTGTTCAATGAAATTATGCGATAAAACGATAACGCGGTTGGAGATTCACATGGTGCCTTCAGGTCCCAACCTGCCTGCGCCAAATCGTCTGACATTTCAGCCTAGAGAGGCATTGGTTTTTGTTGGTTGGCTGTATGTTGCCGTGGGTTGAAAGCGACAGCCCAGAGGTTGACCACACTATTGCAATATTCTATAGGACATCATGCTGGTGTCCAAATGACTTATGCCTGCATGTGTTGATGATCCATATTGCTGATCAAATCGAAGCTTAAATATATAGTGTACAGTATCTTGGCATAGTAGTAGGCCTACCGGCCCATCCTATTGCCTGTAGCTTACTGTAGGCTTTATTTTTAGTGGAAGAAACCACTGAAACCACTACTGTACCTGATTAATAATTCTATGGCTCTATTTTATTACAATGTGGATCTAAAGTTGCAATGATGGGCAACCTATCCACAAGAGGAATGTGCCATTCCATGTTATATGTTACTGGTAGAAAACTATTGCCCTTCAGTTAACCATAACTCATAAGCTACATTTGTGATTTGTTTTGATTTTTTACAATTGCAATGTATGCCTAATCTAATTTGTGAGATTGATTGTGGCAGGAAAACGTGCTTAATCATCTAACCCTGTCAAGTTACTTATGTTACCCCCGGGCCTACCATAACCTACTAAGCAAAAGAGGCCAGGAAGGTTTTTAAACAGAGACACTGTAAGTAATTACTTACTGTAATGCCCACACAGCAGATTACTGTACATTGGAACAGTTGTTAATTTATGAAGGGAAGTAATTGCTTGTTGAGTCTAGAGGTTTTAACGCTTATTTGTCCTGGTTGGCACGCACTCGCTCACCTGGGTCTGGGCAATGGATGAGAGAATTCAAGCTATTGCAAATACTCTCTGGGACCTTCTCACGAGCTTATGCTCCAGTGTCAGCGTGGTCCTCTCTCAGCTCTCTCTCTCTGCCTATTTCTATGTAATTATTTGTGTGTGTGTGTCTCTATCTCTCTCCCTCTCTCTCTCTCTCTCTCTCTCTCTCTCTCTCTCTCTCTCTCTCTCTCTCTCTCTCTCTCTCTGTCTCTCTCTCTCTCTCTCTGTCCTCAGCCCATGGGATCAGAGCGGATGGAGATGCGAAAGCGGCAGATGTCGGTGCAGCAGGAGACGCTGGCGGGGGGCGTTGCACCGGCCCAGCAGGACCAGCAGGGTCAGGGGAACCGAGCCTCCAACGCCTGCTGCTTCTGCTGGTGCTGCTGCTGTAGCTGCTCCTGGTAGGATGTCCTCCTCTCTCCCTATCTCCCCTCTGTTCCCCTCTCATCTACACAGCACACACCCAGTGGGGGTAACATAACCGCATGCACGGTAGCAGAGCTCCGTTGCTAGGCTACATGCTAGCAGTGTCTTAGCGACATGCCAGCAGTGAAGCCTGTGTGGATCGAGCAGCAATCGGAGCGTCTAGAGCATCAAAAGTAGTAAAGGAAAAAAATAACAAGCCGTCATTTTGACAGTTGGTCACAAACCGACTGTTCAAAACACGTCGAGTGAGTGTGGGAAGTGGGGTATTAGTTTGTAGGGGTGTGATGTGCTGTGTGTACTACCTCTCAGTCTCACTGTTAGGAATGAAGACAGAGAGGAGAGGAACCGGAGGGACTCATACGATGTCAAACCTGAGGGGAGCACTGATTGTGATGACAGGTTTGTCACACCATCATACCGCACCTTAATGAACCGTAACATGATGAAATGACAGACCAGCTTTACACTAAAAGCCATTCCTATCCAGTTTAGCTTCGGCTAGTGATGATAACTCATCGAAAGCCTGACAAGTATACACTCTACACCTAGCCTGTATGTATTTGTCTGAACTATGCCAGACCTGCTGAGTGGTATACGTATGTGTGTGTGTGTGTTCTGTAGCCCAATGCCCACTTTGGAAGAGGTGCAATGCTGGGGGCAGTCGTTTGACAAGTTGATGGACTGCCCTGTGGGGAGGAGCGCCTTCCGGCAGTTTCTGCGCACAGAGTTCAGTGAGGAGAACATGCTCTTCTGGCTGGCCTGCGACGAGTTCTGCAAAGAGACCAATAAGAGCACTATTGAGGAGAGAGCCCGGCTTATTTATGAAGACTACATCTCAATCCTTTCACCCAAAGAGGTGTGAACTTGCATGCATACCTCACACAGTTCTATTGAGTTTGATCCTCAAGGAGTGGGCACTGTTTCTCTTGAATCAACATTATCATAGATGTGAAGAGCAAATCTAAATAAATAAAAACATAACCTGTTCTCATTGCGTTTGATCCCCAGGTGAGCTTGGATTCCCGGGTGCGAGAGGTGATCAATCGGAACATGCTGGAGCCCAACTCCCACACATTTGATGACGCCCAGCTGCAGATATACACACTAATGCAAAGAGACTCTTACCCTCGCTACATGAACTCCCAAGCCTACAAAAACCTGCTCAACACCCTTTCAGAGCAGTCCCCTGAATCCTAGATAATGACCTGTGACCTTTTTCTCTATTTGACCCCTGTCCTCCCTTTCATTTTGTTTTTTTGTATGTTAGTGTAGAATACGTGACCAGGGCCTTGGAACCCGGCCCTGGGATCTGAGTGCTATAGCGATCTACAGCTGACAGAAGACTCAGGTTTCAAAAATCTCCCGAGGGCTTAACACCACAAGTACTGCTACAGATCAACATAGCAACTCACTCCAAAGGAATATTACGAAACATTTCTGTCAGATTTATTTGAGAAATAATCTATTTTATTTATGTTTATTTTTTTAATTGTTGTTATTGTTATTTTTTGTATCATTCCTTGGAGGGGAAATTATGCCTAATGTAGGCATTATATCTATCAGTTTGTAAATAGAAAAAAGGAATTGTGGGTAAATATGAGAAATTCCCAGATCTATTTACTGCGTATGAAAATCAGCTCAAGTCATGGCTACATGCTAGCAGTACTTGTAGGCAGCTTTGTGGGGTACATTAGTGTATGATTTACCTTAGTTTCACCTTGATCTCTGTCAGCTCACCTTACAGTTAGGATCCTGAAACACTGACTTGGCAACTCCAGTTCATGTAAGAACTGGAATAAGTGAGATTTTTAATCATGATCGAAATGTTATCAAAAGTTAAGATTGTTAAGAAGTTGTCACACAAAATGCAATATTTTGAGATAAGGAAAAAAACGTTAAAGCTTGTATCAGTTCTAAATGATTTAGACAGCTCACGTAAAAACACTACGATAATCATCATCTTTGTACAATTGAACATTTAGAATTAAAGAAAATAGTATTTTGTTCCTATTGCCATTATTGATATACCAGCAAGACATTTATCAGTTTAAGTATTAAGAAATTATTTATTCATGCAGTCCAGCGCAGTCTGTGGAACAGCCTGTTCAGCTGGTCGGTAAATGAAATGAGAAAATGCCTTGTAATAAACTACTTATGAGGCTCAATATTATTGATATGATTGCCAAGTTTTAGGAGCCCGATTTATTAGCAAGACTGATTTCTGTATGTAAGTGATTGAAATTCCCCAGGGTCAGATCAGTTTAACATTGACACCAAAGCTACCAAGTAAACTGTGTTCATACATACTTTTTTTTTAAATGATTTCTCTGACGAAAATTGGAGTTGCCAAGTGTTGAGATATTTTATGTATCATCTTGTTTTTTTGTTTCATTGTTTTTGTCGCCTCACTCAAAGACAAAATCCTCTCGGGGAAGTGCCTTGACATTCAGTTTTGTGACATCTCTCTCATGAATGGTATCTTCTGGAGCACCCCTAAGTCTCTCATGAATGGTATCTTCTGGAGCACCCCTAAGTCTCTCATGAATGGTATCTTCTGGAGCACCCCTAAGTCAAGTTAACTGATTTGTCTTTTTCCTTGGCTGACTAGATTATTGCATGTTTCATCCTCTCCTTCCTTCAAGTGAATACATCAGTACATTTTGGTAGAGTGATCTGTGGAGACAAATGAAAACTCATGCCTTTGTTTGTAAATGGACACTGAAGTAGGGTGATGAATAGGGGCAACGAGGTTGCATCTCAACCTCAGTCTGCCGATGTTTGTGCTTCATGGAGGTAATTCTACTTGTCTTAGGAGTAAACTTACTTGATATGTGCAATTTGAGCTGATGGATTCACCATGTAGATCAACCTCAGACACATTTTAAGCCAATGGTTTGGAGTGATACTGCCTATATATGTTCATTTTCTTGTTTACTATATGAAACGTGTTATTTTGCAGTAAGTTTACGAAAGGAAAACTTTTCAAACAAATAATGTGATAATGTTTACAGTATATGTTTTTTTCTGTTTCTTCTCCAAGAAAATAATGATTTGTGGGCATTTTGATTCTTTACGGTAAAATAAAGCACAATAATTTCACTGCATTGTCGTTCCTTTTCATTTATAAAACCATTTTTAAAAGTTCAATGGACTTTCAATGGAAAATTGTTCCATGAGTTCCAATACAAACATAACAACATTGACAAAAGTATACTTTTAATAAGATTTTCAATTCAAAATATATTTCAAATACTCTGCTACAACTCACATATTAACATCAAACCAATACAAACCCCCTCGTCTGTGGTCTTGGGTCCATACATGAGACAGCCTCGGCCCACTCCTCAGTACTGGAGTGGATGCACCTGGTAACATCACAAAGGAACAGGCCCAATTGTCTCTTCTGCCGCTTAACCAATGGCAACCCTGCCCACATGAATATGCATAAAAGTACATTTACATTAATGATGCCTCATATTCCATCAACAAATAGAGATCAGTACCTCCCATCTTACTCTTATGCACAAGGTTACTGGAAAGAGTAACATGTCCACATAGTTTTCTTCAATTAATGACAGCAAATTTGTTCAAGTTTGATAGTAAACAAACTCCCTTGAAAAAGTACAAAAGTCAAAACCAATGTCACAAAGACCAAGCATTGTTTAAAAACGTAGGTTACATTACTTTATACCCGTAATGTTTTCAGCAATATATTCAAATTAACCTTATTTGTAAGAAAAGACAACATTTTATTTTATTTAATCCAATGGATTACATTTTATTGGGAAATTAAATAAAACATTGTTGTGAGGGCAAAGAAAAACATAGTAGTAAATGTATGTCATAGCTGTCAAAATGTTAAAACTACATATAAAAATTGATGGTAAAAGAAACTGGGAGACAACAAGATTGATCATACTCTGGCTGTGGGGCATCTCTTAAAACAGGACTTGGTATTGACAAGGATCGGGTCTATGAACAAGGTATTCAAATAAAAACGGATGCGATTTCTTTTGTGGCAATTTGTGCACCAGGTACCACAGAATACAAAGTTTCTATCTGTTGTAGATACAGAATCCTGGTCCGGGATTTTAGCTACTTCTCTAAATCCAAAGGAAATTCTTTTTCTCCTTCAACAGAACTGGGGAACAGAAAAAGAAGAGAAGAACATAAAGGTCATCTTTATATCGACACTTATATCGACTTTATATCGACAAGACGAGTGTCTCAAATAACTGTTCCACAATTCTAAAAGGTAAGGACTTAAGACCTGATACATATCGAATGTGAGAATTATTAATAATTATACATTTGTATAAAATAAATCAAATAAATACATAATTTACCACACAAGTCAATGTCAAGTTAAATTGAACAACATACCTTCCATCTATTTCCACAATCCATACAGAAGACAAACGTGGTCATGGGCTCATCAGCACTGCGCGTCTGGACCTAAAGAGTGAGCAGGCGCAAACACGGTGGCATCGTCAGTGACTTTCTTCACTTTGCACCAAGAACCACATCACACAACTACGAACTTACAAGCGTTGCAGTAGAACAGGGTCAACTACTCAACATCTCAAATACAACCCAAAGAATCGGAAACACGGCTGTCCACTGTATCCTATCCCACCGCAGACTGTAGGCAGCCCATACCTGAGTGTAGGTGACTGTAGGCAGCCCATACCTGAGTGTAGGTGACTGTAGGCAGCCCATACCTGAGTGTAGGTGACTGTAGGCAGCCCATACCTGAGTGTAGGTGACTGTAGGCAGCCCATACCTGAGTGTAGGTGACTGTAGGCAGCCCATACCTGAGTGTAAGTGACTGTAGGCAGCCCATACCTGAGTGTAGGTGACTGTAGGCAGCCCATACCTGAGTGTAAGTGACTGTAGGCAGCCCATACCTGAGTGTAAGTGACTGTAGGCAGCCCATACCTGAGTGTAGGTGACTGTAGGCAGCCCATACCTGAGTGTAGGTGACTGTAGGCAGCCCATACCTGAGTGTAAGTGACTGTAGGCAGCCCATACCTGAGTGTAAGTGACTGTAGGCAGCCCATACCTGAGTGTAAGTGACTGTAGGCAGCCCATACCTGAGTGTAAGTGACTGTAGGCAGCCCATACCTGAGTGTAGGTGACTGTAGGCAGCCCATACCTGAGTGTAGGTGACTGTAGGCAGCCCATACCTGAGTGTAGGTGACTGTAGGCAGCCCATACCTGAGTGTAGGTGACTGTAGGCAGCCCATACCTGAGTGTAGGTGACTGTAGGCAGCCCATACCTGAGTGTAGGTGACTGTAGGCAGCCCATACCTGAGTGTAGGTGACTGTAGGCAGCCCATACCTGAGTGTAGGTGACTGTAGGCAGCCCATACCTGAGTGTAAGTGACTGTAGGCAGCCCATACCTGAGTGTAAGTGACTGTAGGCAGCCCATACCTGAGTGTAAGTGACTGTAGGCAGCCCATACCTGAGTGTAAGTGACTGTAGGCAGTTCATACCTGAGTGTAGGTACACCTCTTCTGCTTGCACTTCCCACAGGTGAACAGGTCTGTCTGGGTGCCGCTGGTCGTGGCCAGCTGGTGGTCCCTTACGGCGTCTTTGGTCTGCTTCTTCCTCATCTCTTTCAGCTCGTCACTGGCCATTTCCTGTAAAGGCACATTTATAATATTGACTGTTAGGTACATGTTTTTTTTTTATCGTTGTGACTGCTGTGAGAGGGGGCGATGATGCTCGAGGGCAATGAGCAACAAATTGGAAAACCCGGAAGAGGATTCATAGTGAAAATATGGAGTCAGATGGCTTATTAATCAGAAGGTTGCCAGTTCGATTCCCGGCCGTGCTAAATGGCGTTGTGTCCTTGGGCAAGGCACTTCACCCTATTTTCCTCGGGGGAATGTCCCTGTACTTACTATAAGTCGCTCTGGATAAGAGCGTCTGCTAAATGACTAAATGTATGTAAATGTATGTAATGTAAAATAAGGATGTTGGACAGTTTAGTCTGTAAGGCCCAGTGGTCTCCAACCATGTTCCTGGACAGCTATCTGCCTGTAGCTTATTGCTCCAACCACAGTTTTAACTAACCTGATTCAACACATCAACCAGCTAATTATTAGAATCAGGTGTGCTGGAAGCAAAACCCTACAGGAAGATAGTTCTCCAGGAACAGACTTGAAGACCCATTCCATTTGTTCCAAGGACACAGCTTTGGGAGAGGCCAAAGCTGAGAGGCCTGCATCTCAGTCCCACCTCTGCGATCATCTTGGCCATGCGTTCCGGGGACACGTTCCCACACAGCACCGTCTTCCTCAGGTTGGGGTTCTTCACGTCCTTCAGGTTGGAGATCCGGCTCCGCACCCGGTTCTTGTATTTCATGTCGGTGTTCTTGAACTCGTGGAAGATGCGTGTCGGTTGGTTAAGGAACTCACATCCTGGTCGGGTGACAGCACTGCATCGACCGCACCAAAAGCAGGGTATCTCTTCTATATAATATGTATAAATTATATATTTTCCATGCCATCCGTGCCATACAGATGACCTCAGGGTGTTAGTGTTATATAACTAACTTAACTGTGACATTAAGTGTATGAGTTCAGTCACAGTTAACTAAAGGTAAGTAATAGTAAACATAAAGGATATATTCCTCAATCTGAGCCCCAAGTTCATCGCAGTCGGCACCAATAGCAATATGGTCATCTGCAGAAGAGCAAGAAAAGACGGTGAACAATAATGTATATTACATAGTAATAAAATGACAACCAGCATTGGTCATCCAATGCCAAGTGCACCACTGAAACAGCAAATGCATACTAACATATGCAAAAAGTATAAGTGCAGCCAGGACTAAACTCACTCAGTATCAAATAGATCATTAAGGGATGATGATTTTGTGGCTTTTACCTCCGGTCTGCAGTGCATTGGACAGCATCTCCCTGCATTTAATTCTGACTGAGTCCGATGTACCGGGCGCCCGAGGGAAGGTTGAGATGAGTGTGTTGGTGTTGAGGTCGACGGGCTCACTCTTACTACTGGAGTTACTGCTGGAGCTGATGACAGGTACACAACAGCCGTCTTACTGAACTCATACATTTACATTTAGTAATTTAGCAGACGCTTTTATCCAGAGCGATTTACATTAAGTACAGGGACATTCCCCCCGAGGCATGTAGGGTGAAGTGCCTTGCCCAAGGACACAACGTCATTTGGCACGGCTCGGAATCGAACTGGCAACCTTCAGATTACTAGCCCGACTCCCTCACCACTCAGCCATCTGACTCATACGAATTAGGTTTGTCACACGGCTACTGGTATTATAATTCAGCTTTCTTTATCATCACCTTTCTTCTTTGGGCTCTGGACTCCCTTGTGATGGAGAGACGACAGGCATTGTGGTGTCTTTCCTCTTGTCCTCTGTGGATTTGTCTCCGCCCCCAGGCTCATCTGGATACCAAGGAAAACACAGTGTCAGGTCATCGATGGCTGTGTGTGCAGATGGTAAACAAATCAGTATGCCAAATAGGAATCCCGAACTATTTCACATTTAAAAGCTTTTGTTCATGCAACAGCAAGCGAATAACACAAGCTCACACTATCACTAACCTAAAAGCTTCTTCCAGGACTTGATCAGCGCCTTGGCTAGCGATGTCACCTCGTCGTCAGTGCTCTGCTTGCGTATGGCGTTCACAGACATCCCAATTCTGGTGGACTGTGGAGAGAGATGTGGCTTCAGTGCTTCAACACCTCTACACACAGTGTGGATGAGAGGCTAGAAGAGGAGCTAGCAAAGGTACCTGAAGCAGTTCGAGAGTCATGGGTACGCTCCTAAGCTCCTTCAGTAGATCCAATGCCCCAGACTGTAAAAACCATAAAGTAAATCACAAATGGTTAATATAAAAGTGCTGGTAGGACTGGGACATTCATTGTTAACAGACACAGCACAAGTTGCTGTTTCGATAGTTTTATGCTACCGGAGTCAATACCTTATTCATCCGATACAACTAGCTCATCATTATAGACCAGATTAGATAAGAAAAGTTTCGTTTACTATTAGCTAGCACTAGCTACTAAGTTAACGAATAGGCTATTTCCCCATAATCACAAGACAAGGTTGCTAATTAACTACCTCGCTATAGTAATTCCAGACTTTTTGGAGGAATACCTGGTGCCCATTGATACATCTTATTTTAGGTATACCACAAGATACACCACTTGGGGTCATTGGCCACCTAGCTAGCTAAAGAAATGCTACAATCACAGGTTATTTGATACGTAACTGATTGGTTTATCCTGACGTAAGTGATTGGCTAGTAAACATCGTTCGACTGTTGTTGTTAGCCCTACTAGCTAGCTAGCGAATTAGCTAGGCTGGTGCAAGTGATCTAGGTACAGTAGCTACTGTACTCGTACAACCTTCAACTGCCTATACTAATGTCTGAAAGTGTATCCTAAAACAATGTCAGCATAGCTGTACTCACTACAGTATTTTGGAACTAAATATATTCAGATAGCTTAATAGACAAGATAGGTAGGCTAACATTACAACAGTTCTCACAGCGGTGTATATAGTTAGTGCTAGCTAGCTCTAGCTACAGTATCTCAGAAGTAGGGGCTATATGTCTTGGGCTAGCGGCATGTTAGCTAGCTAGGCTAGCTACATAGACAAACCACCATCACAGGCAGTGGAAATTCATTCATGTCAGAACACCTCACCCCGCTTTTCTTCTGCGCCATTTTATCCATCTTTTTGGCGATTCTAATGATCTCATCTTCTTCTTTCTTTCCCATTCCGAATGATTTGATATAAAACGTGTAAAATACAACTGGAAAATATTGTGTCTTCGACAAAGACCAGTGGACGACAGCGGTGCTTGGCGGACAGAAACTGATCATACACCGAGCTATTGTGCAACAGACCCACCTAGTGGATTGCAGAGTTTACAGATCAAGATTTTATCGAGGTTCGAACAGTAAATATAATGATTTCAGAATCGGAAGTTGTCTCTTTTTACTGATTATTGAGGAATGTATTGATACTGCAACATCAGTCTATCACCAAATGTTAGTCGGCTTGGAGGAATCTTTCTGACTTTCATAGTTCTACAACATTGAAAGTGAAAACTGATTTGCAGGCAAATGATCACTAGATGGCGCTCCGCTTAAGTGACTGAGATAGCTTGTTACTTCATTAAAGTGACAAGATAGATGAAAGCAAATGCTTTCTTCTTAATGATTACCTTGCCTAATTTAGCATATTAGGGATTTGACTTAGACGGTTGAGTAAATATGCATTCGTTTTAAACCATCCTTTACAGGCTATAATCTTGGATAGGCCTATATGAAGGTGTCGGCATAGCATAGATGCCATATTGTAGATTTATTTTTCGATTCCTTGGAAAGTGTGTAGGCTTGACGAAAAACAACAACGTCAACATTTAATCTAATACTATAGCCTCCAACGATTTTAGATGTCTAGATGACTGTTACATCGTGCTGCAACAGTACGAAAAGCTTGAGTGCCACCCCTACAGTGACAGTCAGAGGTTAGGAAGTTAGTTTGTCATTTCTCATTCTCATTTCAAGTGTTCATTGCCAAAAGGGATTTACAACATTAAATCGTCCAGTAATTAAAGATGAGAAGTAGGTGCGTCAGGACCATGGTCATATAGCTTATTCTCATATAGGCCTACTGTTTTTTTTGTGTTTATTTGAACACAGCATGTGTTGTGGCAATGAGTTTTGCCATACATGGAGGATCATGTATCTCAGTGTTGGACCCCCCACCCTCCCCCCAGCCATAATTTAATTGTCTGTTATGTAGCCTACACTGTATTTTCATTTGTTCTATTGCTTTGAAGTTTACATTTGTGTTTTTATTTCTTTACATGTCAATATTGAAATAGTTATATCAAAGCTTTTGTTGTTTATATGTTCATAATGTTTATGTTCGTATATGGTTATAGGTTGATATGGTATCTGGACCTGATAACTGTCGTCAGATTAGACAGGTCATTCGGTAGGCAGCAGGCCTTTTTGAGTGTATTTGTGATTGAGTTTACATTTATAGTGTAGCTTACTGTACCCTGTGGGATAGTTCAAATAGAGACTGTAGGTGCATTTGATAGCCTATGGCTGCGTATTCTGAAACCGCCACCTACAAATGCAGTCAGCCCTTTTAAGTATTTTGGCGGGATGATTGGTACGATACAGTCACGCCTACTCAATTTCTGTCTACAGTCACGTTGTCATGATCTCTTTCGATTAAGAGGATCAAATAGTGTCGACAAGGACCCGTAAATTAGACGCAATTAACATTAGTGCCATTGCATATAAGTTATCGGTCACAGACTGAGGTGAAGTTAGTTTCATATTCGACATCCGACATTCGTCTCACATACGGAATACTCTCCTTTGCAGCGTCGCGTTAGGGACCGGGTGAAAACTAAACCGTACAATTTAGAAAATGTATGTGTTTCATAATATTTCTATGGATATAAAACCTCAAACTGTCACCAAAGTATTCTAACAATGTCTGGTCTACCTCCACACCCTTTATCTTTTCAATAACGTTTTTAACAAAATGAAAATACATCGCTAATCTGTGAAAATGGCATGAAATCCTCGATAAAATTGATAACTTTTTAAAAATTGTGATAACAAATCTCAAATTGACACCTGATTATTTTAATAATATCTGGCCTACTTCCACACCCTTAACTTTTTCAATCAAATTTTAAAAGAAAATGATAGAAAATCGCTTAGCCTATCTCTGAAAATAGTATGAAATCCACGCTAATCTAACCTAATGTCTGGCGTACTTCCACACCCTTTACTTTTTCAACTACGTTTTCTAAATAATGCTAGAAAATTGCTCATCTCTGAAAATAACATGAAATCCTCTATAAGATAAATAACTTTTTCACAATTGTGATAAAAAAAATCTAAAATATACACCAGATTATTCTAAAAATGTCTGGCCTACTTCCACACCTTTTACTTTTTCAAAACGCACAGCTGTGCAAAATGACGTTGTGTCCTTGGGCAAGGCACTTCACCCTACTTGCCTCAGGGAGAATGTCCCTGTACTTACTGTAAGTCGCTCTGGATAAGAGCGTCTGTTAACAATGTTAAAGCCCATACTTCTTTACTTCAACTGAAAGTGAAAAGATGTAGACAGCACTTCAACCTTCTTTTCAAACATGAGTATCTGTCCTTCTACTTGATTGAAGGATGTGTGTACTTTTGAACTCTCTGCTAGGATCTAGGCTTCTCTAGAATTGACCCTGCAGCACTGTGGGTGGGACTTATGTCACAGTGTGACTGAGAAGGGCTTTGGACACAGAGGGTGTTGGAACTAAATACATTACAAAGACCATGTTCCTGTGGGTATCCAGAACACTCTATTCTTGATTATAATCTAAAAAATACAGTAGTCAGTAGCATCCTCAGATATATAACGTAGCAATTTAAACCATGAGAAGAAAAGTTATTTCGGATATGGAAAACTAATCATACATGGTTCCACACACCTGCTGTGCTTGATAATTTGTCTGACAATCTCACCATATTGACACATAGTATAGGCTAGTAGAATTACAGTCTACTGTCTGTTGGGAGGCGAAACAAATTCTCTCCTTAGACCCTCTACTCTAACCCATAGCTTGCTCACTCTGTCAGCAAGTACTGTAAGTAAAAGCTCTCTCCTAATCCTTATTAGGCCAAGACTCTTCAAATCTGATTACTGGGCTGCTAGGAAATTAGACACAGCCTTCGCAAACGCTACACAGCCTTCTCCACCTGTTTTATCTCTAGTCTTTCGCTATATAAACTCTTTGACAGGTATGACTTTAATCCGCTCCTCTCACATAGAACTAATCTCACACGTCTCACACACTTTCTTATTATAGTTATTTTCTCCCATCCTCTTAAATAGCTTATAGGAAATGCAATAGATTAACATGGTTGTGTTATTGAATTGCTGTACCGCAATGTGTTTATGCTATCATTAGGGCTACTTCATCGAGAAAAGATATTCAGTGCCCCTTTGAGTCATTTCCCCCCAGCATATCAAGGTAAGGTAACGTGGGGACGTTACCTTACCTTGATATGCTGATTAACTGTGAGCAAAGATTAAGCAAATTGCCTGTGATGTCGCATGTCCCCAGAATAGCCTTGCGAATGCTGTTGAGCAGCTTTGACCAATGCAGCCGTACACTGGATTTGCTCTTTTGCCCTTTTTACCAGTAACAACTCATTGAAAATGTGAAATCAGGTAAGTTACATTTATATTTAAATTAGTATTTTACTTATCGCCAGGGCGTGCCTGGGTTGGTAGATCATTGGTGTGGTGTTGTTTAGAGAACATTCTTTGTATCGAGCACTAGAGGAACCTGTTAAGTTCATGTTTACTGTCGGCAGGCACTCTGTGACAAATAATGCATTAGCAGACTATGCTGTGTCCGTTTTCATCTTATCTGATGTTCTTAAGAACAGATTGTGTACTAGGGGGTATTGTTGACATTGTATACAATTTTACGAATGGATTGTATGAATCCATCTTCATCCAATTACAAATTATAAGAAATATTAAAATAATTGTACAGCTACATTCGGTGTATTGTATACTTTCATTGTGTATCTGTTTTGTAAACTTAAAACTATAATCTTAAAACACTTGAAAAGGTTTTTGGAGTGTGAAATAACCGTATAGCTTAATTGTAAAGAATGATTATTCCATTGATATTTATTATCTATAAAAGTCTTTGATTACTAGACAATTACACAAGATTACCCTTTGAAGAGACTTACTTTGATTGTCTGTTGTTGTTGATGTGACCCTTTTTAACCTGCTGGTTCTAAGAATCTTCAGAACAGTCTTTTAGCACCACGGGGAACTAATCCCTTTCCAGCAGGTGCAGTTTTGGAACAAGGATCATATACTAGTGACTGATGCATTCAGTGTCAAATCTACTTGGCCAAGCACCACTGCATGCCACAAGTTACGTTTACTGAACAACAAGACAACAAGCACAAGTTCAAGTTGACTACCACCTCTCATGCTGATTACATCAACCTGACATGATTATGTCGGTCAAATGAAAGTGAATTATTCTCTCTCTGTTGTCTCCACAGACATCCGAAGACAACATGAGTAACACACCACTGCAAGACCTGCCCTTACAGGGTGTGTCCTCAGCAAGTGTCCAGACCGTGACCTCCAGGACCCTCCTCCAGCCCGCCACAGACCCTTCCGCCTCCAGAAGAGTCAGCTTCTACAGGAGCGGGGACACTCAGTTTGGTGGGCATCACATGGTCATCAATGGCCGCACCTTCAAGACCTTCGATGCCCTTTTGGACACTTTGTCCAAGAAAGTGCCTTTGCCCTTCGGAGTGCGCACCATCATGACACCGCGTGGGACGCACCCTGTGAGGACTCTGGAAGACCTCCATGACGGTGGGTCCTACGTATGTTCCGATCAGAAGCGGGTCAAGCCCCTCAACCTCGACGTGGTCAACCGGAGGCAGGTGCCTTGGAACACGACCAGGCCGGTGAGCGCTGGCCGGAGAACGCAGAGGGGTGTCCCCGCAGTGCCACCGGGGAGAAGGAACAAAGGGGTTAACAGGCCGTCTAGGATGGCCGAGAGCAGGCTGGCCGTGCGGACACCAAAGAGACTTGTGGTCTTCAAGAATAGGGACCCTAATGTCTGGCGCACCATCATGCTGCATAAGAGGAACCGCCCCTTCCTTCGACGCCTTGTTGGATTACCTTTCTCAGGTTCTGCAGTTCCGTGTCGTCAAGCTATACACATCGGATGGCAGGAGGGTAAGTGTTTTGAGCTAGAAGGATTTTCTGGGAACGTAAGTCTGTTATCAGTACAGATAAGATTGTTGTCAGAAAACGTACCTTAAAATGAAGTCAATAGGTGTACCGTCGATCAAACATTAAGAAGCTATTGGCTTGAAAGCCTGTCACTATCAGTTTGTCTTGGCCCTAAATCAGAAACCTCAACCCCCCTATTTCCTGAGTTCTGACTAGGTCAAGGATAGAGGATTGGTCAGTTGCGTGTCTGGTGCAGCATTCTACAAATAGACTCTCCTGGCACAAGCCTCCACAGCTCGTCAGACTGACTGAGACATTTGCGAAAACATCAGATGTGTTTGATAGTTTAGTATATCACAATTCATTGTACAACTAATTGTACAGTATCAGGAAAGATGCACCAAACCCTATCTGAGCTTCTAAATGAATAATGCATGAACTCGTCCTCTTTTCTTGTTACAAAAATGTTACAAAAATATTTTGCGGAAGACATGTTTAAGGATTGAAAAACTATTAAAAACATGCAAAGAATATTACCTAATGACATGGCCAAGTGTAACTTAATGTTATTAGGGTTAGTAACTGTACTTGATCTCCTTATGTCTTCATTTGGTTCCTTCAAAATGTTTTTACCCTGTGAGCCTGGGATGGTTAAGGATCAGTCTTCTCATACTGCAGGTTGATGGTCTCCCTGGACTCATTCTATGCTCCGGGGTGATTGTTGCATCAGGCAATGAGCCCTTCAGACCTGGAAACTACGATCCTCAGAGATCCTCACAGATGGCCCAGCTGAGCAACTCCGAGTCTGTGGAAGCCTCCAGGTTGCAGCCTCTGACTCGTAAGTGTGAGCTCGCCTGTGCCGTAATCACGCAGTGAAAACAAATGACGAACGCTGTGGCCCTGGATCCCAGTCCGACGTGTCATCTGTCGCTCTCTCTCGCTCTCTTTTGCAGACAAAAATAAATCGTCTTCCAGCGGAACGAGGTCGAGAAATTTCTCCTTGTCGTCAGAAAGATACGTTGTGAATCAGATAAACAAGTCGTCGAACGGAAGTTCCAACGGCCATCCAGCTCAGCGGTCAATCGAGGCAGACATCGACCACCGCGGTCAGGGGTCGGTGGACACGGAGACCCGTGCAGGACCGGAGAGCAGACAGCACACCTCCATCGTGCCGCAGGACGACGACATCGAGAAGTCCTTCCGGGTCAACGAAGACGGCAGCATGACGGTGGAGATGAAGGTCCGACTGACCATCAAGGAGGAGGAGATGATCCACTGGACGACCACGCTAAGCCGCTCCAGCCTCGCCAACCACCAGAGGACACTGTGTGCTTCCAAGTCCGGCTCGGTCATCAGCTCCCCTGACTTTAACAACGCCCTGCCCAAAGACTCCACGGCCGCCAGTGAGGACGCGGAAGACGAAACCAAAGAGGACAACCGACCGACCAGGACAGCAAAGGGGGTGGCCTTCGCTAAGGAGGGAGGCTACGACAGATGCTCGGCGGCGGCCGTGGGCAGGCCCAGCTCGCGGAGGACCCCGACGCCGGGCGTCAGCAACGCGAGGAGGAAGAGAGCCTCGGTGGAGAGTGTGAAGGTAGTGACCGAGAACGGGATTCAAGAGAGCACCACGGGCACCTACTCCTACACGGAGAGGAGCGCAGACGGGGAGATGACGGAGGGGTACTGTGTGGTCAGACAGAACACCAGCAGCAGCAGGCCGGTGCCCAAGCCCAGACAAACGGCTTCGGCGGGTCCCAGATGTAACGGCTCTCAGTCCCCCCTCAAGTCGTCGGGGGCCGCTGAGGTACTCCAGATACAGGGTGATGGGATGGAGATCACGGAGACCGTGATGCACATTTACGAGGGACAGGGCTGCTTCGACAACTATTTTGCGAATTCCCAGTATTCCATGGAGGGACGACCTGAGAACATGCCCCGGAGTAAACCGGCATCCACAGACTCTGGGCCACGTTCATCCAGCAATGATGTGGATTTCACCAGGCAGTCCTCCAGCACCGACTCACAGCACAGAGGGAGAGAGGAAATCTTGTCTTTGTCATCGGAGCCCACGTCTCCCTTACAAAAAACGAGCAATAACCTCTCCCCTTTTACTGACAATGAGGCCCACACCATGGCAGGCTCACGGACATGCTCTCCTCCCAAGGACACGGAAGGCCTGAAGTCAGAGTCGGAAGAGACCCCAGTGAAAGTAGAGAAGAAAATGAAGACAGTTAAGATGAAACCAAAGCTGAAGAGTCCGACTTCAACGACCAGCTCGGATAAGAAACAAAAGGACAACGTAGCAAGCTCTTCAAAGAGTACCAAAAAGAATTCCTCACCCGACAAGAGTAGTACCTCAGGAAAGAAGAGTGGGACTGGAACGGAAAGTGATAAGAACCTTCAGAACGGTTCTAAAACTGAAAAAGTTAAGAAAAAACTGAAAGCCAGTGGAGATGAAACTACCACCAAGAAAAATAAAGGTTTGGCACTAAACATAGACAACGTGAAAGGGACGTCTTCTAAGAAACAGCTAAATATGAATAAAAAAGGAGCTAGGGATAGCTTACTTAATGTAAATACACCCGATTCAGGAGTAGTGAGACCCGCAATGAAGAAGAACATGTTAAACATTTTATCTCCCAAACACCTTGGACAGGGCAAAAAGAAAATCACAAAGCAGAAGTCCATGAACGAGAACAGACTAGCATCTCCAAAACGGAATTCAGAGTTGAGTGAGAGTGTATCCATGCCTGCCCTTCCCTCTGCACCATCAGATGCCCAAGAGTATGTGGAAAACTGGCTTCAGAAAATCACCGCAGAGCCTGTGCCCTACGCAGAAGAGGTAGCCTCAGCCAAACCCGAGCACGGAACGAAAGTTAATTTCCAAATAGGTGCCGATTCGGAGTCAGAAGTTAAGGCTGAAGAAGGCCAAGATTCCACAGGAGATGGATGTCTTCCACACAAAGAAATTCATAAATCCATGTCCTGTTTAACGGTTCCCATTGCCTATGAGGCACCTCCCTCAGATGTACTAAACACACCGGCTGCACAGAGAAAGGGGCTTTGCATCTCAATGCCAAGCGTCCGAATAGACCCCAAAGAACAAGAGAGCCGACTGAGGATGCACAAATCAGAGGCGGCCATCGTAGTAGAGCGCGAATCCCCTCCCACGACCAACAACCTGAGCCCCACGGCGACAATAAGACCTGTCCTACGACAGCTTTGTTCATCCATCCAGTCCTTAAGAAGGGCCTCCGGGCCTGACAACCTCACCAGCCTGGAGAAGTCCCACAGCGTGCCTGACTTCTCATCGCAGGTGGCGTCGGTGTTCGGATCTCCGTCGATAGCTCTCCTCTCGTTCCTGTCCGTGAGGACCCTCCGAGAGAGCTTGAAGGGCGACTCCTACGGGGGCGACTGGCGAAGCGGCTCGGAGGCCCTGCTGGTGATGGAATCCCTGCAGAAGATTTCCGCCATCGGTGACGAGGAGGAGCTGAGAGCGAGCCTCTCGGAGCTCCAGAGCAGGACCTCCTCTCAGTTGAGGCAAAGCTGGAAGGACTTCCAGGAGCGGCGCGTCATGCTTGAAAGCCAACCTCTTTCTCCCAAGTTTTCCGAGCAAGAATTCGCCCTGGACGTGGCCTCTGAAGTTGGCGAGGATCGCAGCAGTCACATGTTTGAGATGGAGCAGCTCATGGAGGAGCTGGATATGCCCCAAGAACTCAGAGAGCAGCTGTCAACCTTGGTTGGGGCCGGGCCAAAAATGTACCCTCAATATGAGACTGACGTGAGCTGCGCTGAAACTCTGAAAAACAGACGTCACTCTGACTCGGTGGAAGATCTGGAATTATTTGCTGGGGAACGCGATAAGGCATCAGAGGTTGAGGCAGGGCCCGAGGACAGTCATGTAGGCCAGGCTGTACAGGAGGAAGAGGGAAGGGAGCGTGGCAGTGTTGAGTCTGAGGAGGGCAACAATCCACACAACGTTCATGAGGATTTGGTTGAGAAAGAGGCAGGTGACACTGAAAATTCAGAACGTCACACAGAGTCGGATGAAGGTGGATTAACAGAAGCTGACAGGACAGAATCAAACAGAGAAGAAAGAGCTGACTGCAGATCGACTACAGCAGATCGACAAGAGCAACTGTCTCTGAAGTCGGGTTCAGACCGGGGCAAGTCAGATGCAGAAGTAGGCAGTTTAGCTGAAGCTGTACAATCAGGTGAGGAAGATACTGGTCACCTAGAACCAGAGCACCCAGCTAAACAGTCAGAAGAGGACGTCAATGTCTGTGACTCAGCCGGATCCGAGCGTGAGGAGGAGAAAGAGGTGGAGGAGACCCAGGAGGAGGGAGAGGACGGAGATGGAGACACGGAACATGGAGATGAGGGAGAGGGGGGTGAAGGCGTGGAGCAGGAAAGAGTTGAGGAAGATGAAGATTTGGTGGTGGAGACAGATGAGGCGGAGGACATGGAGCAACTGCAGGTGGAGGCAGAGGAAGAGGTGGATCAGATGGAAGAGGATGAGGACAAGGAGGAAGCGCAAAGTGACGGGGAGGACATGCTTAGGGGAATAGTGGAGGAGGAAGAAGGGGCAAAGGAGATAGAGGAGGATGAAGACAGGGAGGAAGAAGGGAACATGGAGGAAGACGAGGAAATGCTGGGGGGCAGGAGCGAAGCGGAGGAGAGGGGAGAGAGATGGGATGATGAGGAAGAGAGAGAAGAGAAGAGGGTGGATGAGGAAGAGAGTGAGGAGGCAGGGGAGGAAGAGAGAGACGAGAAGAGGGTGGATGAGGAAGAGAGTGAAGAGAAGAGAGAGGATGAGGAAGAGAGTGAGGAGGCAGGGGGGGAAGAGAGAGACGAGAAGAGGGTGGATGAGGAAGAGAGTGAAGAGAAGCAAGAGGATGAGGAAGAGAGTGAGGAGGCAGGGGGGGAAGAGAGAGACGAGAAGAGGGTGGATGAGGAAGAGAGTGAAGAGAAGCAAGAGGATGAGGAAGAGAGTGAGGAGGCAGGGGGGGCAGAGAGAGAAGAGACGGGAGAGATTGAGGAGGAAGGAGTGGAGGAAATGGAGGCGGAAGAGAAGGGGGAGGAAGAGGATGAGGAGGTGCCAGAGACAGGGAGTGAAGTCGAAGACGTGGATGAAACACAGGAGAAGGAGGGGGAGGAGGACGAGAGAGGGGAGGATGAAGGAGAGAATGCAGAGGAGGAAGAGACGCAGGAGGATGGACTAGAGGTACATGAGAGGGAGGAGGATGAGGAAGAGGAGGAACAGGAGAGGGAAGGGGGACATAGGGAGGGAGAAGAGAGGGGAGACGAATGTGAGGATGAGGAGGAAAAAGAGGAAGGGGAGCACGAGGAAGAGGTACAAGACAACGAGGAGGACGAGGAAGAGAGGGACGAAGCGCACAGATGTTCAGCTGCATCTGATGTCGAGAATTTAGTCAAAGCACGCGCCATTACAAAGATACTCGAAGAGGCCACTTACATGGAAGAGAAGAGTAGCTGTGAAGAGAGTAAAAATAGCATCGAAGAGGCAGAGACAAATATATCTGAAGATGGAGATTTGAATTCAGGTTCAAACAACTCATCACTTGAGATCAAAGAATTGGATGGTCAGGGCACGGACACTGCGAATGAGCTGAAAACGGAAGGAGAGGAAGATGAAGAGGATGATGAAGAGCGCAACCACAGTACTTTACCTCACCCGGTGGAGATATCACAGGAACTGCTTGACTTTGTCAACTCTGCCCTGATGTCATCCTCCCTGACCTTTACATATGACTCCAAAGGCAATATCCGAATTGAACCAGATAGTGCCCGTATTGTACCAACAAAAGAAATGCTCATTCCCAAACAGAGAAAGGATAGTCAATATGGGAAAAAACGGCTTCCAAGTCCCAACACGTCCGATCTTTCTGATTACAGACCGGAGACCTCAGAGAGTGGAGGGTACAAGTCCCAGGTGTCTACAGACCTGTCCACCGAGAGCGGAGAGGAAGACTCGGAGGCCCACTCTTCTGTCCGAGGAAAACATACATTCAATACGTCTAATGGAAGCCTGAACAGGGAGCTTACACCCTCTAAAGTATCTACAGGAAGTCAAGCGGAAAGATTTAATCCCAGACTAAAAAGTGGAGGGAGTTTTACCTCTTCTGACTCTAACCCTAGAGCCTCAGCTGAAGACTTGTCTTATTACAGCGCTGGAAGCTCATCCAAACCTGACCCAGAGCCTGTGCGGAGCATCCCTTTACAAACAGACGTTGAGTCTGGTGACGGGGTTCTGATAGACCAGGGCAGGTGGCTCCTCAAGGAGAACCACCTCATCCGCAAATCCCCTCCCGTCTCCACGGGGATGTACAGCAATCTAGACAACACGTCGAGAGACACGGCTCGGAGCAACTCGAGCGAGGACCTTCCTCACAACCACTGTGCGTCCCAACATTCCCCGCTTGCTGTCCTCTCGTCCTCGGAGCTGGAGGAGATGGCTAAGCCCGCCACTCCCAACTGCTCCTACTACAACATGCCCCACGGCAGCGACTCGGACCCTTTCCTGGACGACCTCAGTGTCGGCAGTAGGAGGGTCGAGTCCCGGATGAAAAGAGACGTCAGGGTGTCGCCGACCGTCGACACCTCCAAGACGTGGGTGAAGAAGAACGGCAGCATGTCGTCGTTTGCGTCCGTGGAGTTCAAGATGGCGGACGGCAAAGTGCACCCGGAGGGAGCACGCCTGGCTGTGGAGCAACCCAGCCGCTCTCAGAGCGTAGTGAGGAGGGCCCTGCCGTCACGGGAGTCCCTGGAGTCTCTGCATGTTAACTGTGGCCAGTACTGTCCTATACTTTAACACAACGCCACACTCAACTGATTCCACACTGTGTCTGTGATAGTGGCATGGTATTCCGGATTTAGCTGGTAGTTGTTTTAAAATGATTGAAGTCATAGTACTCCTTATAAGGACTTATACTCTCTGCAGACAAGCGGTCGTGTGTGTGTGTTTGTGTACAGGACTTCTGCAGCTTAATCTTATTTCCTCTGTGTGTGGCGACTTAAGAGAGATGTGCCTAATTTTTATTTCCAGATACATTGTGTCTGAACATCATCCATCTTACTTATTTTTGTAAAACAACAGGATGTTGAATGACATGGTGCAGCACAGCTATAATGCACAGTGTATTGTATTGGACTACTAGGTCATCTGATGGGAAGCATATGTAAATCTGTCTACAAAGCCAAAGAAATGAACGATTGATTGACCTTTGAAGGTAGAATTGTCTACTTTTCATCTTTGTTCATGGTGAATTGTAAATACAGTATGGAACATTGTTTTTCCTTTCAGTCCAGGTCTTGGCAAAAAGGCAATATTTATAGAGCGCTACTGAGATTTACAATACAAAGTAAGAGAAAACTAACGCAGCGCATCAGACATATGTACAGTATGTCTTATGGCAGCTTTTGTCAACAACTGTATAGCTACTCATTTCCTTTGATTGTGAAAATACGGAATCTAATAAACAACCTCAACTTTAGTCTTCAAGTTTTCTGGTTTTTCAGACTGAAGTGTTTACATTGACATTGTAACTCTGTGGTGTCACCCAGTGGCAATAGACAGTACTGCCCAAATTCACAACAGAAAGAAGTTGTACAGTATAAGGGATTAGAAGGAATTTGTTAAGAAATTAACTAGATTACCTATATATTTCCTTTAAACGTCCTCCTTAAAATGATACATTCTACCAAAACAGCACATCATTCAAGTTAATTTAGAGGACAGTAAAAAACAGAACAATTTGATTGGTCTGATGCAGAACGATGCCTGTCTTACATGTTTCAGATGTGCATGTCTGTGGTGAAGAACGATGCCTGTCTTACATGTTTCAGATGTGCATGTCTGTGGTGAAGAACAATGCCTGTCTCACATGTTTCAGATGTGCATGTCTGTGATGAAGAACGATGCCTGTCTTACATGTTTCAGATGTGCATGTCTGTGATGAAGAACAATGCCTGTCTCACATTTTCCATTTGCAGCCCTGCTTCAATACATATAAGGACCTCTTCTGTCCTGTAAACTCCATTAAATTGTGCGGTGGAAGTCATCATGACAGACCATAATAGGCTTCCAATCAAATCTGTCCGATGTTTTATGAAGCCAATATCAATGTAATAATACCAGCTTTATACTGACATTCAATTATGATCCTAAAATTGAATCAACATTGTACTGTATAGCCGTGTGAATTTAATATGAGTTTAAACTTATAGTCATAAGTTTTATGACAATTCTGTTGAAGCACAACTTGATTATGTCTCGACCTAAACATACAAACACTATTTGGGAGTAAATTCACAATTTTTCACATAACAAGAAGCCAGTTGTCAAGACAGATTGTTTATGAATACCCCTATTCACGTCTACCATTACTATCTTCTGAGCTGTCTTCCCCAAGGGTCAATGGTGTACCATGCATCCATTTAATAAGCATGCACAAACAGTTGATACTGCTTGATTCATGAAGACAGTTTGAAACATTTCAAACAGCACTGTAGAGAAACAGAGAATGCAGTCAGTTTGAAGATAAGACAGATATATCTGTCTCTGTCCGAGAATCATTCAGTCATCACCTCACACCTGAGGGAATCCAACACCACTGTTCCTGAGAGGCTGAGCACCGTGGGAGGGAATGAAGCGTGTTGTGTGCTGATGTCTGACTGGCTGGAAGACACCCTCAGGAGGGCAGAACCTGAGAGTGCATCTGACACTTAGGGTGCTGGTCAATAACACATTAGCTCCTGGTGTGAGGGATGCTATTAACCTTTTACTTGAGGACAAAAATCCCAAGATGAGGATGAGAACATTTAGTGTTGCTGTTTGTGTGAGAGAAAGTATGTGAACAAAGGAATAATATATACAATATTAGATTTTAAATGGCAGATAGACAGACACACACTTAAAGAAAGAACATTTCTACAAAGTAATCCCTATAGACAGAGTTTTCTCTCTCTGGACATCTTCCAAAATCAGGACACGTTGTCATAGGGACCTGGACAATAGGAGCTGCTTTACAGTCCTTCTGGACTTCTGTCCAGTTCCATCCTGCATTAAACACTGCACTTCCTTAGACCACTTTACTGGTAACATTCCTGTTGGTATAGTCGAAAGCATTGATGAATACAGATAAAAACTTGAGGAAAGGAGTTATACAACCCTCCTTCCTAATCACAGGTCACATAGTATGGAACCACATGAAAATGCAGCCATCAAAAAGCAATGAATCTTACAGTACAGTAAGTCTGTCGACACTTACGATCATATCAATGATAGAAATGTGCACAACTGTGTCCAAGTGCGGATTATATTGCGTTTCCTCATAACTCGTACATTGCTGACGTGGTAGGGAGTAACAAAAGGCTGGCCTTCAGGTCATGTCCAGTGTTCACCTCCATACAGGACCAACCGAAACAGGTCGCTCTGGCTCAGAGAACTGCTCTGACTGTTTTGACTCAATCACCATGGATACTGGGCCCACAGGCCTGTGATTCACAGTCATGGGAGATGAAACAGAGGAGCTTTTCTCCCTGCCAGCGCCTGTGGTCTGGGCCCATGACATCCCAAAACAGAAGCACTTATCTTCTACCAGCTCTCATGGTTTGGGAGCAGTTGACTGGCATAAGTAAGGTTGCCAAGTCGTGTTGCTTGAGGGAAATAACGTTTTGTTAATGTCAGTTGTCATAATACCACAACAAGTTACTTGTTATTTTCTCCCACACATTTGATTTTTGTACATACTGTGGTTGAAGTAGGTTTCTGGCATTCTCTGATGCTAGCTTGTCTCATAGTTGTATTCCAGTACAAAGTGGCATAGAGGCTTTTGATTTACAATCACAAACAACAATTACAATCCCACTGTCTGAATTCCGTTGATCAATGTTAAACATGCGCCAAAAAAAACTACCAGTCCTCTGTATTGATTCAAATCAATAGAATCTAATTGTAACCCACTCTGTCTATGCCCTTGTCTACTCTCTGGTTCACCAGAACAGGCTGGGGCACTCTGTGACTCTTCAGGCCCACAAGTGGACAGGAGACTCAAACAAACCTCTCGAATGTAAAGCACCATTGTCACCATGGTTTACCAGACAGACTCATTCATGTCTCTGCACATGGAGATCCACTACCGTTCCTCCAATGAAACGCTGATGAGGATACTGATCCTAATGCTGCACTGCTCACAGATTTGAGATGGGGGCACGGTTGGAGGCATCTCTGTCTGTTCTCCTCACACACACACACACAGTCATACACACACATACACACACACACACACACACACACACACACACACACACACACACACACACACACACACACAGTCATACACACACACACACACAGTCACACACACACATACACACACACACACACATACAACATTTTGTCTGCAGATGTGAGCATTGCTTTGTCCACCTAAAAAAAGCTTCATAAGAATATCCTGAAAGCTGACTCAACTGCTCCCCGCAGCTCGAGTTATTAGATCATCCTGAATTGGGCAGTTACAGCGTGTTGCCAGTGTCTCTCCAGAACAGCTTCAAATGGCTCTTTAAGAGACTTGGTGCATTCAGAGCTGCCTCTCTCTCTTACAGTAATTGGATCTCCTAATTGGATTGGTTCAGGTATGCAATATTTTAAGGATTCTCAGCAAATGAGTGATGTGCTTTCCCAAAGGTGGGTTTTTTTCGGATATGAAGAACTCTAAAATCACTCTACCTTACAGAACTTTAAAAGTAGAATCTTTAAAAAAAACTAAATGATATACTGTTATGCATGGTACCCAACTTTGAAGGTAAAGGTTCTTGTTTGCAGTACAGTCATCTGCTTTGTTTGACAGTGGACGTCCTCTTAACGTAATGGAGACAGCATTCTCTCAATTACATCAGACACCCAAACACCAGTATAAACAATAACAGCTCTCATCTCGGTATGTTACGTTCCGTAGGTCTGTGTGTGCATGTGTGTTTGTGCATCATGTGTGGTGTAATAGGTATGAGTGGAGAATTTGAAGAGTACAACTAATCTGAAAGAATTATTCCGACAATATTCGACAGAAAAACTCAAATGGTCCGAAGTGTAATGAACAGGAACTAAACATATCGACAGCAGCAATAGCCCAACCAGTGCCAGGAACAGCACTCTGGTTATTCAGGAGTGTTCCATCCACACTGCTTTTGCCCCGTGCCACTGATGTAACGGTTCAATCAAATGTCTCTCCCTTTCACTCTTTTCAACTGTCATCCTATTGGCTGTCTGAATTTTCCACATTTCACCAGCTTAATGCAGCAGAGGTCAGACAAGAGAGGTTACCGACACACAGCACATAATCTGCCCCAGTAAACACTGGCCAGAGCTACAGTACTAACATCACCACAGAGCTTTGTTAAACTGTTCAAACAAACTAAACAAATGAACCCCCACATTTGAATGAAAACGAAGACTCCAAGATTCCATCCCAACTGAGAGTTGACTGAGGTATTAAATGCGTTCAGATTGAACAAATCTGCATCAAGACTATCCATCTTCAATTGTTTGAGTGACACATCCATTGTGTCTGAACGAATATGGAAATATTCCTTTGGCAAAGGTGGGGTTTATACGCTGAGATTAAAACACACTCTAATTGGGATCGACGGAAGGATAAGGCAGACAGGGTCATCAGCAGAATGCCAAGCTCCAGTTCCACTGGGACGGAGGGCTACGATTTCATTACCTCAGCTGTCCCCGTCTCCGATCGGAATCACAGATTATCAGCACTTCTGGGCCGGCATGGCAGCTTCACTGGCAGAATACAGGCTTCTGTTTTCACACTGCCTATGACTTGCCTAAAAGCAAATGAGTTTAGACAGTACTGTCCACCTGCCGGCACACAAACACACACGTACATGAACATAGACGCATACAGAATGAGAGAAATAAAAATACCTGTCAAATACCTGTCACCTAATTACACAGATGTGCCTTTTTCTGATCATACAGAGAGAAGTCGGAAGAGGTTGAAAATGGCTAATGGGGTATTTGATAAGCTTTTAGTGCATTGATCATCCCTATAAGGCCTGCAGCAAAGGCTGTAACTCTGGCTAACTTCTACAGTAAAAATCAATCCTTCTTTTTTTTTGAGTTGTCACCCATAAACTCAGCGTGAGGTCCGTGCTGACTGATGTGGATGTGCATCCGTGATCTGTCACGGTCAAACTGCTGTTCTGTTTTCTCTCTGGCAGAAACATTACAATCAATAACTGATTAAAGTTCAGTAGTTTAAACTAAAACTTAAAGTTCAAGTTTTTTATTGTCAGGGTCAGACTGGGCAAATTCTTGGGACAAGACAATGCAAAGCAACCTGGCATAACATAACATATAAGTATTCAGTTTAACATAGATTACATCGATGATAAGCTAAAATATAATAAACCTCCTAAATATACAAAATAATATACAATATACAGTACAGTATACAGTACAATATACAGTACAACCTTATACAGTAAGTATAAGGTTGCCGGTTCGATTCCTGGCCATGCAAAATGCTGTTGTGTCCTTGGCCAAGGCACTTCACCCTACTTGCCTCGGGGGGAATGTCCCTGTACTTACTGTAAGTCGCTCTGGATAAGAGCGTCTGCTAAATGACTAAATGTAAATGTATGTAAGTATAAGTAAGTATAAGCACTTATAAGTATAAGAACTTTCTCACACACAAACATAACGCATATTCCCTATGCCTTGACTTGACCATGCTGTTGATCATAAATAAAATATAGTGAAAAGTTTTTCTCACAGGAAGAAATCTTGAATAAATTGTTGGAATCAAGTCTTCAAGTCTCACGTCTCCCCTCTCCCTCTTTAGAAAACATGCCTCTGATTCTGTCCATCATGCTGGATTCAGTTTAATCAGTTTCTGACTGGTCCCTGTAATAGTCATTCTTAGACATAGTGTTCCTGCGGTTGTAGTTTAAGAAGAATAGCTCCAAGTGTAATGCTTTCGCTCTCTCTGATAGGATTCCCGTGATGCCACTCAAATTCGCAAGGCCAGTTATTCATTTGCATAAGGAGTGGACTATAAATCTCGTCCCGGGACACATTCTTGGTTTGTGGAACTCCACGGAGACAGCAAGGTACAGCAGCAGCAAACTCCAGAAGAGCATTACATCAGCTAACCGTGTAAAATACTGCGGGATACACAATGTCTTTTCGAAAAACGAATTCCTCATACGAAAGGATGTTTGGAGGAGCAGAGAGACCTAGCTGGTCCGGCAGCTCAAGCCGTCAGTTCTCCAGCCCGATGCGCTCCCGGGTCTCTTTCGGTCTATCCTCCGCACCGACCATCCGTGCCTCCAAAACTCATAGGGTCCGCAGCAGTGCACCGATGCCTCGGTTGTCATCTGAGAGCTTAGACTTCTCCCTGTCCGATGCGATCAACACCGAGTTTAAAACCAACCGCACCAATGAAAAAGCGCAGATGCAAAGTCTGAACGACCGTTTTGCCAGCTACATCGAAAAGGTACGTTTTCTGGAGCAGCAAAATAAGATTCTCCAGGCGGAGTTGGAGCAGCTGCGTGGGAAAGGTACGTCCCGCATTGGCGACCTTTACGAGGAAGAGATGCGGGAACTCAGACGTCAAGTCGACCAACTCACAAACGAAAAGGCCCGAGTCGATGTTCACCGGGACAACCTTGCAGACGACATCGAGCGACTCAGAGAGAAGTAAGCCCAGATACAAATGAAATTACTGCTACAATTAATTCATAAAAAGTTTTATGAATTAAAAGTTAAAAAGTTTTATGAATTGTAAAAAGTTTTATGAATTGTTGTTTAATTTATAATATAACATGTAGGTCCTAACATGCATTCTTCAGAGGACAGTACATATCTAGGACGTGAGAGTTTGTTTTTTGTCAGTTTTTTAGGGGGGCTGGGGTTGGATGGGGGGGATAAGAGAGAGCAAATGTTTGCAAAGCAGCACTTTGCTCCTTCAGTCTGCACCTGAGATCAACTTTTTTCTGTCTTTGCAGGTTGCAAGAAGAGATTGTCCAGCGTGAGGAGGCTGAAAACACTATGCATAGCTTCAGGCAGGTATGATCAACACCTACTGTTCCTGTAAAGGTCCTGCACACTGACAAAAGCATTTTCATGACAGAATACAGTCAATCCCGGCCCTAGCTTTAAACAGCAAACTCAGGAACAAACTTAGTTTAAACCCCTTCCCTCTTAACTTGTTTTTCCTTATCTAATCTATCAAAGTTGGCCATGCGGAACAAAGAGTATGCAGCCAGGGGATGTCAAAACAGCAGATACAGCATTAAAGTTGGGCCTGCTGAACTGGTCTGGCATTAAGGCCAAGCTGTGTCTGCGGTGCCAAGTCAAGCCTGCAGTAGGGGATCTGTCTCTGTCAGTCTGGACGCCAGTGTTTATCAGAGCGAAAAGAACACCATGTGATGTGTCCAAAGTTTAGGGAGACGAGCTCTGTCGACAGAATAAATGTGATTTGTTTAAAACACACCTCAATGGCTCAGGCGTGAGTTGTAGCTCGCGTCATGATCGGTCAGAGCCATCTTTATGAAGTAGGGTTAGAGGTGGTGCTCTTCCACAAGGCATCCACTAACACAGGCATGATAAACAAGAGGCGCATTGAGCTGTAATACAGTTTAAATGCAGTCAGTGCCAGTGACACGCGCATCCCATTTGCAGTGTGATTTCCTTCAGCGTCAGGGGACTATGTACTTGGTTCAGGTTGACTGCTGAGGGCAGCATAACTGCAACCTTGAAGATCAGTAGACCGCAAGGATAAAGGTTCGGTTTGAACATTGATTGGTAGTGGTACTAAACATCACCCCATTTGCTAACACCTCCCCTAATTATCGGTGGGGATGCTTTAATTGTCTCTTGATATTGGCAGGGACATGTCCCCACTGTCCGCCCCTAAACCTACGCAGCCCCTTTGGCTAGCCAGACTGGCAGCCAGGCACACAGAGGGCAGAGCCAGTCAGCCTCTCGGTCCAGGAACACTGCTGAATGGCATACTTTGTCTCAGGCATTAGGGCTGGGCAGAGCTGTGTCCGTGCTAATACCTCAATTACCAGCAGCACCCAGACAATACCGGCTGTTGTGGGGTTTTGTGTGTGTGGTTTGTGTTATTGTGTTTGTGCATGATTGTTCCTATGGGTCAGTGCACTGGGTTTGCCTGTGTGTGTGTATGCAGTGTGTGTGTGTGTATGCAGTGTGTGTGTGTGTATGCAGTGTGCACTGGGAACTGAAGTGGCAACATCCTCATTGTATCTGACAGAGCAGATCCTGCCCATCTGCCAAACGTACAGTTAGTGTGCCCTGAAGGCGAGGGCATTGTCCAAAGCTTGCCACTACTGAGATTTGACATAATGGTGGTGTGTGTGAGCTGTGTGGGTCTGTGTGACTAGTGTGTAAGAGTTCCCATAACAAGGGACCCCTGTTCCTGATAGATGTACTTGTGCAGGATGTGGATAATGCTGCTCTTGCCAGACTGGACCTGGAGCGGAAGGTGGAATCACTTCAGGAAGAAATCAACTTTCTCAAGAAGCTTCACGATGAAGTAAGCACTCCTTTACCCCGTTCGCCCTTTCCCTCTCACCCCTGGGTCCCAAACGTGTTTGAATGACTTGGCCAGCTACCAACAACCAAGCTGTTTTGCGGCTTAAATCAAGCACATGATTCAAAAAACGACTGGTTGGGACTGAACTCACAGAGCCTCTAGCTAATGTGCCTGACCCCCCAGGAGATGCTGGAGCTGCAGAGCCAGATGCAGGAGCAGCACCTGCAGGTGGACGTGGACGTGGCCAAGCCTGATCTGACGTCGGCACTCAGAGACGTGCGTTTGCAGTACGAGAACCTGGCCACCAAGAACATCCAGGACTCAGAGGACTGGTACAAGTCCAAGGTACAGACTTATAGGATGCTTCTTTGGCTGTTTTTGTTTCTAGACAGGAAGAAAAGAGTTGAACAAAAAGGGGGTTAAGCCCAGGCTCCGAGTGGTATGGGCATGCGTTAAATGTGAGTTAAGCTAACGGATCATAAAGTACAGATCATCCATTGGGGGGGGGGGGGGGGGTGATGGCTGAGCAGTTAGGGAATCGGGCTATTAATCAGAAGGTTGCCGGTTTGATTCCCGGCCGTGCAAAATGACGCGTCCTTGGGCAAGGCATTTCACCCTACTTGCCTCCAGGGGAATGTCCCCGTACTTGCTGTAAGTCGCTCTGGATAAGAGCGTCTGCTAAATGACTAAATGTAAATCCCTCTCTCTTTTTTTACCTTGTGCTTGTGAATGGAAGTTTGCTGACTTGACCGAGGCAGCGGGCCGCAACAGCGAAGCCCTCCGAATGGCCAAGCAGGAGGCCAATGACTACAGACGGCAGGTGCAGGCTCTTACCTGTGAGGTGGACTCCCTTAAAGGCATGGTAAGTCTGCTTGGTCCTCTCCCGCTCACATCAACATGGGGGAGATGGGATCCAGGAAGTAGGAGTCCCATTTTCACAATGTTGCACTTTCCTGTGTTCTTCAAATTCACACCCCGTCGCAGATCTCAGGGAGAATGTCAAAATAATACTTTGTCCTCTTCTTTGTTGTTTAAACTTCGCTTGACTCAATATGTAAAGGGGCGTTGTCAAGGGAACACAGAAGGGAAAGCCTCTGTAGAAAAGAGTACTCTTTTAGGGATTGTCCTCCCTTTGCTCCTCCCTGACGCAAACAGAATGAGTCACTGGAACGCCAGACCAGGGAGATGGAAGAGAACTTCTCCTTGGAGACGACAAGTTGCCAGGACACCATTGGGCGTCTGGAGGAAGACATCCGTAACATGAAGGATGAGATGGCCCGTCACTTGAGGGAGTATCAGGACCTGCTCAATGTCAAGATGGCGTTGGACATTGAGATTGCCACCTACAGGAAGCTTCTGGAAGGAGAGGAGAGCAGGTGACATGGATTACTGTTACGGTTAACTTAGTTTTTTTAAATATTCTGTAAAAGACAAATGTGTTTCTGTGTTGTTATACAAACGTGCTGTTTTACAGGATTTCCACTCCATTGCCGAACTTCTCCTCCATGAACCTGAGAGGTAGATTTAGCTTTTCATCAAAAATATAAATCCTACATGATCAGATGAATCGACGATGACTGCTGAGTTCTCAATATAACACAATCTTCACGTCACCAGAAACTATGGTTCTGGAGTCCAGACCCCATGTGGAAAGTACAAGCACCAAGAGGGTCCTGATCAAGACTATTGAAACCAGGGATGGTCAGGTATGACCTTAGTTCAAACCAATATGACAGACACTACAATGCTATGCATTATTGAAGATATAAAGAGGGACATTAACCAGGCAATGTTATTATTACTTTTCGGTACTTTTGGTACTTGCCACAAAGTCCTTGTTTTTTGGTGCACACACCAGGTCTCCTACCGTGAGTCTGTAATTTGATCAAATGATTTCATAATTAATGAAGACATGAATGACAGAATCCTAATTAATTTGTTGTCATCCACAGGTGATCAATGAGTCTACCCAGAACCACGATGACTTCCAGTGATCTCCACTGTGTCTTCAATGTGTCTCCACTGACAAAAGACCTGCGGCAACATAAAGTAAAAGCATTTCCCCTCAAGTAAAACAAAACCTCTCCAAAATATCTGGGCACCAGATATTTATGCTGTATGATGAAAGGCCTGTCAAGAGGCCCTCCCTATATTTAGACAAAAGAGCCGAAAAAGCTTTCAGATGAGAAATTATAATCACGTTACCTTAAAGTAAACACCGGCCAGCAGCTATACACTCTTTGTATACTTTCTATGGTCTGTAAAAAATAATTAAATGTAACCAAAACTTTAGCAAATGTTTGCAAAGCAGCACCTTGCTCCCTCATTCTGCACCTGTATGTTTAATGAAAAGACAAACATTCAGATTCCCTTATAGCATTAATAAACTATTTTGAAAAGTTACACATTGGTTTTGAGTAGCATTCTTACTCTGCATAGTCCACCTGATGTATTGTAATCAGTAGCGGACTGGCCATCGGGAGAATCGGGAGAATTCCCGATGGGCCGAAGCACTTTTGGGCCGGAGGGCCGCCGGCCCATAATTTTTTACTACTAATAAAAATGTTGGCAGAAGATTGAGCGACACGGTTTGCCGGCCCCCCTTTCCCCCAGGCCGGTTGGTCTATTCCAAATGAACGTCTATGCAGCCCACAGCCCCGCCCCCTTTGTCTTGCTTACACACACTGATCGAAAGCAAGCTAGTAGAGACAACGATGGACAACCAGAAGAAACGTAAGGGTGGGGCCGAAAAGTTAAGAGACAAAAAAGTGAAAAAACTCAAAACAAATGCAATACATTGTAAAAAACTCACCGAATTATTCGGTAGTAGTAGTACTTCTACCAGTGGCAGTGCCACCGACACTAACGTCGAAGTGCTAGACCGTCAGGAGGAAGATGCCACAAAAAGAGTAGACAGCGAACTGAGCGAAGCCAACGATAGTGCAGCTGAGGTAGATACCTAGCAGTAGCTGACCAATAGTATTAGCATTTCACTCATAAATTCGGATATAACATGTTGTATTTGTAACACATTTAGACACTTACTAAGTAGTGGAAATAGTATAGATATTGTAAAATCCAATCAAGTCCTTCACCTCTCAAATTCATATTTTTTTTGGGCCGGTTGGGATCAAAGTCCAGGGCCTATTTTTACTCCCAGTCCGTCCCTGATTGTAATGGTGTGTGTAAAGCAATCTACAGTTATAACTAAGTTGCCTTAAAAAAATCCATGGCGCCTTCTGATGGTTGATACAGTTAGAATGAGTTGGTCTGAGAGGATAATGAGGGGGTAGGTTCGATACTAAGTGAGGACCTGTTACCACACAGTGAGTTTGGTTTCGACGAGGTTACTCAAACTAGGTAAAAAACGGACAAACTAGGAACATCTAGCATTTCACGACAATGTATCTTAAATGTGTACATTCTGGTTCTGAGCCAGGTCAAGGTACCTCAATAATTCGTGAGATTTGAAAATGAGTCTATTGTTTGTCATAATGTGACTAAGATAGATTTAGTACATGGCTATTGTTGACTGCCATCTACTGTTCAACGTTATGTTTAAAAAGTTGTTTATTTATCGCTTGATTATAAAAATCCCGGCTGCGCTCAACAATGCAATAAGCAAAGGTTAAAACCACGTTCATGTTCTGCAGACAAAAATGCTTACTGTAAATTGAACTACAACAAATTTTCTCCTCGTCATTTGGATTATCCGGGGCTCTATGCCACCTAATTAGTGTAGCTTGTTGTTGCTAGCCTTTGCCCTCGAGAGTTCCTTCTGTTTGCCAAAAAGATCAACTTTCTGCGCGTGACGTCTGTCGTCAAACAGGCTGCGCGCGGAGAGAACAGGCTGCTCGAGCAGTCTACCTGGTACGAATAGTTTCTCGAAACATGAACTTGTCTTGGCAATTGCAAACTATTTCAGTGCGTACTCTGGGGAATACAGTAGGCTGTTTACACGATGAGAATATTTCGGCAAATGAATAAATTGATTGGAAAGAGACTGCTTCTTTGAAACCAGAGTAGGCTATTCTTCAACAGAAAAATGACACCAACATACACTGAGTAGCATTCAAATATTTGGAATGGGCTCCGTGACGTCGGCTTTTACAAGAAGAACAAGAAACGCATTTGTCAAAGTGGGTTCAGAACCGGATCATGATTCTGGGCGAAACCAATCGGCACCTGAAACGGCAAAATCGAGAAGCATGCGCTCAAATACACGTTCAAACCAAATTGGGCGTCAGAGCACACAACAGTCGCTATCCGAGGTCCTGAACGGACAGGGCACCGACGGGACACAAAAAACAGTTCGAGAACCTCGTGGAAGTCGACAGAGCGGTAAGTTAAGACTCCTTAAACCATCACACACTCGCAATAGGCAAACGGATAACGACAAAGTACTATTTCATATACAGTCAATGGGTCAATGACAGGGTCATATCTTTTCATAGATTTCTGTTCAAGTAAAATGTTTCTATCTTAACAGTAGTTCCCTTCTATAAATAACTGTATAGGGAACAGTTCACTTACTTACTCTCTACAAAGGAGGAAGTTGATAAAAACGAGGACCACTACTGTTAACCTATCATAAAAGTATATATAAACTGTATACATATATATTATGTAACGACACACACACATTCACTCACACACACTCACACACACACACACACACACACACACACACACACAAACATTTTGTCCGCAGATGTGAGCGTTGCTTTGTCCACCTAAAAAAAGCTTCATAGGAATATCCTGAAAGCAACAGTGACATACTCATAATGAATAGGTAGAAAGCCTTTGAAGGCCGATCTGTGGGATATCAATGCATATGTGTGTCTCAACTACAGAAGCATCTCTTTGATGCGAGTGTACTGTAGTGCCCCCACTCTCACCAGAAATGTTCAAGAGTATAATTTCTCAAGTGATCTTTATTAGGCCTATGTACAGCTGTTTTTTTTTTAACATGCACTTGAGTCAAGATGTTTAGCAGCATTTTGCACTATTTAGTCCCACTCTCCCAACCACATAATCTCCTTAGGAGATGTTAGCCATGTCCCCCCCCCCCCCCTCTCTCTCTCTCTCTCTCTCTCTCTCTCTCTCTCTCTCTCTCTCTCACTGTCTTTCGAACTCCCTCTCATCAGTCTCAGTGGAGCATAATCTGTCCCTTGTTGGCTCCTAAAATACCCCATGTTCACCGGTTACCATGGCCACAGGACAGTGATGCCTCATGTAGAATTTCCTGCTCTGTCCCAGGTGAGGAGCACCTGAGCTGTGCCTCACCTCCACATCCCTGAGCTGCTCTCTCCTCTGCCGCTCTCCCCTCTGCCGCTCTCTCCTCTGCTGCTCTCTCCTCTGCTTCTCTCTCCTCTGCCGCTCTCTCCTCTGCTGCTCTCTCCTCTGCTTTTCTCCCCTCTGCCGCTCTCTCCTCTGCCCTAGCCCAGCGGGGCACACACAGCCTAACACTACTCTCTCCTTGACCCCTAGTATTCAGAAGACAAATATATCACTTCTGTAGTCTGAGGGGGATTTCGACGGATATTTGTGAACGCGATATCAATGCTTCTACGTGTGTTTGTATGTACTGAGTTTCAAGGACTTCGATGACTCAATCAAGTGTGTGTTTGTGCATGCTGGTCGGCCGCCCAGAGACAGAGCCCTGCAAGTGCTCCTGTAGTACAACTCCTCTCCTCCTTCAGCATGCAGCTGCACATTTAATTAACCCTTGTGTTATCTTCGGGTCATTCTGACCCATCAGTCATTGTGACCCACCGTCGTATTGCGACAACTGTACCGGAATACAAAAACAAAGTGAAGCATTTTCTTTTAACCGTCGGGCTGTCTCAGACCCCCCAACATCACGAGGTTAAAAGAAAAAGCTTTTTTTTAGTTTTTTGGGGGGGTACAATTGGGTAAACACAACGATGGTTCATTGTGAACCTTCGGGTCATGTGACCCTAAGGCAGCACAAGGGTCAAAGCAGCGGACCTTGCATGTGTTGCTGTGATCAATAAGGCGTTTCTGCTCCACAACAGGGCTGAGAGCACAGCGTCTTGGCTGTCTCCCTCCTCGCTGAGAGACAGCCAGGTGTAAATATAGGACACTGGAGATGCTGTAATAGCCGTGTTGTTGAAGAGCTGCAATTATTCTGTCGTTGATTGTGTTCTTGGCGTAGGAGAGAAGTAGGTCATATCGAGAGGGTGTCCCTGAAATGGAACGAGGGGGGATCCATTTCTCTCCCACCAGAAGGGATTGGACGGTAGAAGACACTGAGACTCGATTCCTTTTAGGTAGATCTTACCCTTTCCTAGAGAAGTCCATGTCAAAGATGCTAATTGAGTTGTTGTCCATGTACTTTGGGACAGCAAATTGACTAACGAGCAACGCCAACTAATTAAGATTTTATCTCAATAATGTTTCCCTAGGGTGTTGTGTTCTAACGAACAGAAGAAATGGTTTCGCTAAACCTTCTTCAAGTATTTGGTTTGATTACTTAATGTTGTTACTTTCTTCCCCCACAGTGTTTATTTTGGGTCCAGGCGTGGGAGTCGAGCTGAGTTTGACACATGCCTTAGGTCAACGCTCCGTTACCACTGTAATTAGCTCAAGTCCCTGTGTTTGGTGAAAATGAACAGATTGATGTCCATTTCGGTGTCCAGGGCTTGTGGGTAGTGATTTTCATGATTGAGTTTGAGGAATGTTTGAACATAATCAAAGATATCCTTCATTCTGACATATCAGTAGGACATTGTAGACTACAGTATGACTGGGAACCCAAACATTATAACTTAAAGGTTGTGTGTTTTTGTTAGACATGCTAAGTTACAGAACCAACATTCTTTTTTTACATTTATTTTTAAATATTTGCTCATTGCTTGTCAATGTTTTGCCATGTCATGTCTATAAGACCAGTTACACAGATCAACATACAGTTTGTCGCTTTAAATGGTTCCCTAATGAGTACTTCACTGGGAAATACATGGGTTCCCTGTCTCCCAGTGCTGCTTAATTACCTGCATGTGTCACTGTGGGGACACAGGGGAGGAATACACTGGTTCTGGTGATGTTGTCTCGTTCCACAGTCTTGTGTTCTAAGGGAGATTATAATTAGTTTGTTTGTTTCCCCGCTAGTTGCATGGGGGATTGTATCGCAGCGTAATACGTCATAAAAAAAAAAAAGTATGAGGTACATTTCAGTAGTATACTGCCAGTTCATATTCATCGACATGTAGCCACTGTGAGCTTCTCTTGAAGTAACTGTGTGTCCGTTGGGCTTTTTCTTTTTCATCTCCTGATCAAAGGTGAAAGGCAGTTCTTTACCAACATGATACGGGGCCGGTGTGTTTCTGTCTGTGCAGTACTCTGCTACTGTAATAACAAAACAAGACCTACAATGACCATCCACGGTAACAACATTCGAGCCAGAACATTTGAACCACATCTTTACTTTTGTCATGTTTAAAAAGTAGTTGCTGAAACAGATCAATCATGTAATTAAAAAATAGTTGTGAGCCTTCCAGCAAATGCTAAAATAATGGACGGCAAGCACATGTTGAGGTAAAGTTGTAGGACAGAGGATGAGATGTTCAAAGGAGAAAGACTGTATAATGCAGGAGCCTAAGCACTTCCTGTTTAACCCCTTCACGCCCTTGGTGCAATGTATGTAATCTCCACAATGTGACTGAAAGGTTTCATGGTTGCCTGGTTACAGGTACATCTCCATGGCAGTGACCCCTCAAGATAATGGATCTTGAACTGAATGTTCTGTATGACCTGTAGTACTTGTTCACAGCTACTGTCACCCACTGCCAACCCCAGCGTATATATATAACAAGCTGAAATGAGTGTAAGATGTCTGTACAAACACTTAATGTATGCTGCAGGGTGCCATTAACGGTTTCAATGATTTTTCCTTGACCAGTGATTCATCTCTGAAGTAGGCAGGGTTGTAACTGACGTCACCTCCTTCAACGTTTTACTTAATTGGTCTCTCTCTCTTAAGTCTCATCCGGTAAGGAGGTGGTATATCTTCTTGTCATGTCGCCAGATATCATTAGTGGACAGTTCCACCATCAGTAGCCCCACCTGTGTGCTGTATCAGTGTTAACTAGTCACATCTCTGTCACTTTAATAAGCCTATTATCCATAGACAGCCCAGTGTCTGTCTCATTCCCCTTTGAAATTCCACTGGAGGGCTTGATGTTTATACTGGATTGAAGTGTATGGAAATAAGAACCTAATACCTCTTCACACAGTCAAGTTGCCAACCTGAGTCATTTCAATTTGAGACTTGCAAATGATAGAGCTCATGAATCCAAGTAAACAATTTTTAGGTCAAATGTTTGAATAGATGTTTCTGGAATCGCAGAACCATACAGAGTCATGTTTATTCTGATAGCTTTATCTTCAGCTTCCTCTCAAAGCACTGATTTGCTACCGTAAATGTATTGAACGTGCCTTGAATGAAACAGTGGTGATGTGAGAATATGATGTCTTGTTTTGGAAACAGCAGGAGACAGAAACAACCAGGTCTCATAACAGGTTATTATCTTTAGAGTCTGGAGCAAAGGGACACCCTGACTGGCACCACAAACAACTGCATTCTTAGTAATACATCCAGAATATGTTCATTTAAAAAATGATTGAAAAGGTGTGTGTTCTTTTCTTTTCTTATTATAAACCACACCAAATCCCAGCCTATAAGTATTTCCTTTTAGGAAATACTTATACTCGATGACAAAGGTTAATGGTCAATATAAGTCTTAAAAAATGGTGCCACACTTCACCAACATGTGTCATGTCTCAGAGCTCAGCTGGAAAACAAGCCATGCCTTCAAAAAGGAGCCGGCCTCAAAACCTCTTCATAATTAGAGGGGCGTTCAGAAACATGAAACATGAAAAATGTCACACTTGAAATGTCAGCCAGCGCTAATAAGCAGGACCAAGGCTCTGCCCACACCCTAGTGTACCATACCTGTGCTAAAGAGCAGAGCAATTCTGAGAGGATGATCAGAAATACAGTATAAATGGCCGGAGACGACACGACTAAATCAATCATATGACAACAGGTGTAAAAGAACAGAAATGCTAGCAGAAATGCAACATTTGATTTAAATGATTGATGTTAGACGAGAACATTTGACAGCTGGATAAACATCAATCTAGGTTTTGACCTGTGGAGCCTCAGTAAGCGTGGCTGGATCCACTTCGAAAATTGTAGGATTGAACATTTCTTCGAGTTTGCGGGGCTGGAGTTGTTGCCACGAGTGAGCTGATGTTAAGTGCTCGCCTGCTCAACAAGTCACGCTGACTCAGTCACCGATGAACCCCCACCCCTACCCTTCCCCTGCACACCTTCACTCACAAGACTCTCGGGGGAAGTGCTAGGAGGTGTGGACGGAGCGCTGTTCGGCTGAGCCACGGGGTACGAGAGGAAGGATAGAGAGAGACGCTGGTGGCTGGGGGGAGCGATTTGCGGCGCGACGAGCAGAGAGGAGGAGACGGAGAAGTCAGTTGTGGTGTTCGGCTTGCGGGGTCGAGCCGTAGTCGCTGACAACACGGACGGGGGCGAACTCAACTCGTAACTAGTGTGGAAAATACTTCTTCACTTCTTCATTTGCAAAGAGAAGCCGAGTCTGTGATCTAACGAAGCAGCGCAGAGGAGAGGAGAGGACAGAGAGAGTCTGACAGCAATGGAAGCTATGTCCAAGAAGCAGAGGTTTAAGAAGGGCAGGAGTGCCACGTTCAGCATTGACGGATTCAACATCACAATAGGTGAGTGCAGTGGAGAGAGAGAGAGAAGGAGAGAGAGAGAGAGAGAGAGAGAGAGAGAGAGAAAGAGGGAGAGAGCGAAGAGGGAGAGAGGAGAGAAAGAGAACAAGTGAGATGATTGCCTGAGATGTATAGGACAGAGGGCCAGGACTGCATTGAGTGGCTATGAAAGGTTTTGGACCTGGTATGAATGCTCATCAAATCACCATGATTTTGCAAACCAACTCAGGGTGTGACTACTGATTCAAACTGACCCAACTGACAATGTGGAATTGTGTTATGGATTGCCAGTGTATGTCATAACCCTTACTGTTGAGCACAGACACGCTTATTGAGTTTGTCCCTTACCTCATATCACCATTCGCTTCAGGGTGGCATCTGTTGTCATGGTTACATCAGTATATCAAGGAAATCCATTTATCTTTGGGCCTGAATTCATTCTTTATAGCACTTTGTCAATCATCTACTGTCAACCATGACTTCATCCTGTGAGGTCACCTGTCCCTGTCTTATCACTCCACTCTAATATACTTAACACAAAAAAGTTAACTAAATGCTTCCTGTTTATGTATGATATCTGTTAAATACAGGTTTGCACTATGAGGAAGTATATTGTTGACACAACTGCATGAGATAGCGTTTGTGCTAGCGTGAATGGAAATAACATAACTGAATACAGTATTATTGTCTGGCAAACTCTCCTGTGCCTTCCAAGCCAAGTTGGAGCCAGAGATAAGCATTTCACACCAACACCTGACGTCTCTAATTTAACATTTACAGCTTTGTCCTCTTTTTCTACTTCTCCAGTGGCAAATGAGGATGGAGAGAGTTCTGCCAAACCCCTGGCCAGGTTTGCACGTAAGTCTCATTGCTTATCTGTTTATCGTCCTGTTTTAAGGGAGTTTACAGATTTACTGCAAGGAATGACAAGACAGAGATTGCACCTTATGGCCACAAGGTGGCAGCAATACCAAAGACCCTAGTTAGTCACAGCTGCAACGAGACCAAATCCTCATCCAGCATTATCCTCAGCAATAACCTCAGCAATCTTTGTGAATAAATAGATTCTTGCAGTCCAAACTGACATTTTAGATAACTTTGACCATTTGCGTCCTGTGCCATTGCAGGCTCAAAGTCCCAGAGTGTTTTGTGGACCGCCATCACAGCAGGGATGGGGATCAAAGACAAGGAGGACACAGGTGCCCTGAACGACCCCCGGAGTGTGGAGGAGATCCTGGCTGATGATCTCCCTTCTGCAGACGGACCCGACGCCACCGAGAAGACTGCTCTCAGGTTAGGTGATGCTCTCCTCTCTCCTGTCTCCTCTCTCCTCTCCTGTCTCCTCTCTCCTCTCCTCTTGGGAGAGTTATTTGAGTGATTTTTCGCCTGTCGTGTTAAAGCGAAAGGGAAACAGTCCTGGGGTAACAGTACCTGGAGCAGCGATGTGTACCTCAGTGTCCACGGTCTTGCATAAGACTGTTGGAGCTACTGTATAAGATGACCATGAGACCAGGTGAGTTGCAAGCATGGTATAGGTATAGTATAACCATAGGGTGTGCATTCTATTGGGAGTGACAGTGTTATGACTGGTGCTTCTAGTCTGTCAAAAGGTTGAGTTGATATGCTCCTCCCGTTCATGTGAGCAAGGAATGGTTGATGCATTTAAGCACTCTAAACTGTAAACAAACACAGACACAAACACACAAACACAGACACAACACACACACGCAGACACACGCAGACACACACACACACGCAAACTCTCCACGGCTCATTGCAATGCACAGGTCTGGACAAGGCACTCAAGGGGACTGAGGTCTGATTGATTCCACTAGATAATGAGGCCTCGCCACCAGAATTACCATAATGTGTTGTCACTTTTGGAATATTGTATGTCATGATACACATAACACCAATTAACCTGTGAGAACCCTGGAGACGGGGATGCCAGGGGTGTCACATGTGGAACGTGTTGACAAGGAGACACTAAAGATGCAAAAGGCGTAAACAGAGTGTGAGTCATTATGCTGAAGACGAGGCCATTGCCGGGGCAGGGGGGGGGGAGGGTGGGTGCGGGGGGGGGGGGGGGGGGGGCAGGGGGGGGGGGGGGAAGAGGAAGCAGTTATAGGTAAGCAAAGAACAAACCTTCAACATTCCGAGGTCTTTTCGGTGTGAGTGGGACTGAGATAGTTTCATCCCGTCATGTACTGTGGTATTGCTAACTGCACCCAAGAAGAGAGAGATTCATGTTGTCTATACAAGACTGTGAGTAGCAGCAGTCTGTGTTTTGGAAGCGCGTCGCACTTGTAAAGCACGTGTAAAGCTATGGCAAACTGAATTCAGAGGTGCACAGACGGTGACTTGACAGACCTCGACTTGTTTAGTTAACTGTTTGGATTCAACACCGTTCCCCCACATTCAGACACATTCAGTTTCACAGCCTTGTTCAGAAATTACAAGTGCGTTTTGATATCTTTGTCCTCGCTGATCTTTCCAATGATAGAGCCCCTGTTACCCGTCTCACTGTCCCTGAGAACGCAGGTTTGTTTCCTGTAGAGGGGGATGATGGGAAGCAAAGTCATTTTCCAGTTGACTGGAGGCAGCTTGGCGCCTTCATGTAAAAACGACGACAGAGAGATGAAAGAATAGCATGACCCAATGACAGGGTAGTTACGTGAGGCACGTCAGAGCAAAGTAACCAAGGAGAAGGTTACTTCCTGTTTACAACAGACATTTTTTCCGAAAGACTTGACCTGGCTTTTGGTTTTAAAGAACGACTGTTGCTTTTAGACAGGAAACCCCCCCCCCCTCCCCACACACACACACGCACACACACACAGAAACACAAAAACAAAAGGATGTGTGTGTGTGGCTGGGTGTGTAGTCGGTTGATTATCTTAGTATGAGCCTGCATATTAACCTGCGTGTGGTAATCAAGGAAAGGGAGGAGGTCAGAAGGCCCTGCCAGCATCACGGGGCAGGGTGATGAAATGACCATAAAACCTTCTCCCTTCCTGTCATCACAGAAGCCAGTGGTGGTCGCTCTCATCCAGGCTGTGGTAATTAGATCATGTGGGAGACCGACTCTCTGCTCAGTAAGAGCCGGGAGAGAGAGGGAGAGAGGTAGAGCTAATTGAACAGCCGTACAATCAGAACAGCTACAGAGTGTTTTTGAAAGAATTTGCTTCGTTTCCTGTGTTCCGCTCAAAGGTCGTGTTGTGAATGACACCATGATACGGCTCTATGACTTTGGCTCGTTTAAATTGCAGTTGTGCTTGTGTATTTGCGCAATGGCTACCCTGTTGTCAAGGAGTCAAGGGGATGGTTTCAGGTAAACAGGTTGCTTTGCTGTTGCCGTCGACAACGTCCCTAGTTGTACAGTGACAGAAAGCAACATGGTGCCATTAGCAATGTAAATACCCGCTGATTTGTGACGGTGGTGGTGTCATGCTGTTGCTGCTGCTCATTAGAGCTTGCCTGTATAGATATAAAGCATCGACAGCTAATGAATGAGCTTGCTTTTGTACAAAAGGTGAATACAACACCAGCAGTTTACTGAAGCACACACCTACTGCATTGTCAATGGCTCCGCTCATGTTCATTAGGCAGCTAATCGTGTTTTGTTGAATGTGCGCTAACTCTGTGGCCTACAATCATGTGTGTGCACGGACACACACACACAGACACGCAGAAACACACACGCAGATACACGCAAACACACACACACACATTCATCAACTCTGGCACAGTGATTTATCTCTAAGTTAATTGGATGTCATGCGCTGTGATGAACTTGTTTCTTGATTAATAGGCTCCTATCCGTTGTTAGTCTGCTAATGTTTAGCAAGGCTGACCACTCTCCGTCCAGATCAGGCACAAAGATGGTCATCACATCTCTCGTCTTCCCCCCCCCCCCCCCCCTCCCTCCACCACCTACCCACCTCCACACACACACACACACACACCACACACACACACGCACACGCACACATACACACACACCACACACAAACAGACCAAGGTTTTGGATATAATGAGGTCCCCCTACCCACTGCCGCCAGGTGTAAAGGGCACAAGGCAGAGTGATTCATCAACATGATAAAAAGCTTACCTCCATGATGATCGTGGTAATCAGCCGTATCATCACAGCGTGGTGTCTTCTGATCAGTCAGGTACCATGGTTTCGGGATGGGCTCTACATCATGCTGCTGAATAGAGAAAGGATCTGCTTTGTCATACTGTATCAGGGCCAAGTAGATTACTCAATAATGACTTAGACGGAGGTCTAAGTTAAGATCTATTTGCATCCAACTGATAATATGAGGCTTGACATAATCATGTCATATTACTTATACTAAAATATAATAATGTAATACTATTATAATATGTAATGTAATAATATGTAATATGACCACCCCCACACACTGCAAAATGACATGTGATGAAATAGAGTCTGAAATAAAGCTACATTAACTTATGATATCACTGACATTAATCTGTATGAGTGTTGGGATGTGTAATCACTTTTGGAGAATGCACCTTTGCCTTACGTCTCAAACACTCTCATTTGTGGACTTGTTCCATAACAATGAATGACTTCTGACCAGGTCTAGGGTTCAGACTGTGAAGCAGTCACCTGATGATCACCTAGAGACAGCGCTGTGACTTGACAGCAAGAGACATGTCACAGAGAGATCAGAAGATGTCCCAGTGTAGGTGGAAACTGTCATTAAGTGAATCCAGAACCTTGACCTCTTAGTGAACCCGGCGAGAAGCTGATGAAGATGCCGATGATGAAGATGCCGATGGGATCCATTCATAGCAGCAGGCAGAATTGACTTGAGTGTGATCTGACTACTGTCATGTAAATACACTCTACCAGACTGAAAACCCTATTGGACCTGTCCACAAGTCAATCACTTGAGTCCAGGTGAATTAGTGACCTTCGCCCTCCCAGGGGCTCTCCCTGGATGGTAATGACAGTCCTTATCCCCCTAGCCTTTCCCTACCCCACGAAAGAGGAAGTCATATTAGGTGATAGATGACGTCTTGAAAATGTGGTCATTACCTTGGAGTGAATTGCTATTTTGATGCATAGCTCTCTGTATCGAATGGTGTGCAAATTCAAATGAGATTTGAATTTTTTATGCGTCTCTAAATGGCTGGAACTAAGTCTCTGATTTTCTTCTGATGGGAAGGTGCCCGAGTGGGTGAGAGGAATAGGAATACCTTGGTCGTCCTGTTGTCAGCCGATCTGTGGTTCAGTTTAGCTAGGCCTCGTATGACTCATACGACACTGCACCTCATGATCAAATATTATTAAATGCAATAAATCAGACTCTGTTTTTGAAAAAGACTTGTCAAGTGAGATGTGGGATCAATCATTTCCTTGACTTGTTACCGGACTTACACAACACACATGAACACAGACGCAAACACACTTATTCAGCCCTGCTACAGTTTTAAGAAAGTAACAATCAAGTTTGTGTTTGTGTGTCTTTGTGTGTCTTTGCTGAAGTACATTCGGGCTCTGTGTTTGACTCTCAGTCTCACATTTCATCAGATCCCTTTTCATTTGCAAATACACTTCAGATGTAATCTAATAATGGAAACAGAAAATGTGCTTTGAAAGGCCTAGTATTCTAACTATTTAGAAATTTGCTGGTAGATAATGAATACATTCTGTCAAGCCCTGTCACTGCCCGAAGGCTGTGCTCCACATCCGTTTGAATTAAACAGCATGACCACAGTTACCTTTTTTGGCTTTAACATTGAAAACATTTCTCCATGGCATTCCTCGAAGGCTCTGACTGCATGCTTCCTTCAGTGCCACATTCTTGTCCCAGCTATTTTCAGAGCGGAATCTGGGCTTCTTGAGAGATTAAGGCAGTCAAATTCTTAAAGCTTTTTAAGGTTTTCTTCAACTAATGTAGTGTGTGTGAGCTTAATTAACATTGGGCCTCAGAGATGCAGTGAATGTAGGCAGAGAGTCCTGTTTGACATGACTACTGTACGTGCAGCGTTTAATCATGGAAGTCCGCATGGCTCCAAAGACAGGCTTTAGGTTTACTTAACTGCACATCACTCTGTCTCACGCTACGGAAAAATAAACAGTTGGTTTCCTGGCCAATCACATTGGCCATTCATCTCAGACAGCTCTTGTATTTTGACTTCCAAAGTGATTGGTGAAACACACGCAGTACATGTGCAGTGATTGATCTGGGCAGGACTATCGTCGTGAAACATCTTCTAACATTCTGTTATTCTATGAAGGCCAATAACATGCAACCAAATGTTTAGCATCAAACACTCAAACATTTTGAATCCGGTTCTCTTTTTCATGGGATTGTATCGAGTCGGTTTAGCTTCTGCCACTGCATGGCGTGAATGGGTTAAGGGACAGCTCACTTTTTAAACCATTTCACAAGTCCGAAAGACATGTCCTACATATCGTAAGAGGTTGATCTGACCTCAAGATAATACTGCACGTCTGAACGTGTTGCGTAAGTCCAGCAGTGGGAAGCAGGTGCCGGGTTGACCAGTGTGACACGGTGAAAATGACTCCTGATTGAAGAGGAGAGTATTTGCAGCAGGATTATTCGACAGGCTTTACTGACGGCCTGGGGGTCTCTCTGTGGAGGTCTACACACACACACTTACACTTACACACACAATACGTACACACACTTACATTCACACACACACTACATACACATAGACATAGGCTTGTACAAACATTACACGCCCTTGAACTGATATACACACAAAGTACCCACACACTCCATTCAGTACACACACACTTAGATAGATGCACACCTACACACACACACACACACAGCAGCATCTCAAAAGACTAAAAGAACACCTTGAAAATATCGAGGCGGATTGTAGTGAGATTGGAGGAGAGAGCCTGGGCAGGGTGAGTGCAGCTTTGAAGAGCCCAGCGTAGGGAGGAGGAGGAGGGGGAGGTGGCGGTCCACACACAGCCCCCTCCAGAACCCCCCTCCACAGCCCCTGCCCTCCACCCTCGCCCTGAGAGGGCCCACCTGAGCAGATGAAAGCAGGGTCTTAGAGGGGACTCACTGGCATTATCCCTGCATCCTGCATCAAGTGATTGGAAGGGCTGGGAGGAGTCTGATTCATCCCACTCTGCCACACTGCAGCAGCAGCTACAGCACATCTTTGGAGATAGACGTCGGATAATAGAGGTTGGGGAGGGAGGGAGGGGAGGGAGGGAGTGGAAAGGGGGAGACAGCGGGAGCGACTGGTGTAGAGATAGAGAGGGAGAGAGAGAGAGAGAGAGAGAGAGAGAGAGAGAGAGAGAGAGAGAGAGAGAGAGAGAGAGAGAGAGAGAGAGAGAGAGAAAGAGAGAAAGAGAGAAAGAGAGTTGAGAGAATCAGAAGCCGGTGTGTGCCGGTGGCCCGTCGTGAGAGGCACGTGGCAGGCGTGGCAAGGCGGGAGGGCTCCTCCGATTTGTTTTGTTGTCCTCTGCAATTTGAATATCAGTCAGTGAAGGAGGCCACTTAGGAGATCAATTTCAAAGGATATTTGCATGGTGAATTGGCCGATGGGGAGGGTACGATGTATATTGAGCTCTCTGAAAAGGGTCTGTTGTGATGGAGAAAATGTGAGCACTTTGGGTCTAAACCTCTGCTTTCAGCGTTATTGCATTCCTGCCTGTCAGGCCTTCTGTCCGTTCCTTTATGCTCCACTGTTCTGTTGTAGCCATCATGAAAAGAGGAAAACACGAAAGGACAAGCAACTTGAAAAGAGGAAGGGAAAAAAATCTTTGCTTTTACTCCAGGGATTTAAAGAGCAATTGAAGTATCATTCTGCCACTATGTGGTCGATTATTTCACAGAGATTAGTGTGTGTGTGTGTGTGTTGAGTGGAGTGCATTTATGTGTTTGTGACTGCACAAACACATAACGTTTCGCGTGTTAATTAATCGGTACAAGGCATCTAGTACCGATTCATGTCACATGGAATTCTTGTATAGGTTACATAACAAGGTCTGATTGAGTCTCAGATGTTAAACCGTTCATCAGAGAGAGAAAGCAACAAGCAACTTCTCTATCCTGCACCCCAAAGTCAACCCTCCGCTCTCGTCACACCCTGTGTTTCACCCTCCCTCTTCCCTCTACCATCCCCACTCACTCACTCACTCACTCTCTCCCATCCCTCCCTCTACCATCCCCACTCACTCACTCTCTCTCTCTCTCCCTCTTCCCTCTTCCATCCCCACTCACTCACTCACTCTCTCCCATCCCTCCCTCTTCCATCCCATTCACTCACTCTCTCACTCACTCACTCACTTTCTCCCATCCCTCCCTCTTCCATCCCCACTCACTCACTCACTCACTCTCTCCCATCCCTCCCTCTACCATCCCCACTCACTCACTCTCTCTCTCTCTCCCTCTTCCCTCTTCCATCCCCACTCACTCACTCACTCACTCTCCTCCCATCCCTCCCTCTTCCATCCCCATTCACTCACTCTCATCACTCACTCACTCACTTTCTCCCATCCCTCCCTCTTCCATCCCCACCTCACTCACTCTCTCACTCTCTCTCTCACTCACTCACTAACTCACTCTCTCCCATCCCTCCCTCTTCCCTCTTCATCCCCACTCACTCACTCTCTCACTCACTCTCTCACTCACTCACTCTCTCCCAGCCGCCCCCTCTTCTGGTTCTCAGTGAATAAAAGAAACCCATCGTTTGTCACAATCAGGAGACTCCTCCCTCTGAGTGGACGTGTACAATCTCCCTCTCTTTCCTCTCTCTTTTGCTCTTCCTCCCTCTCTCTCAATCTTGCTCTCTCTCTCTCTCTCTCTCTCTCTCTCTCTCTCTTCCTCTCTCTTCTCGTTCTCTTTCTTTATCTCCTCCATCTCTAACTCTTGCTTTTCTTCCCTCTCTCTCTCCCTGTCACTCACTCACTCCCTTTCTATCTCTCTCTCTCTCTCTCTTTTCTCTCTCACTGTCTTGGTATCCCTCTCTCCCTGTCACTCACTTCCTCTCTCTCTTTCTATCTCTCTCTCTCTCCCTGTCACTCTCCTTCTCTCTGAGCTCAATAGTCTTTGTTAATCCCAGTGTGTATGTTATCCCCCTCCCTCCCTCCCTCCCTCCCTCCCTCCCTCCCTCCCTCCCTCCCTCCCTCCCTCCTCCCTCCTCCCTCCCTCCCTCCCTCCTCCCTCCCTCCCTCCCTCCCTCCCTCCCTCACCCCTCACTCCCTCCTCCCCCTCCCTCCCTCCCCTCCTCCTGCATCCCGTATCCCCGTGAGAGAGAGTGGCCTGGCACTTCACCCTGCGCACGGCTCTCACCCAGCAGTGCAGTGACAGAGACAGACCGCTCGCTGCTGCCGCCGCCACTGCGCACACCGCCACGGCAGCGCGCTCCGCATAGTCACACACACACACACGCGCGCGCGCTCACTCTCACACACACAGAGGAGGGCGAGAGAGGGAAGAGGAGGCAGAGAAAGAGAGAGAGAGAGAGATGAGGAGGGTGAAGGTTGGTGCGCCGCAGCTGTGAATGGGACGAGCAGGAGAGAAGAGGAGAGAGAGTCCTTCCAGCCTCAGACACGTCCAGCCTCCAGAGAGGAGGTGCGCTCCCCCCCCCCTCCCCGCTCCACACTTCAGGAGGATTCAACTTCTACTATCTGGCAAACGTCCACCGTCTCAGAGATGGAGTCTCCCACCAAAGAGATCGAGGAGTTTGAGAGCACCTCGCTGAAGTATCTCCAGCCAGACCAGATCGAGAAGATATGGCTCCGGCTCCGAGGACTGTGAGTAGAAACCTTAAATCTGACGTGTGCAAGTGGGAGTCTTTGTGTGTGCCGTGTGTGCAAAGTTTTTTTTGGGGTGTTTGTGTATTTTTCACGGTTCGTATCTGCGTTGACAGATTTGTTCCTGGTCGTTTCGTGTACATGTATGCTGGATGAATGCCCATTTGGCATCGATATTTAGTTATTTACATGTTTAGTATTCATATGTATTTGTGTGCATTCATGTGTCTTCCTTAATTCGCCTGTGTTTCATTTGCGTGCTTGCTGTCCAAACTTAGATCCTTCCCAACCACTCTAAACTGACAGTGAGCTATAGCAGGGAGGAGCCACTGGGGCTTTAAATGTCTTGAGACTGATGAAATTTGACAGCTTTATAGTTTATTTGGTGGACTTTGAGTCTATCTCCAGTCCTCAGAATGTGACTGGCTTTTTCTGCATCCACAAGCTATGTTTCAGACGGGCAAAGAAGATCTGAGTAGAGTGGATCTGATTGATAAAAAAAGATGTTTGAGAATAAGAGAAGAGATAAAGAGATAGAGAGAGAAAGAGATGCATATCTGGAATCCAATTACATTTGCATATTATTGGAACTCGGAACAACCAATGACTATCAGTCACAACCCAGAAAAGTACCTCCTTTTC